>BMAT01007633.1:252606-265318 GCA_019649035.1 Elysia marginata | reverse complement strand
TTTTTTAAGAAAAAATCTTTGAACTATTTATTTACTTCATTCTTTCGCCATTTTTGTTTCTTTTCACATGATCTTTCTCTTTTTCTTCTTCTTCTTTGCTTTCTCCTCCTTTTTAAGTCCATCCTTACTGTTGAACTCTACTTTATACACTTTATGTTCATTCGCATCAGCCAAGCGGATGTATCGATAGTTCAACAGTTTTGCCGGGTGTTGATGCCACGGACTTTTTCAATATTTTGCTGACTGAGCGCTAATTTTTTAGCTTAGTTCGGATACGCAAGATATTATTCGCTCTCGAGGCCCAGTCCACATAACTAGCTCAATAGTAGCCCGCTCTCCAGTTCAAATTTTAAGCCACGACCTCCACGAGACAGTTTTCATTCATTGCCCCAACAATGCCACCAAGCCTCCTTTTCCACAATGAAAAAAGGGTTCTAGTTAACCATTGCCTTTGGTGGAAAGACGTGAGTGGAAGAGGCGGGTGATTGCATCTTTTGAGCTAAATACCCCAGGACAGGCTCCAATGTTGAGTAAGAGAAGAATAAAAGCAGCTGAGCTGAACGCCCCTGTTGGGGGTAAAACCGGTAAAGTTGAAACGGTGGTTGGACCAAAAGTGTTTGTTTAAAGCGCCCACGCTCTAATAAGTTTCTTCTGGTACAGGTGGCCGTTGATGAAGACACTCACGACGCACTCGCTGAATGCTTTTTTCTTCACAGAATCGTTTTTCTTTGTATCACGTGGTTTGAACCGACAGTTCCCCCAACTTTTGTCAGCTCTCTCTTTATGCTCGTCTCTTTTCTCAGGAAGAGCGACCCTGTCATATTTCTTTCATATTTGTTTCTATTTTTAGGCTATAGTTTAAATTTTAAAAAGATGTAGTTATTAGAACCCCATCAGCATATTTATGCAAATATTTGCATCTATCTTTAAAACTATTCTGTGAGCCGGTAGTATAACTTGTTCTTTTTTTACTTTATATTTTGAATCTACTCATTTAACTGTTATCCAATCTGTGCTTCCAACTTTCCTCCTTAATCGACCTTTTTGTGTGTAAACTTGTCCATCCATCACTTTAATGTTTTACGTCTGTGTTAATTTTTAAAACTAAAGGTCATCCTGCTTGCCCAATCAAGCTCCCCCATTACCCTTTTCTTTCTCTCTTTCTCTCTTCTTTCCGTGGTTAGTTCTCTCTCTTTCACTCTTTATCTCTCTCCCTATCTATCAATATATCTCTTCTTTACCTTACACGGTCTCTCTTCCACCATCTCTCTCCATTTCTTATTCTCTCTAACTTTCTTTTTCGCTCGTTCGCTTTGTGAAAGCAAGTTGCGTTTTCTCGCGCCTTCCCTCGCTGTGCTGATTTTCCTCGAAACTTCGGACACGGCCTCACTCACCAATAGCCTGTGTTTGAAAGACTTGCAATCCACATCCATTGAACGTCTTGCCTGTTGTTCGCTGCACGACAGTCGACAGCATTCGCTCCTCATTGAGTGCCTCGGTCTGTGGAGTCCAAGCGCACTTTTTATGTGTCTGCTTGTGGAGCTCTGCATCGTTTTCTTTCTTCTTTATTGCGAGATCCTTCATACAGTTTGTCTAGAGGTAGCGGCCAATTCAATTGCACAGGCGACATTTTTGGAGGTAAACACCTTATAAAGTCAAGGGAATAAAGCCGGTGAGAGTGCAGAGAAGTCAAATGGAGGATAAAGATTATATTATGTCAACCGAGTGATAAATGTTAAGGAGGCGGTGTTGAGCAGAAAATGCACTCACGCATTGCTGTATTTTATTTTTACCTAAAGAGCTCTTAAGATAGAAGTTTCGATGGAAGTTTTTCAGTTGTATTGAGAGTAAATGAGCAGGGTGGTGGTCGATGATAGCGCGATAAGGGCAGGAATGGGGAGAATATTTAGAAAGGGATTAATCATAGACAGCCAAAAGGATGGGTTGAAGGAGTGATTGCTGGATAAACGCCTCATAGTCACGTAAATTGGCGAGGACTGATAGAGAATCCTCTTTGAAAGCATAGCAAACGGAAATGACTATTTCTATGGGCATCATCAAGAATTTAGTTTCGGGGCTTTCTCTCTTTCAGCCAGCACTTGTGTGTACTTCCGGGCAAAAGACTCACTCGGTTTGGATCGATGGGACTTTACAATGAGGTGTGTGAGTGAGCAATATAAAACGCTTTTTACTCGTATTAATGTGGCCTAAGTTTGAGAAGGGGAGGGTAAATGAAAAATTGTCCACATATTTTATTCACGCGTTTCCCAACAAAGGCAGATGTAAAATCACAATCGTTTTATTTTTTTTTTGTTCGAGATAATCAGATTTTTTTTTTCAAGTTTAGCGTTTGAAAAAGTAAAAGAATAATTTTCCTATCTCGCGCTGCAAATAAAGAGAAGACATAATTATTGGCTGCTTGAAATCCTCGAAATGTTTTAAAAAGGTAGAAGGAAACATTATCATTGATTATATGGCAAGCTCTTATAAAAGTACTTTTAAAAAAGAGATGCCTACACGTGGGCAAAGATTTTGATAAATAAGAGCAGAATACGTCCATTGAATATAAAGAGAAAATTTTTTTTCATCTGTCAATTTTCTCTTTTTTTTTTAATTCAATTTTTTTAAATCTTAGAACACTTTTCTTGTCAATATTTGATTGTTTCCTAATGTCTAACTGGAATGAAATAAAAAAATTATCGTTAATAAAAAAAATTCTAATTCATGTCGCTAGATCGTGACGGCCAGTAAGGAGAGGATCTGTATTCAGTTCTTGTCCAGGCTGGGAAGACCAGTGGGTTGTATTGCAGCAGGCCAAGCCGCAGGCAGACAGGCACACGCGGCCGGCCCGAACTAAGCTTGTTTGCTCGCCTGTGCGTGTGTGAGCATGTACAATCAACGGTGCGCCCCGGTCTCAGGCTGAATTCTCGAGTGGTGCTAGGGGTGAGTGTTTGTCAGGTCTCATGAGAGGGCAATGATAGGGAGACAGGGTGTGACAGAAACAAAGTGACGGAGCTCCATACTCGCATTGGGGACCTGGAGGGACACGAGGAAAGAGAAAATAAGAAGGGGAAAAAGAGAAAAAGCGTAAGAGTGAGAAATCGAAAAATGTGATAACTCTAAGTGGTAGAAGGGAGATCAAAAAAAAAAAAGAAAGAAAGAAAGGGGAGAATTTAGACAAAAATGGTGAGAAGTAGATCTAGTTCTGGGAATTTACAATGTACTGATTGGGGTGAATCTTGAAGAAGCATAGTGAAGATGGATGGGATCAATATGGTAAAGACGGTCGACGAATAAATAAAAAAAGAATTTAAAATTAGTGTTATTCCTGCAGCTGCCGCTGTTCTTGCTGTTGATGGTGAGGATAATAATTATGACAGTGATGAACAAATTCGGGGTAATGACCATGTCGGTTATGTTCACGATGGCTAAAAAATCACTATCCTAGTGATTACGATGACGATGGCTTTGGCTTGCGGATGAATAAAAAAGATTAATGACTACGTTTGAATTTGATGATGAAACCAATAATGATGGCGATGGTTGGGCTTCGTCTAGATCATAGTCATGCCTGCAGTGCGTTATCCATGATAATGCGGATGACAATTAGTAAGATTGATAATTTCGTGATGATGACCTCAGTGAGAATTCATGGGGCGAAAACCCTGACGTCGATAGCATTTTTTTTTAAATAAAACACTAATCACACAGAGAGCAAAGTCTAAAACCAAAGCTTTGGAAACTGAAAGCGGAAAAAAGCAATCATTTTGTCAACAAAAAAACTCTCTTTCTCTTCATGCATTCAAAAATACAACATTAAGATTGTCATTCTTTCCCAGACAATAAAACGCAGTTTTTATGATGTTGTCCAATTACTGCGGCAACCAGCCATAAAATGGCAATCTCGCTTGAAAATAGAAATCACAGGGCTCTCGACCTTTTTACATGCAGCTTCTCTCTTTCTTTCTTTCTTTCTCGCTCACTCTCTCTCTCCTTTCTCTTTTCCATTTACCTCTCTCTATTTATCTATCTCCATCTATTTCCTTCTTATATTATCGATCTATACGGAACGGTTTTATGTATAAATTTAGATTGTGCAGTTTTTTTCCTTGTTTCACGAAGTAATGGGTTGTAAATCTGCTTTTCATATTACGATTTACACTCACTCTCTTACTTGCTTAGTTTCTGTCTATTCTTTCACTCTACTTTTGTCTTTCTATGTATTCTGCTGAATCTATATATGCATAATATATCTACCCGTTAGTATATTTTCTGCTACATTTCCTGCTCTCCTTCTGGCACCCCATCAAACATACAATAGCCCCCTTGATTGGCTATAACCTAGATAAATTCTCTGTCCAGTCTTATTAACGTCCAATATTTCTAGGTGTATAGAGCCTGATGATCGTACAAAGAAGTGATTAGACGTGACGATAAATTTCTCAGGATATCAAAACATCCATCTCTAGCAATTATGGCCTAAGGGGTTTTCTTTAGCCTTTCGTCCGCTCAGAAGTTTAGGGAATTTCTCCAACGATTGCTTATCAATGTGCTTAGCTGGCGAGATTGCTCGCCACTCATTATTCCCTGAATTCTGGATATCTTGCCAGTCTTCACAGGATATCATGGTACACGTTGAGAATTCCTGGTGCCAAGCTTGCTTCAGTCACTTTTGATCGTCCCTCCCTTTTTTTCTTTTCTTTATGAAGACGAAGAAAAGATATTTATGGGCATGAATGGAATGAAACTTATTTTTTCAGAGATTTTTTTAAGCTTTGTATAGTTTTGCAAACTGAAACTTGCTTGCTCAGAACACTGTTGATTACTTTATAATGACAAATAGAAATGCAAAGATATTTCTTAACCATATCAGCCTTTGCGTTGCTTTGCTTGCACTTCGATCTTTCTTCAACTCTTTGACAAAGATACCACCATCCAACTGTAGAAAGGAAATTATAAACTGTAAGCGTGAGCGGAAAAAATGAAATCCTCACTTAGGACACTGGAATAAGAAAACTCACAACAAGAGGTATTGCGATAGAGTTCTTCAGATAATGGATCTTACAATTTTTTCCCTTTTGCACTACTTTGATTTCCTTAAATTCATAAAAAGGCGTGTCAATCATAGTGTTATGGTATATTTTACCATTTTTACTAAAGTTGACATCATGACATCGTTTTAACCTTATAAAAACAGGAATTTTGAAATGTTCGGGTATTGTCGTATAGTATTAAACTTGACTGCTTCTTTAAACTGATTTTTTATTTTATTTTTGTTCGAAGGAATGCTTACGTGTGTTTTTCCATTAAAATATGCTTGTAAGACTTAGTGCAGAGCAAAACATCTGTCTGAAGACCGACTATTGTATGAGAGGATGTTTAAGAATGCTAGAAGTACTGATGGCTTGAATGTAAAGAAGTTCCACCCTCTTTTTAAGGAGAAGGAATTGGTTGGGGGAGGTGTACGATTTTAAAGGGGAGGATAGGGTATGATATCATTTTTTTCTCTCAAACTTATAATTTTTTTTAAATTCCAAATCCCCTCTAAGAATCTTTAGGGAATTGGAAATTGAAACCTGGTGCAAAAGGTTGCTCAAGAGGCTTAACACCCTTGCTTGTACCAGAGGGACTATGGTAACGAGAGGACATACTCCTCGTCGCCCGTCTCTTTACCTTTGTATAGGTTTGCGTGACCGGGACGAGGCGACTCTGAAGCAAGCAAGTGCGGTACTCTACAGCAGAGCCATACCTTTTATTGTAATTTATAGTTTTCTTTTCATGTATTCTTACATATTTCAACGGTATATAGACTTATTTATCAATAGCCAAGGGGCTAAACTGTTTTCTGCATTGTTATTAATTAAAAACTTTTGCCTTAAAGGAATTGTTTATTTAAATACTTTAAAGCTTATAATGATAATATTCATTAGAACGCAATCGAATTTCACTTTAATGCATCTTTTTTATTCTCGCATTTTAAGAAAAACCAATGTACCGCACTTATTTGGAAAAGCCAGGGTGCGCTGCGCTTCGGGTTTGGAACATAAGTCGTCTTGTCACTATAGTATCTCTGATAGTACTCTAAGGTTTGTGGTTTCATTTTACAATGAGCTTGCGCAGTAACACGGTGAGTGAAATTAAGGCAGGGAAAACACGTTCAGGTTAAATTAAAATAGAAGATTACAAAGTGGGTAAAATACGGGAGTATATAAACAAAAAGCACCATTTAGAGAGGACAGCAAGTTATGAAGAGGGAAACAGAAACAGAATTAGACTGATTCCCACAAAAGTTATACAGAATAACAGAGAGGGAAAGATGGAGACAGAGAGAACGATAGAGTACTTTAATTGTTAAGTCCACAAACCAATCTACTTATAACGAAGCTACATTATTGAAATATAAAGCGGATCTCAAGCAAGAAATAGCTTGAAAAATCAATCCGGCTAAGCTAAACCAAATCACCATTACTAATCTTTTATCTAAGAATGAGGAAAGTTCTAGAATTATAAAGTCTTTACTCAATTAATATTATTGAGTATTTGCTTCACATTTCAGACCAATATCATTTGAAGTTGAAATGAAAATCGAATCACGTTTATCAAACGCCGTCTGTCGTGATTTCATCAACTGGACAATTATCACGATTTAAAAAAGAACAGACTCAATAAGACCAATTCTTGAGCCAATATCAAAAGACGAAGTCAGATTTAATAAAGTTTGTGTTATAGCTTAGTTTGGTACTTAGCCAAGACAAACACATTGATTTTTACTATTTTTTTTAATTCTTCAAGGCCACGTTTCTGTTCAGAACTTAGAAAATTACTGATTATTGTATTTTGAAAGGAGTTGGGGAAGATTTTTAAAAGAAAAACGTAATAAAATGAAAGGAAGATTCATCAGCGAGAAAAAAGGAATTTGGGCCGAATTGGAGTGGAAAATAGAAATTTAATGTCGATTGTTTACTGCAACAAGAGAGATAGATAGACGAAACAACAAAGATGGAAAAGAGAAGATTTAAAACAAAGACCTGAAATTCAAGTTCTTGTCGACAGCCAGAAAAGGTCATTTCATGAACTATTTATACAACTTTGAGGACCTGGGTAGGATTAGAACAAAATTATCTTTGAAACTAAAACAATCCTAAATCAGGGCTTTACATTTTGACAAACCCAACTTTTTGAGAATACAAATAGAAAAAAGAAATGTAAAAAAGGATGATTGAATCATATTAATGATGTTAGTAAATTTCTTAGCCCTACTTTCTGTTGTGGGCACGCGAGTATGGCCTGAATAACAAGCTTACACTTGTATCTTAGTAAAAAAAACATCATGCTAATTTCACTGGGCTTATCTGGGGCCGGGGGTAACTGCAAACCTTTTGTTATTCTCTGATGACCTTCATGATTAAGTCTTGAATCGCATTACTGTTCAGCTGTATGATTATAAACATTAAGCTTTGGGTATACCGCTTTTGTAATATCAATAGCTGGAGGTAAATCTACATTACTTGTTTTGTAATTTTGCGAGTCCTATTAACATTTGCAAATCTCCACATCCACTAATTGCTCTCACGTGCAATCCACAAGGTACAAGAAAGAAAAGAAGACCACAGGGTTCCTGGAGGAGATCGGTGGAAAGTGAAAGATTAGAGTCAAGGTAAACATGGAATGAGCTCAGTTGGCTCGCACTGGACAGAATTTAAATGGGGGAAGTTTCTGGTCTATGCTCTCAAAGAGACAGACTATGGGTAACTATATCCTACATCAGATCTTTCAGAAAGCCTGGAACGTTTATATATCAAAGTCTTTAAAACTCCCTCAGTAGTTAATAATAGAGTTATTAAAAATGCCATTCAGTTGGAGTCACTCTTTCTTGAAGTGGTAAGCTAGATTCTACTGTGAATTTAATTACATATACCCACATGAATCTGAATGAGACAGTTTTGCGCCTGCTTGAACATTCATAAGTATTGCGCCCTTACCATCCATTACAGAAAAACTAAAATTGTCAGTGGCCTTTTAACAATTTTTAAGTCCCCAGGTGGATGTAAATTATATTTTTCCAAGAATTTTGGTAGGTTCCCTATTTTTGTCTCAATAACAACACTCATCGTTAACTTCTTTTGACGATAAAAAAGAACAGCTTTAAAAGCAACAATGCACAACAGTTCGTTCAGCAAGGTAGTGGTGATTGCCTTTGCCAATACAGCCATGAGCTACATTTCCATCCTCATATCTCGATTTTAGTTTTGCTCATGTTGGAAATACAACAACCATTTTGGAAGTTTAGAGACGCAGTTTTGTCGGTAACAGTTGTGGTAAGGAAGCCAGGATTATAATTTATAGGAAAGCAGAATAATTTATGTAGCTCTACAGCGACATAATAGATAACATGACAGGTTGAAATGTTGGACGTTGTTGCCAAACCCGACATGTCCTCGTGTAATGGCGCCCCCTGAACATCAGGGCAATTTTCTACGTGACCTTGTTTTCTTTATGTCAGCCATATTAGCTGTCACACACAACTCTGTCTTAATAATGTTCATTGTGCCTTTGAACACTGAACAAGGCCCTGGCTATAGTGGCACTGGTTACAGAAAGCTGCTGCTGTTGCTGCATTTCAACGTAACAGAATGAAGTTTGTTATTTTTTGTTATGAACGTTATTGCAGTTGCATGGGCAGCTTAAATTTCATAGTTTTTTTAGCTTGGTAGCATTCTTTGTCTGTCTGTCTGCCTCTCTCTGTCTCTCTCTTTCTCTCTCTCTCTCTCTCTCTCTCTCTCTCTCTCTTCTGTATCTCCTCCCTCTCTCTCTCTCTTCTGTATCTCCTCCCTCTCTCTCTCTCTTCTGTATCTCCTCCCTCTCTCTCTCTTTAGTTTCTCTCAAAGCCCTCTCTTTGTGTATGTATGTATATGCGTGAGTGCCTTACTCTCTTTCCTATACTTGTCTTATGCCATCTTTCTAATAAGTTTACTTTTTATCTATATATCCCTATCTTTCTCCCTCGCTATATCCTTTAGTTTCCCGTTTCAGCGTTCTTCCCTCTCTATCTCTGTATCGCTCATCATACTCTCTATTTATCTAACTGCCTCTCTTTGTATTATTACTCTCTCTATACATCTCTCTTTGTCCATATTTTTCGTGCACTTTCAGCAGCCTCTATTGCTATTGTAGGTTGCAAATTTCTCGATACTAACACACTTTTCCGAGCGCTTCTTCCTTTTAGGAACTAAAATGATTGTATTCACCAAGTTTTATCTGTTTTCGTAATATTTTTTCTGTCACTTAACCTTTGCATTTACTCTATTTCTTTATATTTTTTTTTACTCATTCCGGCTGGCTGCTTATTTCCTTCAAATAACCTTGCCTCAGTGTCTTTATTTACATATCTTGCTCTGGTTCTCTTCATTCAAGAATCTACTTCTTTGTTTAACTTTCATTTTATAAATCGTTAATTCAAAGATTTTTTTCGCAAGCTTTTGTTTCTATGCTTTTCAGTTGAATGGCTTTGGATGAAATTTTAATATTGGCCACGACGCATGCTGTGTCCAAGCGGGAGGCTCCAAAGTCCTTGACTCTTGCACTGTCAGAAAGTCACTTGTAATGTGAAAGGAGTCTGTGCTCTAAAAAAAAATAAAGAACCTTGCATTTACACTGAACTTTGAAACCTGGGCAACATAATTTTACTTTACCTTCGATCACACTCAATTCTCTTGAGCTAGGCCTTAAGACCATATAAACCACTAAGTAGCATTGGTCAAGTCACTTTACGTTAATTCGCACATTAGTGGCTTGTAATTTTAATGCAGTACAGTTTTCGGGCTCATTGATATTTTCAGTTTATCTATTGGGCCCAAAAATTTATTTTGGTTACATATTTCCGCCACCAACTTTGCCATTTGTCTGTACAGCCTATCTAGTCAGTCGTTTGATAGGAAGAAATTATATCACAGTTAAAAGGCACTTATCGTCTCTACGTTGTTGTTGTTGTTGTTTTTCTTGTTCTAATTTTTTATCTTTGAAAAGAGTTTGCAATGAATGGGGGGTTCCGTTGAAAAAAAGCAACAAAAAATTGCATGAACACAGAGGAATCTAAAAATAATAGGAGTAAGGTCGTGAAAAAGTGCTGCATGTTTTTTTATTGATCTTAAAGAAGCACAGTTACAGAAGGTAGGCCTGAAACCAATATCGAGATGCGATAACCGTTTAAATATATTCTAAAGCTAATCATTAGCTTTAAAGGAGACTTGGTCGTGTTTTTGTTTATATTCGATTTTCCAAAATGCTAAGCTTTAACTTTAAAAACATCGTTAGCCAGCTTGCCTATATTAGCACTGGGTGTTAGAAAAGCGATACTTCCTGGACATAAAAATTATGTCTCATCATCGTATCACCATGCTAGGTCTTCAAACAGTTTGAGAAAACGCTTGAGTCACGAATCAACTTCCATTCTATTAAACCATTAAATTAAATTCCAACTGTTTCCAAAATTATTAAAATTGCTCTATTTCCCTTTTATCTTTAAAATCGACATTAAAACCTAAAGTTTTTATATCGGGAAAAAACAGTTTTTAGCCAAATGATGATCACCAAGATGTTTTTAATGTGTAGGAACACAGAGCTGGCCCAGGGAAGGTGGCAGAAGAAATAAAGAAACCTGCATCGTTTGACATTTAAAATAGCAACTGCCATGCCACCTCAATGCTGAGAGAAGCTTTTTAAGATAATGGAGTTATTTGTCGGGTGTTATTATATGCCAAAGGCAAAAAATGCTCCCAATTGATCAGTAATGATTACTTTTCATGCTATATCTGACAAAAAAAAATATGAATTAATAGCTACGAATGGCTTTTAACTGCAGCATGTCGTTTTAAGAATGTGTACATTGACAGCATCAGAATGACATGAACGTTTTTGGAGTCTTGTATCTCTGAGGATACAGAATGCTATCGATTGTGAGCTCATCCTACTTTTACAAAGCAAGCAAGTCGCAACGTCGATATATGAAAAACGTTTGGGTTTGAAAACTGTTTCGTCGTTACGCAATGACGTCAATTAACCTTTTTTTTTTTTTGCAGAAAATAATGTTTCATCATCTTGTATAAAGGTTACGGATATATTAAAAGCTATTATCTCGTCAGCTTTTGTATGCATGTTGAAGAGAGGTTTAGAAGAAAAATAATATTACTGCAAGGATAGCTAAGCTAGATTTTGTTTTGGTTTTCAACGCATTTCAATAATTTCCACAGGTAAACAAGGTCCACACCTACAAACGCTGGCAAGACTTGGCCTATTTACCTAGTGGTAATGACTATGGTTAAAAGTACTTTCCAGTAGACAAAAAAAATTTGAGCTGATTTAAAAAAAAGTCATCATGGGCAAAAAATGCTATACGTATTATAGAAAGATTTGTAATTAGGAAGAGGGCTAAGAAGAAGAAAGTGCAAACACGAACAGACATACAGGGATCAGAACTGAAAAAAAATAAAGCTATTGAAAGAGTGGGGACTTAAGAGAGAGTGACATGGCATCAATTTTCAATTTTCAATATCAGCTGGATACTTGATAATAACAGACTAACTACACTTAAACAAGTAATCATTTTACAGAGTTGGGGAGAGTAAACAATAACAATTTCTGTGTTAAATAAACACAATAACTGTGTAAGAAGAGTTATACAGAGATTTATGTGAAAAGTGAGAGGGAGAGAAAGAGAATACAGCTAAACAGTTTATAAGTGCGGTAAATAATAATAAAGAGTTACTATAACAGGACAAGTTTACGAGGCAGAGCATATTGGACAAACACACATACTCACACACATTAGAGAGAGAGAGAGAGAGAGAGAGAGAGAGAGAGAGAGAGAGAGAGAGACAGACAGACAGACAGACAGGCAGACAGACAGACAGACAGACAGAGACAAAGACAGAAATGTATTGACACAAATTAACGTTTATAACGGTGTGGGGTAAAAGAGGTATCATTTTCAGTGAAGAATTGGTATTTCTTTAAAGAAGAGAGATTATAAAAAGTTAAGATTGTTGACGTTATTTGCTTAAATGAGAAAGCCAGTTAACCTATTCTTAAGATGTGATTTAATGAAGCGATCTTTCTAACTAAGGTGTCACAATTGTCACGATCATTGTAAGATCAGATGTGTTGTTTTTTGTTGTGCTTTTTTTTTTCAGAACAAAAACTCAGAACATCTTATCGAGGTTTCAAACTTTCCTCATTCTAGCAAAGTTTTTATGTGGGATTTCAGTTATTTGTGCAGCTTTTCGAAAGCGCACTGACTTCAAGAGTGTCGATGTTGTAACAATTATACTTTTAACATTATTCATGTTTTTATGCATAAAATCGTACTTTAAGTTGGTTTAACTTGTTTTTATTTATAGTTTTCGCAGAACTTTTACTTTGAAAAGTACCAACAGGGGCCGTTCACAAACCATGTGGACAGATTTTGCCCATTTTTCAGACCCCCCCTCCCCCTCCTGTGGACAGGTGTGGACAAATGAATGTACCCTCCCCCCCCCTCTGTGGACAAGAGCGTGGACAAATGGCTCTACCACTCCTCTATTCCATAACCCCACTGATGATTATCTACCATGGTTAATTGCATGTAAAGAGTCAAAATCATTAATGTATAAATCATTGAATTCTGTTTTTATCAACATAGTTTACATTGGTCTACATAGACAAACTGCACAACACC
>BMAT01007633.1:186741-198273 GCA_019649035.1 Elysia marginata | reverse complement strand
ATTGAAATTGCAACTAAACATTCGCATCTTTATCGTGTTATTTTGACTGTGTAGAATGCGTTGATTATGATTTTTTTTTCATTGTGCATACAATTTCTTTTTAATTAGTTTATTAGGGATATTTACGAGGTACCTTTACGAAGTTGAAAAACTATGCAATTATTGCGCTAAATGTTAATAACAAGAAGCTGCTGGTACCATTGGCCTAATAGTCAACTTTTAACAAACTAGATATTGTCAGACCATTCAAAATTTTTTTCCTATTCGCGGTGGATATTAAAACGCACGTTATGTTTAATAGAATAGTCATACTTAGAATTGACAGCTAATATACAATTTCATACTTCAATATAACAGCTGTTTTCAATGTTCCACCTAATACCTGACCTTCTTTTCTTTTTTTTTTAAAGTTGCCCTTTTTGTCATTCAAAGGAACCCCATTTGAAAGATAACATATTTTTGGCATTTTCCAGTCATGTACAAGCTCTCATTGGATCAAAATCCACGAGCAAATTAAAAAATCAAAATCGAGTACACACGTACCAGGAATATCTTATCATGTAAAATCAAACTCGGTTCAAAACTCATGGACTTTGCAGAGAAATTGGTTTTCTAGCTCTATCGAATGTGTGAGTCATCGCTATTGCATGATCCAGGCTTTTTCTAATCGCTTTTTTTTTCTTCAGAAAATTGGTTGCCATGCTTGAAGGTTTTCCGGTTCAGAGGTAGCACCGTTTGGAGGGGTTGGCTATCGCTCAGGCTATTTAACTTTTCATCTGCTTTCTCTCTGTGTGTGTGTGTCTCTCTCTCTCTGTCTCACTCTCTCTCTCCCTCTCTCTCTCTTTCTCTTTTTTTTTCTCTATCTCTTTTTCTCTTTCATTTTCACTCTCGCTTTCTTTATTTCTTTATCTCTTTTTCTTTCTCTCTCATTTTCTCTCTCGCCCTTGTGTAGAGGAAGGCATGAACTTCTCCAAAATCTTAATCTTGTCTATCTTGTTTTAAAATGATTCTGTCTGATGGATAAGATTGTAGCGTGATATTTTAAAATTAATTTTCTTGCTATGCTATCAATTGGTCTGTTTGGTGGTGAAGACTTTGGCGCTTTCTCTAAAGGCAAAAAAAAACTGCGGGCGGGCTTTAGTCAACTCTGCATTATTTTGACAATTACAGGTCCAATATTGTTTAATCTACCCTTTTTCCTCCAACTTGATGTGTCGGCAAACGTGAAGTCGAAAAGACAGACTGTAAGTCTACGCGTGTGGACCCGGAAAATAAAGCAATAAAATGAACAAAACAAAAAGCGATACCATTATTATGAATTTAAAAACACAAGTTTTTTTTTCATTAATCTTAAAGTGCCGGTGCTCAAGGGAGATTGTTTTCTCAAAAACACTTTATGTATTATATTTGATAAACGAAATCTATTATTAATTTGTTACTATGGGCCTAATAGAGTGTATGTCCTACATCGATTGAGCTAAGACAGAATAGTAGGAAACTGTAATTGCACTTAAGTTGTGCTTCTATACAAAACTGGTTAAAGGTGCGGTTACAAGCTCAATAATGTTCACGGAGAAAAGTGTGCGTTAGCGTTATTAAAGTCACAATATCGGGGGACATTAAAGGAAGGTGGTGAAAAAAAAAGGGTGTGAAAGAGGGAGGAAGGGAGAAGTTAGGGATAAGAAAGCCGTGTTGGTTTGAAATGTGGAAGTGGAAGAGATCGGTGGCAAGTCCATAATAATTCACAGGTCGATGTGGGAAGTGACCGTGCATGTTAAGGCCATATCGTTTTCTCTCTCTCTCTCTCTCTCTCTCTCTCTCTCTCTCTCTCTCTCTCTCTCTCTCTTTCTCTCTCTCTCTCTCTCTCACTCTGTCTCTCTTTCTCACTCTTTCTCTTTCTTTCTCTCCACTCTCTCGCTTTCTCTCGCTCTCTCTCGCTCTCTGTTTGTCTCTGTCTCTTTCTCTCTCTCTCTCGCTCTCTCTGCCTCTGAGTTCGAGGTTTGTGACAGGTAGAAGTGCGGTCAACCTTAAACGGAATGACCATGATATCATCTGGTATTAGATTATGAGGTGAAAGGACCAGTTGAGGTCGGTAGAAGCTGTGTTTGCGTGTATGGGAAGGGGGAGGAGACAAGAGTGAGGTAGTGCAGTAAAGGAGGAGAGAAAAAGTTATTTTTGTGTTTTCCTTAGGCGGTCAATGCGTCTGTCATGTGAAGTCGTTTGCGGTCAGGTGAAACGCATTTTTATTTCTTTGTGTTTGTAAGCATGACTATGTCTCTGTGTGTACCATGGTACAACCAGTTGGATAGTACATGTAGTATGGTATGTGTGTATGCGACTAAATTTGAACGCAGAATGCTGAAGTATGATTGTGTGGAAACGCTGGAAAGTAGACGGACACCCAGCAGAAAGGTCATTTTCCACAAACTCGGTTTTATAAGAGCATAGGCAATTGTGTGGAGAACGCTGTGGTGGGACCAAAAAAAAAATAAAACGACTTGGTAAACAACAGATCCAGTAATTTAGTTCCCAACGACAAATATTTAGGCCAAACAACATATCTAAAAGAAACAACAAAAGAAGAAGTTACATGCAGAATAAGAGCAGGATGGAACTGTTTCGGAAAAAATAGAGAAATTTTCCTAGATGATAAAATGCCGATTTCTTTACAAAGACAAGTGCATGATCAATGCATTCTCCCTGCGATGACTTATGGCTGCCAGACATGGTCAATGACAAAAGCTGTGGGACAAAAACTAAGAGTCGCCCAAAGAGCCATGGAAAGGAAAATGTTAGGATTAAAACTCACAGATAAAATTTTATGTAAAGAAATAAGAAACAAGACTCAAGTCTCAGACATAGCGCAGTATATAGCAAAACAAAAATGGAAATGGGCCGGACACGTTGCGAAACTACAAGACAATAGGTGGACACTCAGAGTGACTGAATGGCAACCTAGAAATGGCAAAAGATCAAGAGGGAGACAAGCAAGACGATGGCGCGACGACATTGTGAGGACGATGGGAAATACGTGGACCAGAGAAGCGAAAGACAAAGAAGAGTGGAGACGTGGTGCGGAGGGCCTTATTCTGCAGTGGATGGACGGAGCCTGAATCAATCAATCAATCAATCAATCAATCAACAACCACTAAATTTCCTGTTTAATTTAACAATATAAATGCGATAAAATGTCAAAGATGAATATCATACGTTTAAACATTTACGGCCACAACGATACTAATGAAGACAGACAATCATAGATCTGATCTGAAAGAAGAAAAACTTCGTTATAAAAATCTAACCGCAAAAAAGTAGGTATAATGTAATTTAACGTTACTCCAGTTTGACTTTACTAGAGTTCTGTAATCTTCAAGCTGCTAAAGGGAAAACGTAATTTTATTTAAGGTAAAAGAGAAGCGTGTTGGGAAGGGGAAGGGAGCGGGGTCAAAGAGAACACAAGGAGAAAGTCCACTAATGATGAGTGCAGTGACCATACACACATAAAAAAAAGAATTACTGATCCGCGAAGGTACGGTCGATGAACTACGATCGGTCACAATAATGCATGTACTAAAATGATTGCAGAAGGCCCTATGGCTTTGACTAAATGGGAGCTCGCAGAGCAAGAAAGTACAACCATTAAAATGGGCCCCTTTCCTACATCGTCCCCTCTTTGTTGTGCCAACTGTGTGCCCTTTCTTTTGTCGTTTATCTTTTAACCGACCTCTCGAAAGTTTGGAGTTGGTAGGCAAAGGAAAAGCACCTTAACGGAAACTCTAATGATCTATGACCAATTGACTTATTTTCAAAGCTCGGTCATGTGTGCCAGCGTTGTATTTCTGTCCTATTCTTTTTTTCACCCCTTCATTCCTGACTTATTTTCTAACTGTCCACTTTTTTCTGGCGTTAGTTGTCATTTTTTTGTCTCCACTGCTGTTTTATTTAGTAGTACATTTACCTTCCTTTATTTTCGACTCTGATTTGTTCCTTAGCTTTTGGTACGGTTTTCATATGATTATCAAACTTTCCGTTTATCCTTTTCTTCTATCTTCTATCTTTCTATTCTCATGAACACTGCATTTATGTCATAATTATGAAAGTTTGACGTGATTTTGATGTAAACAAGCAATCTTTTTGACGCAGTGCTTGAAAGTTTGTACCTGTACCTAAAATTTCCGAGAGTTGTTTGGTTTTAAGTTTTTACGACGGTGTTTACATCTAAGTTTGATTGTTGTTCCTGTTTTATAGACGGTCCAACTGCTTTTTAAGGAGTTGGTGGTTGAAGAGATTTAAACCTTTTCATTATTCCTGAAAAGCTCTAAAAATGTTTAGATATATAGATCACAATTATGCTGAAGTGAAGAAAGATAAAAACGCTGACATCATGCACTCGGTGAACTATCAGCACCAATATTGCTAAGCATTAGGGAAAACGTGACTGAAAACACGAACCAATTCGATCTGATAAACCTGGATTTAGCCATGTCTCCTGGATGGCTCGGTAAGTACTTTGCTGATTCAAAAAGTGCATGCACCGTTCGAGTTTGTTTTTTTTACGGAAAGAAACTGAGTCGCATATGGCGCAGAACTGCTAGGATCATTGCTATTTTTGTCATAGGTGTTGTCTTCCTCATTCAAGCATAGTTGATTTTATTTAAAATGGACTACTTTGTTTCTGCCAGCGCAAGTTGCGAGTCTTTAAGACCTTTTTTTGTAGCTTTCAATTCAAAGGTTATCTATACATTAAGCTGAGTTAGGCCTACAAGATTAATTTCCTGCAAGGAAAGAGAAAAGATTTACAAGCACGATAATATGTCATAAAATATCATAAAAATGGAGTAGCCTAAGTTTACAGGCTCCATATATCCACTCCATCCAACAGTTCTGTAAGTGCTAGCGCGGAGTGTGACCACTTGACAATGATAATACCAGTATGTTCGTGGCACAGAATAACAAATAAAATACTTTGTATACATGCAGTGACTGTTAGTCTATGGTTCCTGGGTTGTCAGGCTGTCACCCAAAGACTCAATGTCATGGTATGTTACGTCTTACCGCACTTGGGTAGTCTGCGGCATGCTAGAGCGAGAACCTTAGAACAGAGAGTAAGCCAGGCCACCTTTTGACAACACCAGAAGAATGGTTTTCCGAGCACAAAAGGTGCAGAGAAATGTACAAGTTAGCGCTGTTTTCTTGGTGCTTATTCAGGCGTCAAAGAAAACACAAAAAAAAAGACAGTGTTGTGTAATAGATCACGGGAAAATACAGTTAAATAAGTTTTAGAGTTCCAAGGTAAACACTGTTGCCAGTTAGATTTTAGAGTTTGGGCGATAAAATGATAGCAAAAGAGAGACAGACAGAGAAACGCGGAGAAAGATAAGCGAATAGATATATACCTCTAGCACGAGAGACAATAAAGACCAGACGTGAATGAAGGAGATTTGAAAAAAAAGACAGATGGCTGAAGAAAGTGCATGTGAGAAATAAAGTGTGTAGGTGTATAAAAAAGCGAATGCGGAGAAAGAGGAGACATAGGCTATTCTGCTCAGATTAAATAATTCACAATTTGTATAGGGCATTGCTCTGGTGCATTTATGTACCACATCCTTACAAATTTTGAGAGAGAAAACCTGTTTTATTGTTTTTCTTTGTGCTGTTTGTGACCAGATAATTTATTTATCAGAGTTTGGATTTGGCTCTGCAAGTACTCGCTCAGCATTTATCTTAAAGCTCTTTACCAATTGTTCTTTATCGTATTTAAGCACATTTTGGCGAATGTGTGTGTATGTGTGGAAAAACAGTGCATAACTTTGTGATTGTCTTTTTGGGCGTATTCAAGATATAAAAGCTTTGGTTGTCTCAGGCTTTCCCCAAGAGATTTACCTATCTTGACTTTCTTTGTTGTTGTTGTTGTTGTTGCTGCTAATGTGTTATTGCATACGTTTCATTTTTTCGTTATTTTTAATAGTTTGTTTTCTTCTTATTTCTTCTAGTATCGTGTTCCATCATTGTTTTTCAAACGGGTCTGTGAAAACTATGAACACACAGAACCAGGTCTGTGAAAACTATGAACACATAGAACCAGGTCTGTGAAAACTATGAACACACAGAACCAGGTCTGTGAAAACTATACACATATAGAACCAGGTCTGTGAAAACTATGAACACACAGGACCAGGTCTGTGAAAACTTTGAACACACAGGACCAGGTCTGTGAAAACTATGAACACACAGGACCAGGTCTGTGAAAACTATGAACACACAGAGCCAGGTCTGTGAAAACTATCAACACACAGAACCAGGTCTGTGAAAACTATGAACACACAGAACCAGGTCTGTGAAAACTATAAACAAACAAAACCAGGTACATCATTACTACCATCAATGTTGTGTGCATGCACAAGTTAGTCGAAACAGTTTTCAGCGATTGCTCTACCATGTCCCATCTTGCCAGTTACCTTTATATTCTGTCCATAGGTTTAAGAGCATTTATCACTAAAGTTAACTTCATTATCTCTCTTTTTGAAATGTTTACACTAATGGAAAGTTTAGAAGCAGGACATTACTTCTAATTTCACTTTTCGAATTGCAAAAATAAAATACATATAGATTTAATCCGTCCATTATTGATGAAAGTAAGGTTGGTTATTATGTAAATCAACTGGGATTTATTCCAACTTGTTTTTCACACAATGAATTGTGATGGTTATTTATTTTTTAAGTTTAAAAATCAATAGAGAAGTAAGCATCCCACGCACTTGCTCACACTGTTTATCAAGAAGTGCACCAGGTCCTGGGCTGAGAGGAACAGCGTGTTTTAATTACTTAAGTCTTCAGAAACTAGATTAGCAGACTGTGATCCGTGTATAGAATAAGCCGACATGAATCTGTTGCTTAGATAGAATTTGCATTGATTCGATATGTGGATTAAATAACTTTTGAGTCCTTTCAAAACAAAGTTCTTTTAAACTGAATTCATAGGCCAGAGTGTCACCCCCGTGCTATGCTCACGGTTCAAATTGAAAACACCAAAACCACAGGATGTTCGTGGTAACGGAGATGTTTAAGAATTCAGTGTACAAGCAGAGCTGTATTTCATGTAGAAGTCTCATTCTATTCGGCCTTTGACTCATCACATTCGCTGCAATGGACAGTGTCTATCTACATATATGACAGATTACGAAATACCTGCTATAACTGTACAGTGTTATGTAAGTGAAATTGCGCTGACAATTATAATGTCCAAAATCGGCCTTGAACGTGAACATCAGGGCAAATTAGGTTGCCACTTTGTCCACTCCAGTTGCAATGTTGAGGACATTTCCAGACGCTGAGGCCATTGGAGTTATGTAAAACATGGCATGCGGTCTCAGCAAGTCTTTGTCAAAACCTGTCGAACTGCATGTAGGCGAGTTGATTAGATTTAACGTGTGTGTTTCAATCTCGGCATGCAGTTCAAGTAGAGAAAAGCTTGTAACAGATCTGGCCCTTATCTTCAGCGTGTACAGACAGTCTAGCCTTGTGGTGTTGTTGAGAACGCGCATAGTGATTAACAAGAAAGTGCATCTTTCTCACTCCCGCACTTAGACACAAGCAATCGCGCGCGCACTCTCTCTCTCACTCTCTCTATCTCTCTCTCTCTCTATCTCTCTCTCTCTCTCTCTCTCTCTCTCTATCTCTCTCTCTCTCTTCTTTTCTCAGCTTCCCTTTCACTTTCCTTTTGTTCATCAATATAAATTATATTGACCTCACTCTCTCTGTCTGCTTCTATGTCATCCGTCATTTTTTTGTCTCTGCTTATTTCATTTACGTCTTTTTCTGTTGTTTTTTTTTTCGTCTTTATTGACATTGTACTGTCTCAATGCCCTTCCCGCTTTAAATCCATCTATACCTTTATGTCTCTCTCCTGCCGCTTAGCAAGACTATTTAGGTTATTACAATACAGTTAGTGTACCAAAACTCTTTGATGTATAGTCTAGGCCCAATCGCTGTGTCCAGAAGCTTAAGGTAACGTTCTGTATCCAAAAATAAATGTCTCATCGCAGAGGTATATGGATTGTATTAGCACTTACAACTAGCTTTGTGTAAATTGTATCGATTAGAGGTAACTATCGAACTTGAAGAGTTCAAGTAAAAAGGTTGCCGGCATACCGTAACTCATTAATTCAAACGTGCTGTGCTGAAAACTCCATGCACGATAGGAACCGAAATAGCATGAAGGGGTAAAGCCATAGGAATAACTGAGTTGAATTCTTTGCTTCATCGCATGTTGTTGTGTTGCAAGGGTGACTTTTATATTTTAATTTAAGGTTGCAGTTTTTATTTTTTTTTTTATTCGTGTTGAGTAAAGTATCAGTATTTGACATTTAACAAGTTATCACAAGCCTTCGATAATGTTATACCTTCCACAAGTATCAGGTGATACTCCGGGTCATGACACCCACCTCACATTTTTGTGAAGGAAATGAGTTCGAGATCGAGGTACCGGTAGCTAATTGTGTGTATCCACTCTTGAGTCACTCTAAAGTCGTAAGATTCTCACGATGACGAGGCACCAGCCCTCTTGTCTCAGAGCATAATTATTCCAAGAGTTCTTTAATTTTATGGTGTACTGGCATGTTTTAGGTGGAATTTGTCTAGTTATCTAGATATCAATTTTGGTTCGTACATCAGCTTAACTGGAGATGAGCTGTAAAATGTCGACCTAAAGTTAGTCTTTTGTATTTTGATAGCCTGCAACATGCAACAGTTGTGCAGAATTTAATCACAGCATCATTGCATTAGAACTTAAAATTGAACTTGCACCAGACAAAGGCGAGACAACTGACTAGACAGGTAGGCGCGCGCCACCATGCGACTCCTAACTATAAAAGCGCTATCTTATCTTTATCTTAAAAAAGAAAAGTAGTTCATTGTCGTTTAAGAATTAGGAGCCCATTATAATCGGAACTGCAGTTATACCCAATCTGGATTACTAGTTTTAGTTAACAGTTCTATGATGTTTCCTTTTCGCCTAATCTAACCTTTTCATTTCGCTGAGGTCTGCAAATGAAAGGAAAGCAAACCAGAGATAATCCATGCAAAAAACAATCGTGTGTGTATGCTGGTGTTCAGTAGATATTCATAGAGACAATATGGTCATAGCTTTAAGTGTTTTCATTTATTTTACGATAACAATGTTAGAAGCTTAAAAGTTTTTTTTTCACCGATTAGCCATCTTAACTGGTTATTTTCTTCTGTTTTTTTAACCAAAACTACTCAAAACAAACCATATGTCATACAAGTATGAAACAATAATTAGGCTCTCTCAAGTTTTGTTATTCGAAAGTAACCAAAAACTTTTGAAATAAATTTTTTTTTATTATTTTGCATGGAGTAGAAAATTATAGTTGCCAGGCAAAGAAATAAAGCATTAGCCAAGAGATCATTGGTCAGTCAATCTCCCTGTGATGAAGGTTTTGTGTGTAGCAAAGTGTTGCGGTATCCATGATCTCGGAATGATCAAGGACAATTACAGTGTGAAGTCCCTGAGTGTCTTATGTTGAGAAAACTTACATGCTGCATTGAAGTTAGATACAGGAAATAAACAGACAGACTTGGGTGTGTACATAAAGTTACATACCACTTAATCCTGCTCAATATTCTATATCATACCTATCAGTATTCAACTGTGATTGCGGAGTCAGAGGCCTTTGACAAAATTAACACAAATAATGTGCATGATCTTGCAGACAACTTATCGTTTCGCAAGTCTTACCCACCTACATTTTACAATGCTTTAAAAGGCTAGTCTAGATGCAATTTTCCTTAATAGTAGAACCGCAAAAGCAGCAGTAATACTTATAGACGGAGCAGGAGTACTGGTTATTGTTGTTTCAGTAGTAGCAACTGGTAAGAGTATGAGGAGAAAAAGGAGTTTTATAAGAAGTTCTAATAGCAGGAACACCAGATGTAGTAGTAGTAGTAGTAGTAGTAGTAGTAGTAGTAGTAGCTAAAGTAGTAATAGTAGTAGTGGTAATAGTAGTAGTAGTAATAGTAGCTAGAGTAGTAGTAGTAGTAGTAGTAATAGTAGTTGTAGTAGTAGTAGCTAAAGTAGTAATAGTAGTAGTGGTAATAGTAGTAGTAGTAATAGTAGCTAGAGTAGTAGTAGTAGTAGTAGTAATAGTAGTAATAGTAGTAGTAGTAGTAGTAGTAGTAGTAGTAGTAGTAGTAGTAGCTAGAGTAGTAGCAGTAGTTGCAGTTAGAGTAGTAGTAGGAGTAGTAGTAGTAGTAGTAATAGCAGCAGCAGTAGCGGTGGTAGAAGTGGGTGTTATTGTATTTAGTAGCATAGATGTATAAAAGCAACTTTGACGATTCCAAACTTTGACAATCGCATGATACACGCACGCGTTGTCGTGAGGCGCTGACATCAGTTTATTAAAGCTGTCACCACTACAGAGCATAAGTTAATGAAAACAACCGTGTGGGTTTGTGTCGCCTGTCACGTCAGCAGCACTGGTCCTATTTTTAACTCTTTTTTATCCCCAAGACACTGAAATAAAAACCACTGCTTTCTTTTTCTTTCTTATCTGCAAATCTCCAATGAGAGAAGTGGTAGTGCGCACTGTGTTTGCGGTCGTAAAGGGAGATTCGCCGAAAAGGTCAGAGATAGAGACAATCACGGCTGTACACACGATCACAGTAGGCCTAGCTGTAGGATAAAGGGGAAAGACTTAAACATCTACATCAGACCCGAAGATCAGAAAATTGCGCACATATTGCGACGTAGAACGAAAGAGAGGAAAAGAGAGTGGCACACCGTGACAGACAGGCTGACAGAGAAACAAAAAAAAATTACATTTCGGTGTTTGGCGATGCATTGGAGTTTCATAAAGAAATAGTGACGAGAGTGAGAGAAGAGAGCAATCTGAGAAAGGCGGCAGTGATTAATTCCACGAAATGTGACGAGTAATTCCAAAGCTGTTAAAAAAACAAACCGTTATCTTGTACCTCTATCTTTCCTGAAGCGTGATTTACATTTGCCAGGCCGGTGGCACAAGAGTAGTAAGCCGGCCAGGCACTGCTGCATTATAATTATGTCAGCGCCAGAAATAGTCTACTTCGATGCGACAGGCCTGGGCTTGCTCCCAAATTTGTCAAAGGTTGTTGCGAGGGCCCAGGTTAATAAATTGGCCTTGTCAGCTTTATTTCGACAGCTGAGGTTGGAAAAAAGACAGAAGTTTTAAACTTACGTTATGCGGAAAGATTGTGCTTTCATATCAAAAGAACATCTCCATCAACAGACTTTACGGAGCCGGGTTTTAAGACAGCTTGTATGAATTCCCATGATAATGTAACGGCTGATTTCAACAAGCTTTATTCAAGTAGTTTGTTGAGCCACAATAATAGATGCTCGCTATAAAAAATATACTTGTAAACTTGCAGATAAAGACCCAGATAGATAGATAAATAGATAGAAACTAGATAGATACATACATATAGAAAAATAGATAGATACATACATATAGAAAAATAGATAGATAGATAGATAGA
>BMAT01007633.1:147602-161100 GCA_019649035.1 Elysia marginata | reverse complement strand
AAAACCAACACACTTTCTTTTGTAACTTTCCTTTAGACAATCATTTTTTTTCTCTCTTTCGTTGCACACCGCCACCGGGAAAGGCGCTCTTTTCATCACCGAACATTTTCATAATGTTCTTCATGATATTGAAACATGCCGTTGTAAAACATGATTTCTAGACAACAAGACAACATAAACACGTCTCATGTAGGACGCCACTTGTCAGTGTTGAATTTGAGAAGTATTGCAGCTGCAGCGGTTTAAAAAAATACAATACCGAGAGAACTCAGGAATTTTTTTACCAGGAAATTTTTTTTTATGGCCAAGCGTAAGCGACCTTGGCTGTTGACGTTCTCGATTTATTTCTTGCTGCACAAGTGGGTGTATCCCGCGCGCACAGGTCGTTCGATGACATGCGCATTCGGTGCGATACCTGCGAAAAATTTCCCTCACTGTTTTAAACCGCACTTTCGGTGGTGGCTACCCCTCTCTCCCAAACAGGTACAGTATGCAGGTCTATGATTAGCTACTCGTGCCTCTGGATGAGAACTTGCTGTGTATTGAAATTATGTATTGGACATAAATATGGACACAAATTGAGCATCTTTTGGAAGCTTAAAGTGGGTATAAAATAATTCCTCAAAAATGAAGACGTCCCGGATGTCAGGCCATAGTTTCGTTATAAAACATTTTCTTAAATATTTAGCAGATCAATTTTTTAGGGAGTTTTTGTCTTAAGTCACCACAACTGATTTTGAGTAACCGGGCTTTAAAGTCAATGTTCTCAAAACAGGGCACTGTATAAGAATTTAGTGAACCTTGACCAACCACACCTCATCTTTAATTTTATTTTGTAAAAGCTGCAAGCACCTCTCTGTTCAGAAATGTTTGCTGTTCCAAAAAATTTATACATCTCAATAAGTCTAAAAATCGGCTTACGCCTGAAAATCCTCACCCCACCCCCTCGCTTATTGACGGGTTATCGAGACTTAGTAATGGCTCTTTTTCTTTGTTGTGCTCGCTCCTATGGTCTACCCAGCTTATTATCTTATACTCTCTGGTTCACTCTACCTAATATTTTATACCATTTCCTCTATGTATTTTTATTTAAAAAACTGGCCAGGCCTAAACAACTATTATGACACACACACCCTTTATCCACCTCGAACTGCACTTCTACGAGCTTTCATTATGAAAGACCTCTATCAAATATGCAGATATGCTGCAATAAGCCCAATTTAATATGAAATCGATTAATATAGCTCTAGTTTATCACAATGCCGTTCAATCTAGTAATGGCAGGCCTTTTTGATAGTTTAGTATAATAAATTATAACCTGCTTTGTGCTAGCCCGAAAAACGTCCGTTTACTACCACGAGACCTGTACGGCGACGAAACAAAAACAACCCAAGCTACCAAATACAAATATTAAATAATCATACCAAGTAAGGAACTCACTACACAAGTTAAAACTTTTACCAAACCTCTTTCTAAGTAGATAAGAGTTTCCCAGAAAATTTAAGCTTACACAGTATGTAAGTGAGCTGGTGCTACTAAGTAGTAAGCAATTCGAACACATGGATTTTGCTTTTATTGTGTTTTCATTTTTTTTTTTTTTGTTTGTTTGTTGTTGATGTTGTTTAAGTTTGTTTTTTTTTTTTTTTTTTTATTTCATAAAAATGTCTGGCTCAGTTTCTGATGCTTTGTATAAACTACAACTATCACCTGTGTCAAAGTGCGCACCATATCATAAGATTGTGTCATGGTTTAAAATAATATCGTTATCTTATTGGCTACATTGAAAACGAACTTAGATCTAGTGGTAAATCCTCGGCCGCTACGAAGTGATGAAGTCAGCATGCTGGTGACTCGGGTCAGCTGATCTAAACACAAAAACAACCCCACCCTCACCAGTGACGGCTGACGTCGGCATCTCTCTCTCTCTCCTCTCCTCTCTCTTTCTCTCTCCTCTCCCCTCTCTTCCACCCGCATCGCCAACTTCAAGGGTTAGCTCAGGCCAAAGACGGCATGTGCCTTTGCCTTCGCGAGCGTGTGGCTCAGCCTAGGCTATGACACCAATTCCAAGCACAAAATGTAAAGAGCCCAACCATTGGTTCAAAGAGACCAATCAAAACGCAGGTAGTGTCTCGTCTTGTAGGCCAGGCTAGGCAAAACATTTTGCTGCTTCAATCATTCCGCTCTCGCCAGGCCTGTTCTTCACAGTGTATGTGAGTTAGGGCCACAGTAAGGAGCGAGGGGAATATACGCTCTCATCAAAACTATTTCCTGTGGATACTTCTTTAGATTCATAGTTTTAATTTAATAAAATGAATTCTATCGAACAGCTAATTCAGGCAGCAGAATTTATCGACAGGCGCGAAAGAGGTAGATTTCAGAAACTGTGTTGTGTGTTCTGCAGTCGGAAGTGTGTTTGTTTACAAACAATGAAACATGGGCCAGTTAGAGTTACGCGAACTCAGTGAGGCTGTAGTGTGGGTTATCGGAGTCTCGAGACAACTTTACTTGTTCGCGAAGTCGCAACTTGTTTTGTTAACTTCTTTGTCAGTTTATATTAGTTCTAGATCTCAATTATATATTGTTTGATCTGAAATGAAGCAATAAATAAGGGAAAGCTAGTTAGATTCATAACTTTGTCATCCACATTCAGCCTACCCATACTTACGCCTAGAGGACTCGAACTCTAAGACGAAAACATTAAAAATGTATAATTTTGCTGGAGCCAATCTGGCTTGTGGTCTGGGTTTACGCCTAGATTAAAAGGTCCCAAACAACCTTAAATTTAAAATTCAACATCAAAGTAAGATACACCTAATCTATGTAGATCTAGGTCTATCCAGTTGTTCAGAAATTTTAGGTTTTTATATGAAGATTTAATACCTCTAAATCTGGATAGCCTACATTCCAGGTCTATCTTCAAGATAGCAGTTTATGTAGGCAAACCTTCAGCTGATAATTGTTTAATAAAACGCCGACAAATTCCAAAAGAAACAACATAGTTATATGATGTGAAAGACGCTGAGGTATTTAAAGCGATATGATCAGATAGATGTACACGTTTAGACTAGTTCAGTAGTTGCGGTCTAGATTGTCTGTTTTTGTTGTGATTGTTTTTGTTCTTAACTCTTAAGAGATAGGTCTAGATTAAGATGTAGATCATAATTATTTAAAAAGTGTAGACCTCGCAATCTAGAATTTAGATCTAGATTTAGATTTTAGTAAAAGTTTTTTTTTTACTTTTCCAGAAGCAGAACATGGATATGCTTCCACACTTCCAATGCCGGATGAACATACTTACACTCCTTCAAAGAGAAGATCAAAATCGAAGAAATCTCAAGGAAATAGGTAAGTTGAGGTTTTATCTTGAGGTTTAAGATTAAGATTTTTTTTTCCTTTAGTTTGATGTCATTGGCGTAGAACCCAGATAAAATTTCTAGTTCTAGAAGTTTTAACAAACTTTGTGCAGTCGTTATACTAGATGTAGATCTAGATAAAAATTAAAAAGCAATAATTTTAAAAAAAGTGAAGACTATTAATTTTAGACGAATCCGAAGAGGCAGGATTTACACACTGTGGTACTGCCACTTATTAAATAAAAAATTACTCTTTGTTACCTTGTTTCATTTCGTCAGTAGGCCTAACCTTTTTTTTAAATAATAACATTAATCCATTTCATTGCATAGGGCTCTTTATTTCTAAAAAGTCATGAGTTTGTAACTAAGAACTTTAGGCTTAATATAGAGTGGAAATCACTTTGTGGAAATCTTTTCGAACATTATAGGCCCATCTAATCTAGATCTAGAATCTAGATTCTAGACTGATTTGGAACTGTAACTGTAAGCTAGTCACATAGATCTTTTTATTTTGTCAAGTGTGTAATTCTGACGTAAGTAGATTTGATTCTAATGTAATTTTTAGCAAACTTAACCACGGTCATTGTTTTTTGTTGTTTTTTAAATACATTTTTGTGACGGGGTATATAGATCTAGTAATAGATCTAGAATATATAGACCTTACATTTTCTGTAAAGTTGACGCAAATAAGCAGGCGAACAGTTTCGAAAAGGAAATAAAATCAAGTTAAATCATTCAATAAGATAAAAAAATATATGAAATGCGCAACATATTTTATGTTTGAGCAGGCGACTAGCTCTAGATCTAATCTAGTAAACAGAATCTAGTGTCACAAACAGCGCGTGCAGAATATTTGTCTTATTCAGACTAGATCTATCTAGATTCTAGATTTAGTTGGGGCGGTTCCTGGATCTCTACAGCTTTTTAGTACATGTATACCAGTACTGATTGCCATGGAATTCAAAGAGTGCAGCATTTTTTCCAAGTTCTGTTCCCTTATCTTTAGCAATCAATCCAGTACTGTGATCAATAAATTAAGCGGCGCTCGTTTTTTGTTATTAAATAATTATTTATCGAGTTCTAAAGATCCAGTTCTAAAGTGATGCGGGGTTTGTTTTTTTTTGTACTAGAGACCTGTGTATTGCCACTCGTTCTCTAAGGCGAAACTGAGTCTTTTTGTGCAAGAGACCGTTCTCTAAGGCTGAACTGAGTGGTTTGAAACCAATTTCATTTGAACTGTATCGCGGATTCTCGCGTGTTGTTGCTTTTTTATTGTATAAAGTTAGGCTACATTTACATAGTAAAACGTATGAAAGAAATCTTTTGCTTTAGGATTACAAACTAGACTAGAAATTCACGCAATGTTGGCTAATCTCAAGGCATTTCCCCACACCTTGATATTAAACTAAAAAGCGTTCTCTTTGTTCTGTCAACCGAGCGGTAGAACCTTCAGTTTGCCTCTAAATGATGGTAAAATTGTCTCTCGATCTAGATTGTTTCAAAATCACGGTGCAACTTTTCTTCAGCCGGCGTATTCCATGCCAAGTCAAATTTTTCTTAACTAATTTATTTGTTTAATCTTAAAAAATATTTTGAGTGGCCTATGGCATTTATGATCGCAGAAATGGGTGTGTGAAATTCCAGTCTACCCCGAGTTTTGATATACACCGAATAGAGATATTAGACGGTTATCACCAATGTACTTACAATCGTAAATTATATTTAAGTGAGTGTAGTTGTGATGGTACGGTGTCGAACAGGTATGGCGTATAAAAGGAAGCCTGAAGTAGACATTGCAATTTTATTTTATTTTTCTCTCTACTTATTGCCAATTTGCTGAATTCTGTTCACCTTGTCATGGTATATATCTAACACAATTTTCCCGATTTTCTAGTTCCACCCGTTAACATGATATTGACATTTCTTTTTTTTTAACGTTTCTGTTAGTGTTATTGGATTTCTTGTCATAAGATTTAAATAACTATTTAAATAACCTACGTCTTGTAACTTGTTTTCCCAGGTCAACTCATAATGAACTTGAGAAAAATAGGTAAGAATTGACCACCTCACTATTTAAATGTTTTATCGGTTTCAACAAGAGATCCAATTTTTAATGTTTTAATTTTTTTGTGTTGAATTATGTTGTTTTTGTTAATGTTGAAACATTTTTGTGGGTCTCTGTATATGGCTAGGCCTACAAGTTTGTTTACTTTGCGGAAGGTGGGCGTAGGTACCTTGCGAGGAATTTTTGATGTCACTGCCGGACCGGTGAAAATTACTTTTTGTAAAGTTTCGTCCAAAATCTTCGACCCGCAGGCTTTTCATCTTATATCTCGGCCAGGTCTTGGCTGGTCAATTATAATAAAAACCATTGCTCGTAGGAAATGAATGCTTCCGTAAAGTCTGTGTTAGTAGCAGGGTTGCCCCTTCTGAGCACACCTTCCGTGGCCTCGAGCCAACAGCACAGGGCTATCATGCGGAGGAGAAGCGAATGCGAGATCGAGTGCTAGGCTTAGGGCTGGCTATACACAGGGGTATCACTCAGTACACTACAGCCCCGCTAGGCGACCTCAGTGTCACTACATGTACCAGGGACTGGAGCGATTGGCCGAGGCGAGTGGTGAACACTGGTGGTAGAGGTGCTGGCATGCCAGCCTATGTTGAGATGAGTTGCGGAATGGGGTTGAGAGGACTGGTGTTGGCCAGCGCTAGATAAATCTAATGAATTGTAGTTCGTAACCTACAGTTTTTGTTATGCGAGTACTGAATTAGATGAGATAACTGGCATGCCAAGACTTATTTGAGCTGAAATAAGCATGATGTCCACTTGTGATCTTCGTTCAAATTATTAGCAGGCTAGACTGGTCTGTCGTGTTTGATCGAAGAGCCGCATCGGATCAGCATTTTTTTTATCCTTTCATGTGGTTTGAACTACTCAAAATAGTTTTGGGCCTGCTTTGTTTTGCTTTTTATACCTCACTCGATTTTTATCTCAACCTCTTGGAGTCGTTTTGGTGTTCTATTATGGACACGTGAACATTCAGATTTCTGTCGCTGAAAACCATATTATAATATCCAGCTAGATCCATAATAATGGTCCATCATGAGATTTTCGTCGCAAAGTAAGACCCCGAACACGCAAAAAGTAACTGAGAAATAGATTGAGTCGATTAACGACAGGAAGGTCCAAACCAGTCTTATTTTTTGTGCACCCCTAAAACCTACAAACTGCTCAGTAACAGTTTGTTTAGAGCTTGATTTATTTGCATCATAGGTCCTGGAATTTTTGTAGCTGTTGTAAAATTAAAAAAAAATGAATAATTTATTAAAATGTAAACTTTTGCAACTGCAGAAGATATAGTTTTCACAAATCTTAAAAACTGCACCCCATCCCCTCCCTTTTTTAAATTTAATTTATTTCCAAATACCCGGGAAGCACAGGTCAGAACTAAAGTAAAAGCTAAGTTCCAACTCCAATGCAGTGTAACTATGCTTGATCCACCTCGCTCAAGTTGACAGTTAGCTGGTGGTGCCACCGCGCCCCCAAATCACCAGGACAGGGCCAGATAGGATCGCCCTTTCCCCTTTTTGTTTTTACCGCATAGCCTGGCTGAGGCTCAGGCTTCGAATAACCTCGCTTGTTATGTTTAGCATGAGCGGCTTCGACCTTGACCTAGTTTGCCCCAACTGCACACAAACAATCGGGAACTGCCTGTGCGCTATTTGCTGCTTGGCTCTTTCTTGCACTAGAAGTGCTAGCGGTTGGACTGCGCGGGCCTGCTATTATTAATTTATTGCTATAGCGGGCTTCATTGTTATAAAGTCATTGTGGTTTTGTCTATAGCTTTTGTATTTTATTCTTTTGTGTCCATTCCCCATCATAATGTGTTCTACTGTAACGTCGACTTAATGTCAGGATGAAACCTTCACTGTGCTAGACAAGTTGGTCACTACATTGTACATGTAGTGTACTAAATAGGGAATCTCACCGCAAGCGTCTCATAAGAGGCTAATACCTCCCCCCTTTCCCATACACACACAAACATACACACTCAATACTAACACGTTAAAACCTGTTAGGGTTGGGGGGTTTAAACTTCCCTAAATTAAACAAGATGGCATCAGACTTTCCCCTCCTTGTGTTTACATGTGTTTGCCACGATACAATACATTCGGAATCAACACAATATTAGTTTCTTTTCCCTGTGAAGTGTGCTGAAGCCCGACTTTTTACTTTTGACACGTCGAAACAAAATTTTTTAATGCACTGCCCTTTGTTATGAAAACAACTACATGAAACTCAAAGTTGTTCTTTGGTGAGTTTCTTAGTTATGCAAAGACCAATGTTACGAAGCAAACACCTCGGTATTGTGAAATACTGGTATATGGTACCAGCTCGTGGGACGTCAATGACCCCGAATTTTTCTCAATTTTTCTCAATCAAAATTATGTTTGGAGCACGTTTTTCAAAGTGTTACATGATGCTTACTTGTTCGGTGCGGGGAAAACGCAACTGCAGCAAAACCGCCGACAGGCCGCCATTGGCTTAAATTTGTTCGTTGACTGGTATATATACCGAAATACAGACCATTCGCTTATTTGTTCGTTGACTGGTATATATACCGAAATACAAACCCGCATTCTATGTTGAAGCTCTGCCTTAAAACACTTAGTACTTATCTGTTTTATTTATTACTTCAACAAGTAGGTTAACCGTGCTTTATGAAAGTCCCGAAGAGCAAACGAATGTTGGTAGCAAGAAGGGCTATTGCTTGCTAACATCTCATTTCTTCCGATAGTGTGTAAGACTCCGCCTTAAGTCTAAGTTATAAAATTCCAGGGTTTTTTTTTTTTGTTTTTTTGTTTGTTTGTTTTTGTTGAGGAAGCTTCTATGTTAAAGCCTAAACCTACAAGCAGAACAACAACATTATTTTTGTTATCATTGTGCATAGCCGTAAAATGCTGAGGTCAGTAGCAAGCAACAAGCGAGTCGAGTTTTGTCGAAGATGGCTGTGTTAAAAGAAAAAGCCCTGTTGGTTTTATTACGCAGAGTAATAAAAACCGTTCAATACCTTCTTAGCTGATTTTAGATTACGCGTGACGTTAGTTGCTTCTCTCAAGGTGACACAAACAAAATTAAGGTCATTGTGCTATGTTTATGATTGCTATCGAAACAGCACTACTCAGCACACTGAGCATGGTAGTGGAAGTGAACGTGACCTTTTTTTAAACCTAGATATCTAGGTCACGAAGACATCTCGGTAAATAATTCTTATTTTCCCGAACTCGCGCGTTCATAACGTGAATCTAAACCATGGCGTCCCCGGGTTGTATTCAATAACAGAACAGATCCCACATAAAAGCGCCGGCATTAATCTTCATAATTTTCGCCTGCTTAGTATATAGCTTGAGGTTGTGGTTTAACGAGGGTTTTTGGTGTGTTGATGCGCTTTTCTATTGTGACTTTAGCAAGTTTCTCGCCTGGTTAGCAGGGTTTTTAGAACTTTTTTGCCAGACTTGAACTTTTCTTAATTTTTTTTTAATTTTTCTTTTTTTTAGGGGGGTGGTCGGGGGATGAGAGAATTATTATTATATTACTATTAACTATTATCATTTTTTTCTCTTTTTATTATTATTATTATTATTATTATTATTATTATTATTATTATTATTATCATTTTAATTGTTGTTATTACTATTATTATACGATCCAAAATTTACACGCGGTTGGCAGTTTCTTTTTTTTTTTAGTGAAGCTTCTAGTCTTCCAGAGGACATCGTTACGGAGGTCGCATCCCTTCTGTTCCGTTACCTTTTGTTTGCTTTGCTCTGTGTGATCAAGAAACTCGTATGACTTGTTAGCTTTCAGTGGCCATTGGTTTCGGCAGAGTGTATTAATTAATGTATCACAGCTGCGGTTCAGGGCGCTCGTTGAGCAAATGTATGTATTAGCATTAATTTTACATCGCTTGGCTCGTAAACACCATCTCGCATCTGCTCATCATTTTTAGTAGGTCGAGTTGAGGAAGTATTTTTTCCCGGGGGAGTGGGGGTTGGGAGTGTTCTGCTACGAGTGCGAATGAACGATACTTGGGTTCTTCCGATAGTTTTTAGCCTAGTTAGCACACTGGGTTTTCGATGTGGGCGGTTTGCCCGAATCCGCCTTTCCACATATTTTGTTTTCCCTTTTGTTAAACGACCAGCCTGTGTGTTACTGTTCATAGAAGTAACAGGGTCGCTTTGTGTCACGTTTGGACCCTCCCCCCCTCTCTCTCTCTCTCTCTCTCTCTCTCTCTCTCTCTCTCTCTCTCTCTCTCTCTCTCTCTCGCTCGCTCGCTCTCGCTCGTTCAACCTCGCACCTGAAGACTCACACTCGGTGCTACAAGTGTCAAATTTATGTGCCCAAAGCCGTTGCGTTCGCGTTTTAAGCTTAGAAAAAATTCACAATCGATAATAATGGATGCGAAGTGGGTATGGGCTCAAGTGAGAAGAGATTCGCGGCTTCTCCCGCGCGCGCAGCTTGCCTAGTCTGACCGTGAGCCGTCCTCGGGATTTGGGCGCCTTTTTTGAAAATTTCTGGGAAATTTCCGTATGCACAGCAGCACAAAATCAACTGATTCCTCGCAGAAGGATGGGGAAGCGATTGATCGATTATTTATGGGGATGGTAAAATTACTCTTTAATTTACTAGTGAAGGCACATGTCTCTAAACGCTCTTGATTCTCAGGTATAATATGGAAAGAAGGCAGTGGTTGTTTGGAAGAAGATTAAAATGATACCGTAGCTTACATAAAGCCACGAAACTACACGCATAGTAGTGTAGACTGTAGACTGTAGAGGTTATGTGGTTACACAGAAACAGTGGTAAAATCCCCGCGACTCGCTCGTACACATTTTCACTTCTTGCCTCAAAACGATGGACAATCGTCTCTGTAAGAAAAAAAAACTTGCATCGAAAAGTTAATCATAGTTATATTATTCATCTTTACGACCGAATCTTGCGTCCGAATTCGATAGGGTTGAAGTAGAAAGAATAGAATTTTTTCGTGGGAAGGGAGGAGAGAGATCAGGTAGTTTTTCATGAAGAAGTGAGTTTTGTTCGTTTGGTTTTTTGTGGTTGTTGTTTTTGTTTTGTTTTTTGTTGTTTTTTTTTTAAGTTTTGTCTTTTTAGCTTTCTTCGAAGAAATGCAAAAAGAAAAGCTATTGGTAGATCCTTTCTTTTTTTTTCTTAATTTCTTATAAAACATCGCCTTGCCACAGTTCCATATTTCATAAGAGTACATGTATATTATTTAGCTGCTGTTCTTTTTCGCTCGTCTGTCGTCGAGCAACATCAACATGAGATTTGTGCTCTACGTTGTTTTTTCACAGTACTATATTGCTGTTACTACCTTTTCTTTATTGTTAATAAACTGTCCTCGTTTTAACTGTTTACCTGCCTATTTATAACCTCATTAAGCGCCTGATTTAGCTCTGTATTTGTAGAGCATCTGTCATATAATTTACGCTTTTTGTCTTCTTTTCAGTTTTAATAACGGGCAGAGATTACTCGTGCAGTTTCTTATAAATTTTTTTTGTCAAGCTTTAGAAGACTGGATTAAGGTTTGATTCTTTGTTAATTTTCTTTCCTTTTTTTCTCTTCTTCTTGCTTTGACCCGTTGTCAGGCGAGCCCACCTGAGACACTGCTTGGAGAGGTTAAAAGACCTGGTGCCCCTCGGGGTGGACTCGTCTCGTCATACCACATTAGGGCTCTTAACCAAAGCGAGATCCTTTATAAAGGTGAGCTTTCCTTTTTATCAGTGTTCCGTTTTTTTCTCACAGTAACGTTTTTATATCTCTGTATTTACTTGTCAATTATTGTATTCACGCGAAAGAAAACACAGAAATGACTGTACGGAAAGGCATATTCGTTTTTCCCCACCCAAGTTCAGAATCTGTTAAAATTATTTAAAGTATGAAACTTTTAGACGCCTCTCTTTAGTTCCAAATTGTTTTATCAGAATTGATGCTTATTCCTTTTTTTTTATATTGAAATGATAAAAAAAATTAGTGACAGCCACAAACAGTAATTTTGTTGGACTTGAAAAAAATCCTTATGTGTCTACTTTATTTCATACCGTCACGAAGTATTTTGATCTTTCATCTTGTCTTTTCGAGTCCACAAAGTCGGAAACATTTCTTATTTATAGGCAGGAATGAAGACGGTGGATGTAGAACATACATAAGCGTCTATTTTAGGATATATACTATTGACGGATTATTCGAAAGTCTTTCCTAAAAATAAGTTATTTTTGTTCAAGTTCAGTGTGGTAGGTTTCTGTTTACGAAATAGCTATCAACCGTTTCTTGGTTAGCAAGAAAAGCTGTTGAATAAAAAGCCAAATTATGACATGGAGTAGTACCCAGTACCGCTAATAAACAAACAGTCATTTTCATTATGCTCCGTCCACCTGCTGTTACGCAGGGAAAAGATGAAACAGCGGTTTTTTATAACAATGTTATGTAAAATCTGAGGCGGGCGTGCTAAACAGTGAAAGTCTCACCTCAGATTCTGATACGCCTGTCGTTTCTGTAAATTAAAATTGTTCATTTTCAAAAGAGTTACAAACTATGGTTTGTCGCTGTCATGCAAACCACTCTTACAATCATACTTGCTAACATTAACGCAAAATTCAGTAGACAATTTGGAGGTAGCTCGGTCTTAATATGCAGGCTCACAAACTTACATCAGAACTACCTGGTTTCTTGGTTATTGTATTTAATCGTTTTTGTTTTTTACTTTCTTCTTTGCCACAAGTAACAAGTATATTATCTATATGATATAGAAATTAAGGCAGTTCAGATGTTTCTTTCGCATGTGAAAGTCGAAGAAGCAATGTCACGCGAGGCAAATTCCATAAGGTGTGTAATCAGTCGACACGCATTTTCTACATAATTCATCTTTTAGGAATTAATGAGACGTTCGTTTTATTCCTGTCAGACGACATGAAACCGCTTTTAGTACTGGTAGTGGTGCTCTAGCGGGATATATGCACACTACATAACAATAAAAGTCATATTGTCCTTGTGATTTATACTCCCAAGTCCGGCTGTCCTGAGCTAATTACAGGGACTGATTACTTATCATCCTCCTGTTGGGTGGTTCCTACCATCTTTTACAATAGTAACATTAATAACGCTTGCAATCGCATAATATAGGCAGAGACCTAGGCAGAGATCGCGCCGTCAATTAGAATGGAATGAACTTAAAAATATATTTTCTCAGTTAATGTAGACCAACGCGGCTCCCAGATATACCTTCTCTTTGCAGTCTCATGTTTTGAAAATGAAAATGTGTGACCGTTCTTGCCAAAAATGAGAAGAAAATTTATTTTCGCGTTTTTTGTTTGTTTTTTTTTTTAGAAAAATAGTCAGCATTTTGAAATCAGAAAACAATGTTGAGCAAAATCGTTGCCATGTCAATCAAGCTTATTTTATTTCATAATAGGTAAGAACAAACTTTTATTCTAAACTCTGCGCAACAGACTTGCATGAGACAAAAAATTGATTTCACAACCACAATTTTAACTTAACCGACCCTGCTTATGTTTTAGTATTTCAGTCGAGCGGATGTCTTTTTTTTATATAATAGAACTTTATCTGTTTGCTTTAAACACTGAACTAAACTTAGCACCCGTACTTTATCAACTCATCATGCCTTATTGCTGTTGATTTCAGAACCTCGAGGATAAGGAGAGAAAAGCAATCATTTTACGCGACCAGCTGGAACGTGAAAACCTCCGCTTGAAGAAGCGACTGCAGCATCTCAACCAGCTCAATGGCACCAACAGTATCAGCAACGGCAGCAATATGTACCGTATGCGCCAGGAGCGTAGCATCAGTGAATGTAGTAACTCCACTAACTCGTCCTCATATTCGTCCACTTCTTCAGTCAAATCCGAGGAATCTGGTGGGTTTCAAATTTGTGATTGCCACAATTTTACCTTATAAGCATTTTTGCATTTTTGTAAATCTGAATTTTTTTTTTTTTTTTTTTTGGGGGGGTTGACAGTTAAATTATAGTTTTCAGTATAAAACATTCCTATCGAATATTGAAAATGTCTCAAATTACTAATTAAGGTTGTCTAAGTAAGATGTATAGTTA
>BMAT01007633.1:92967-106775 GCA_019649035.1 Elysia marginata | reverse complement strand
TCTCTCTCTCTCTTTCTCTCTTTTCTCTTCCCCTCTGTGTGGAGTTGTACCTATCAGTGTGTATCCATACATGTGTACAAATTATGGGTGTGAAAAGCGCCCAATTGGATTTCCTCGAGAAGCATTGGTCGCCGATTCTGCACTATATTCTCGACTGAACTACGATTTCTGTGAATTAACTTGACGAATAGAACTAGGTGAGATGTTCGTTGCTGCCTAAACAGTAATTACTGAGTAGATCAAATTGTGTCTACTTGAGCAGCTTATTCCTAGTTTCTATCATAACTATTCTATACTATATTGTCTGTCGCATTGGAGGGTGCAGTCAATTGTAAAGTAGGTGGTTCTTCGTGGATACTGTATTATGTATAACAAGTCAGCTTAAGGGGTGTAATACACGATTTGAAAATAACAGAATATTGTGTCTTCAGTCAGAACTAAACATCATCTTTAAGAGAAAACAGTGCAAGTATTCATGTGTAAAATTTGATTTACAAACAACCCTTGGTTTGATTCTAAGGAAGCCTTTTACCACTAAAACATCAAATTTCAACAGACTACAGCACGAAATGGCCAGACCCATCTTTAAGCTTTGGCACTCTACATGGCTTATACATTGTATGGTGATTAATGTCGGACCTGTTGGAGCGTTTATACATTATGTACGTGAACTTTCAAACACAATGGTTAATATAGAAAATTTGTGGACTGCAGAACGAAGTAACTCTATCGTAAAATTACCAACTCTCCAACAACATATCCGTCTTTCATGTTTTTCTCGATAAATGTATCGGAAAAGTCGGCACTGAAGTCTCGTCTAGCTAGATTACAAGAAGTTAAAGTAACTTAAGGTCAAAGCTAACTGATTCAAACAGAGCATCACTCTCTATAAGACCTAATTCTGGAAAAGTAGGTGAAAATGCCTTTCACTGTAAAGGCTTTTGAAAGATGATTAAACCAGATCTAGATTTAATATTAATATCTGAGTGAGGGTGCATAATAAGAAAACTATAATCTAGATCTAGAGTAGGATCTAAGAGAATCAGGGACCACTTATTCATCGCGTAGGCTACGTCATTGATTTTCCGACTCACCATCAGTGGTTTGATAAAGCCCCAAGGTCAAGAAGGTTTTTTTCGGACTCTCATTTTTTGCGTACATAAGGAAAAAGTGATATTTTGACTTATTGTCAAACCCTGACAAACCGACGGGCGCAATTAGCTGACTCTCGGATATGTCGTCATAATATAATGATTTGTGAGAATCAATTAAAAATGAATCCGCCCAGCTTTTGTGACTCCGATAGCAAAATCCCAGCTAAAGCCGAAAATTTTTTCTTTTTGGATATTATATCTCACCTAAAAGCATAGAATTTAAGCAACTTTATGCAAAAAAGAAGAATTCAATTATCTTTAAAAGATATTTTTTATGAATTTCCAAAGCAAGGAGGTTTTATTGATTTTTTAAGAGTTTGAAATTGAGAAGTTGCTTTTAACTCAAAATAGGACTCGGTGACTTAATCTGTGTTTTCGGGATTGCCATACAAACTACAGAATATCATTTTCACTTGGCCAGCAAGAGGCAGATACCACAAACATAAATTTAGCTTCCTCTTCTTCATGGGAACATCTAACTAATGAACGCCCTACGTTGGCATTCGCATGACTGTGCCCACAATATTGCCTTCTATCTAGATAAATGACAATGATTCACCCAACTCATTCCCCCATTCTCACCAATTGTGTCGAATTTGTCACCATGATATCCTTGCAGGACTCATAAGGCACGCAAGCAGTCTTTCTACAGCCTGTAATGGTTCTTTCATAGAGACGACAGCTTGTGGACACAGATCCGATCAAACATGACAAGTAACTTCATTTTGTTTGGACGATCGATCATTATATTGGGAAGGTATGAAAAGAAAGCGCTTCGTTGCTTTTAACACAAGCCAGCTCATCTCTGCCCCTGTTTTGTTTGTACTACTAGTCGCATGTGAAGATACTGTTTCAAAAATTGGTGCCTGATATCCGTAATGGAAATTAATCTGCAGTCTAATGGAAATACGCAACGGAAGGAAATTGAAGGTAAAAAGTAAATCAGCTATCAGACGATGGACGCCACATCAACAATACCTGCATAGCCAAAAGTGTCTTCACTCCGTATGATGTTAAGACAGAGAAAGATGATGATAGCGTATCAACTTACCGATGTTTTTAGCGGCTGCTTTTCTCAGTGATGTCGGTGCCGAGAGGTACCCAAAGACAATTCATTTTCTTCATTTATTTTTGAAACAATAGAAGGGCATGAAGATTTGTACAGTTGTACTTTTATTCGTGCCCACTAAAATTCTGGAAAAACTGTCGGTTGAAATTGATAGCCTTGCTAAGCTTCTCCGCTTTGAGACAGCCTAAAAGGTCTATTGTTTTAGAAGACTTCATCGTCACCTCTAATTGGAATCCCTAGTTCATTGTTATATTTCTGTGTTAATGTATCTTAATGTCAGCCTGCCCTCTTTGTGTGCAGTTCATCATCGTGTTGAGACAACTTTTTGTTCATGAAACTAATCAACAACGTCAACACCTCTTTCGTACAACTTGACTCTTACCGATACTTGATGAGGTTGTGTTTTGTTTTTCTTACGGAACAAATTGTATTGTAAAATGTAGGCCTACTTCATAGTGTTATTGATTAACTTGTGCTGCCTGGTCAACAATAATTTATGAATGTTGGTGTTGCCCTCATCTATTGTGAAAAAAGAAATGAGCACCAAATTGTTAGGTAAGCGTATATGTGAAAACTTGTCAACGCATTAAATATTAGTTGTCACTACTGAGTGAATGGATCTCGATCGTTATCGGTGCAATAATTACAAACCACGAATCAAACTAACTTGGAATCTTGCCTCTAGTTTAAAGAGAAACATTGTTACACCATAATAAGTATTTGCAGTACAAATAAAGGATTGTTGAAAGAATGTTTAATAGTGTAGAAGAAAGACTTTGAATATTTTAATCGGTAATCATGAAATTAGACCAAATATTAAAGAAAGACTCGTTTTTGACGAAAGACTGAACAGAAAACAGGAGACTTCGTATCGGCCATTCATGGATCACTCATGAATACCTTTAAAAAGGGAAACAACAACCTTTTTGTACAGCTTGTGAATGTCCTTTCACTGTGAAACACATTTTAGTGGAATGCGCAGACTTTTTGCTAAGCAGTCAAAAACATTACAAGACGATATGCACACGCTATTTCGAGAGGTGGAAGCCTCTCGGATTTCGGATTATCTGAAAGGGATTGGATTATACGGCAAAATCTGAAGCAAATGTATAGAAAACTTTTAAAACTTGTAAATAGTGTATAAGATTTTTAAAACTTGATTTTAATATGAGATAGGTTGGCAAGTTTATAGGGTCGAAGTAAACTAAATTTGAAGACACCGTAAGCCCTGAAATCATCGCTTATGATGGACTGGGCTTGTAAAAATTTTAGTCAATCAATTAATCAGTAAGTTTGAAAATGCACCAGTTCCCCAGATAAATTCAAGCCAAGTAAAGTAAGACATGCGTCTCCTAATCTCATATTGTACAGGTGAGGTGGTTTTCTTCACGTTGACACTGATGTTTCAAATTGTGCTTGGAAATTTTTTACAACCAGAATGTCGATGACGTTCGAGGGCAGTACGGTGTTGTCGTGAACCAGATTGACACTGAGTGGATAGCCCAGATGAATCCGAAACTAGGCTCACTGTTATCAGATTCCAACATACGTTGCAGTCCATCCACGGGAGTTCACAAACACAAAGATATCTCCCACAACGTTTTCGTTTGTTATAGGATTTTCATTGGCGCATAATTCTTTAATCATTGCTATTTTTTTCATGTATTTTAAGCTAAAACTTTGTAAGGCTCAGAAAAGAGTAAACTTTCATGCTATTAATTTAATTTCTCATAAAAATCAAGAGAAAATCAACTGCTTCTTTGATATGAAAATCAGGACTCTCGAATGTTTTTGTTTTTTTTTTTGTTTGTTTCTGTAGTCCGAACCTTTTCTATTCACCGCAAATAGAACTATTACAGTCGACCGTGCAAAAACATTTTTCATTATTATTATTTTTTTTTTTTGCTGTTGCTACTTTTTATTCGTACCGCAGCTGCATGTACTAAAGTAATGGTCTGAGGCTATAAACATTTGACAGAACTGTATAGACTCCATGCTGAGTATATGCGAGTTCAACTAAAACAAGCACAAGATCAACAGCCAATAATGAGCACGGCCTGCGCAGAGGATCGATAGTGAGTCCTCATGACCGGGCATTCTGGCCCATTCATGGCTTTGTTTGGCTTGTTAACAGCGGGCCGCCGCGTCGAGAGTCACAGACAAACTCACAGACTGGCAGAGACACAGAGGCACTAAGCAGTTTCCAAGGTGACTTTGAACAAAATTCAAAGTATCTAATTATATTCTTGTCGTTTTCTTTGGTCAGTTTCAATAATTTTTCTGTTTTCACCATGACAGTTCGATGATGTTAATGCTTAATTTCAACCATCTCTCTTTCTTTCTCTCTATGGCTTTCTCTCATCCACTTTCTCTCTCTCTTTCTCTCTCTGTCTCTTTCTCTCACCCACTCTCTCTCCCTATCTCTGTCTCTCTTGTTTTCTTTTCCTACCTCCTACCTTTTAACCTACGCACTCTGTATCTTTTCTTCTTTTTAAACCTTTCATATAAGTCTAGCTAGATAACATTTATATTACATAATATTTGTAAATATCAGAAATTTAACTGAATTTGAATTGTTCATGTTGGGACCAATAGAATTTATCTTATCTTAAATGCCGCCCATGTAGATTAAAAAAAAATAAAATCGATCATTGAATTATTTCAAACTCAATACATTTACCTCAACTCAGAAATAACATAGAACTCTTTTTAAAGTTCAAATTCTTTAAATTTAATTTTAATTGAACTAGATAGTACTTTTGGTGAAGAAAAACAATCATTATATGCGTATTAAAGACATGTGGAGTATAGACATACATACTGATTATTTCTAATGGGGCAGGCACATAGTTAGACATCAGGATACAGTATTATAATACATAGACAGTTATTACCTTTTCTGAAATGCCTTACTTTTATGATATAAAAAGTAGGTTTTTGTGTGTGTGTGTGTGTGTGTTGTGAACTCCAACTAAATGCTTTTAACCTTTGCATTTTCTTTGTTTCCCTCTGAGTTTCCTGATAAAAACATGCCAGCCTCAACTGAGATATGACACTTAGGGTCTTGACCTTTTTCCAAATCTAGGATTACCTCTGCCCACACCCACAAAGCATCACAAAGTAGGCCTTAGCCTGTTTTCACATCAACAGCTCCCACTGTTTTTGAGTACCCGAGCAAAACTTTATTATACGATATATCTGAGTGTCACCTGAGCTGTGACAAAGGATGACTGTTACAGAAAGTCTCCTCCACCCCGCTTTAATCTCTCTAAAGAATAGTCTAAATATTTTTTAACATTGGCCAAGGAAGATCCCACAAAAGAAGGCATTTCTTAGGTTGAAAATAAGTTGACGAAGAAGGAATGGGAGGAGGAGGATTCATGCCTTTGGGTGTAACTTTAAAAATAATGGTGAGGTATTGAAACTAACAGGGTAAAAGCTGTGAGGTTTTTGTGCTGTTCTGTTACCTACATGTATTTATCTTTAATGTTGTAATAATAATTCTGAATTTCAAACCCTTGATTGTAAAGTAGATTGGCAAATTAAGAAGAATTCAACGCTCGCAAATGTCTATAATTCTTATTTCTTTTGAGTTGTGATACCTTATGGAGCGGCGTAAGATACTAGATCTTTATTATTTTAGCAGTGAAGGTAAAAGTACGATAGCCTCGATCCAACCACAGAATGATGAGCGAAACGGCCGCCTGGCCGTTCTTTTTCTGTTTCTTTGAATACAATTTCTCTCTTCCAGTCACCCCTCTTTCTCTTCTGTCTCTTTCCATTTCTTTCTCCATCTATCTCTCTCTCTTTCTCTCACCTCTCTCCACCTATCTCTCTCGCTCTTCCGCTCTCTCTCTATCTGCATGTTTATCTATCGCTCCCTCAACCTCTCTGCGCTTATCTATCTACCTACCTAGCTCTCTGGCAACTATACTCTTTCTCAGCCCAACAGAAGAATGCCTAATCATTCTCTGTCCGTAATCTCATACCCTCTCATTTTCTCTGTACTGTTTTCTCTGTCCTGCTATCTTTTTGTCACACTCTTTCAGCTTCACTTAGTGTAATTTATCGTTATTTCTGCCTCCTTTTTCCTCTTACTTCACCTCTCTCTCTCTCTCTCTCTCTCTCTCTCTCTCTCTCTCTCTTTCTCTCCCTTGCTATGAAAAGGGTTTAGAAGCGGTCGGTTCAGGACTCTCGAGTTTCTCCGAAGGCCTTGAAAAGGCAGGTCAAGCCAAATAGCGAAGCGGTCGCAAGGTCCTGGGAAAAACGTGCTTTTAATACGGAGCTTAACAATAGCGCCGCTATTTTCTACGTTTCCTGACGTAGAGTTGAAAAAAAATTGCTCTGAACCAGAAAGTTTCAAAGTTTTAGAGAACCTTTTGTGGTATCTAAAGTAGTAACTTCGTGTGGTAGTTCCTAGTTCCTAATGTTTGCTGTATATAAAATTGGTTTTCAAGCGTTACGGTCACTCAGTCCTAGAAATCGAGATGAATTGTTCCTCCAGCTCAGGTTATTCAAAGAAAGTCGGACCTCTCCCAACCCGCTAGGAAATAAATAACTTAAGCCTCTCTGGAGGTCAATTTCAAGTATAGGAATATGAAGGCGTTTGCGACAATTGGCTATCGTATAGGTCAACATGAGAAACTAATGCAAGGGTTGCGAAAGAGTGATGAAAATAATTTCGAAAATAGGGGAAACACAAAATTAGAGCTATCGGATAATTTTACGGTACAAGAAATCCGTGAGAAACGTAGGCGAGGCAAAGCTACTGAAACAGAAAATGATAATGATTACAACTTTCAAGAGAAAACTAGAATTTCGAGTGACTACACAAAGCTTTCATGAGGTTATGAATTTATTCATAAATGCACAAATAAAATTTAAAAAAGCAAAACTTTCTTCTGTTCTTCAGTGAAAAAAGCTTAGTTAAAAACAACCAATCATGTAGGCTTAAAAAATTCTCTTCACATCAATTGTATTGCATTGCGTAGGAAAACAAAACGATAGGTAAGATGTGAAAGTTTTAATTCTACTTAAAAATACTGCGTTCCTTTCCATTAAATTTTCTCTCTCTCTCTCTCTCTCTCTCTCTCTCTCTCTCTCTCTCTCTCTCTGTCTCTCCCTCTTTCTCCCTCTTTCTCCCTCTCTCTCTCATACCTCCCCCCCCTCCCGACATATGAGAGAAGTTTCGTGATTCAACTCCTAATAATAATGGATCCTAATGGAGACTTATGCCAAATAATTTAAACGTATTGCAAAATGTTCCAACATTTCTAGTATTCTTTCACAAATGTATTAGATTGAGAGGCAGTGCGAGAGAGCGAGACTATATTTAGAGAGAGAGGGTAGGGGAGAGAGAGTTAGAGAGAGTGTGTGTGCGTGTGAGAGAGGGAGAAAGAAAGAGAAAAATTGAGAGAGTAAGAGAAATAGAAGGAGAATGCACGGTGAAGTAGAGAATACCCACAACAAGCTTAGCTAGCTCTCCTTTCGCAAGATTTGTCCACAGCCGACAAGCGCATTAATTTTTTGGTCATAAAGTGGCGAGAATGATTGTTGGTTTAAGTTTAGAACTTTGAATGTCAAGGCCAACTCCATGCGCTCTTTAAAATAAATGATAGTCTTTTTATTCCTTGGCAACTGAGGTGCTAATTTTCTATACCTTTCTCTCTGTGTCTGTTTATGTTTGCCTGAGTGTGTCTTTCTTTATTTATCTATTTATCTTTTTATCTACCTGTCTGTCTAATTATTTCTTTATGTATTAATCTATTTATCTCTATCTTCTACATCTTTTCTTTCTCCCTTTTCTTCTAAAACCATACCATTGCCTATCCTGCTTTGGTTTTATGTTCAGACAAAGAGAAATGTCTACCAGATAGCGTGATGGCCGGCCAAGAAACCGGTACATCTTCCGTGAAACCTATGCCCTGGAGTGCAATTTGGAAATAGAACTCTTTACAGTGCTTCGTCTCTCAGCGTGTGAGCTCTCTGCCCCCTTCTCGTGGAGTTATTTCATGCTCGTTGAGTTTAACTTTGATGATATAGATCTAAGGTTTGATTAGGGATAAGAAGCCATACGATGGTATCGCATGCAATTCCGACTACCTCAAAGTGTGCTGACCTCCAACAGAGCTGGTCCATTTGAGCTCAGCATTGGTGGAATTTCTCACTGCGCGAAGAAACCTGAGAAAATCATCACTTTGGAGCGCATTGAAGAGGGAACTTCTATTGCGAAGGGTACAGCACACTATTTAAGTTACAATGTTCAGATCCTTGTTCATTGCGTTTATTACGAGACTGATAAATATGGGAAACACAGATTCAATACCGGCTAGTGCACTTGTATATGGAATGAATAAAATAAGACTTGAGATAATTATTTTACTTCGGTTTTTCTTTTTTTATTCATCGATTCTCTTTTTATAATTCAGCTTTTATAAAAGCCGCATCGGCCTCTACTAGATGCACTATCTTGAAGGAGTGCTTCGTGTTTTGAAACTAAAAAAATTACGCTACGGCAGCAGAATGCAGACCAGAACGCCTCTATGTTGATACAAACCACAATACTCTATGGTTAATAGTTAACTTTTCTTTTAAGTTTTTCGTTTTAAACTCCTTCAAAATCTACTATGAGATAGATCAATAGAAAACTCGGCTATTATTTGGTTTGTATTTTCAAAGGCTTAACCTTTTTACTACCATTGCCTAAAATCTAAACTTGATTAGCTCGATTGTGCAATACGATGAGTAAACCTGATTATGGAAACTCGATTGCAGGCAGAAAAGTTTTCCCCAATACCCTGTGTCTTTCATACCTCAGTATTATTTGCGATCTTAGGACTTCATGACTGAGAAAGGCTTAATGCTGCTTGGTAAAGTTTTTGTGAAATGTATTGAGAATTCCAGTAAATTTGTCACGAAAATTTCATCTGTTAGCCAATGGCGCTGATCCAGAGACGTACGAAAGACGGTACCCTTCGATCTCTCAAAACAAATTAAAGCTAATATGCCAATATAATGCGACTAATTTGACTATGACATAGACTAATTTTCTTATGATTGAAAGATTTTAAAGGTTTGAAATTAGCAGTGGATAGACGTAGGCTTTCTAGTGGAAATGCCCGAAATGTCTGCCTTTGGTATGATTCGAACCTTCGACTTATAGATGCTTCGGCACCCACCGCCTTGCCACTTAGAGAAACATAGCTTATACCATGTCGCCACTACGCTCCTTAAATTTTCTTAGACTGGAACTATGCCTAAGTGTTTTCCACTCCCAAAGATGCAATTTATCCTAAATCAAAGTTTTAAACTCTCACAGGCTTTTCCGTAAAATGAGTCGAAATTCTATAACTTTAGTGATTTAAAAAAAGTAAGAGATGCTATTATAATATTTATTACTTTCTTTCTTCCCTTCTCTTTGCTTCTCTTTTTTTTTTTTTTAATTTTCCTTTTCTGCCTTTGCCCTTTTCCCCCCAATTTCTTATTCTTTCGCTATGATTTCGTATTTCCTTGAGGTAGTTTTTCCAATTTTTTTACTTAAGGTTTACACAGTCTTTTTCTCCTCTTTTTCAATTTTTCATGACAATTTATCTTCACAGACTTTTGAAGTCAGCTTTACTCTTTGTTGGATTATTTTCTTTTCCTTTTCAATTTTTAATGACATTCTATCACGGCTCTTCCCCAAACATAATTATTGATTCTTTTAATTGTGGTTATAGCAATATTTCAATGCATTAAGAAAATGTGATTTGGTAAATGGAATAAATATTCAAAGTGTGAGATTATTTGTATTGCAATTTGAATCTTACCTCTAATTCCCCAATCAGTGAGTTTGAAATGTAAAGCCTTTTAACCTTCTTCAGCAAAAGCTGTTACATTGATGTTACTTGTTGTTATTATCACTATCGTTGCTCTTATGTATATTTAAGTGCGATTGTTGCAATCTACTTGTCATTAAGAGATTTCACCATTACTTTGCCATTTTCATGCGATAAAGGGTTTTTGATCAATGTTTCGCCCTAGGCTGCGTCGCTTGGTCACTACAAGCCGACAATGGAATGGGCAATCGATTTTCTTCAACTACTGCAATGACTGGATCGAGAGCTACAGGCGACTGCACTCCTTAAAACGGGTGCGTGGAAAATGTTCATCACTTTAATGATGTTTTTCTTTTAATCCCTTTTTAAGTTTTTTTTATTTGTTTTGTAGTACGCTAGCCGCTAATTAGATTGAAAATTTTTCCATCTGCAAAGCTACGGTTTTTGTCTCATGTACTCAAGGCCCAGATCGATAACCTAAATATTTCAAATCCAGTATTTTGAAGAGAAGATCTTACATCTTTAAGAGTGTTGCAGTAAACTATGTTTATCCTTCATTACTAATACATAAAAATTTAAGTTAAAAATTTTTTTTAAGATTTCTGCTATAAAAAACTACATTACAAGGAACAGTTCGTGATTGAAGTTACGAAGTTCTTTACATATGTACGAGATACTTCGTTCATCTCTTTGAAGAACATTAAGATTGCTCCTTTCTTACATTTCTTTACTCTCATTTCATTTATCATGCTTACTTGCGGAGTAAATCTATACCGAAATGATGGACAATGTTCATAATAACGCGATGATTTAAAGCTTCACTGGTTGGAAAAAATGTATAAAAAACACAAAGTAAGAATACTGGCAAACAGAAAAAAAAGCTTAAAATCTATGTCTTTAAGCTTTGAAAGAGGGTATTAAAATATTAATATATTAACAAGAAGAGTTTGGAAACTTTCTTACAAACGCATAACTATTTGGATTTCGTAAATTATTATTTTTCAGCTAATTTCATTAAAAAGTTTTTGTTATCTATTTATTTATCCTGACTTATGACTCACATCACTTAATACGAAGCATTATTTTCGATTTAAGTGACATGACAGAGTGAGATAAAAGTCTGCGCTGCTGTGAGTAACCGATTCCCCATGGGGCGCTGTGTCTGGGACGAAGCAGGAATAATTCATTGCGTAAATCATAAAACCTCTCCAATAATAATGTCTGCGAACTGGCGAACACTGGTAATTACTTAGCTCTGCACAAGCTGCGTTTTAATTCTATTTGCTTACATCTAGTTAGAGTGTACCCGTTCAGGTCGTGCACCAGACTGGGCTGTGTCAATACTTTTACATTTGTCCTCTTGTAACTGCATATTATTTGTAGCAATCTAACTTTGAACATATCTATTTCCATCTAATAATTTTGTCTCCACTCCAAATCATCTTCGTATTAATATCTTTCATCCGCACTGACTGTGAAGATCTGCCCACTGAGCCAAATCTTTTTGGCCATTAGTATTTGAAGGACATTCCTTTGCATAAATGAATCTAAGATAATTCATAGGAAGGGATAGGGTAGTTTCTTTTGTACTTTAACTTAAAGCGATGCAACACGAATTTACTTTACATCTTTTTTTATGAGAAAACTTAAATGTTTCAGTACGTTGATTATATTGAAATCCAGGGTGGAGAGAAAAGAGGTGAAGAACGCAACGACACTGGATACGTAAATAGAGATAATAACGAAGAAGAAGAAGAAGAAAAGAGATATCAGGGAAACTAAAAGGCATCAAAATTTGTGTGTTACTGGTCATTGTAAGATTATGGTAAGAATTACGAGAGGATCTAATGGCCGAACAAACACACGAGAAGTCATCAAGTCGTGGTCTAGTGGTAGACGCTCGGCTTTCGGAGCGAGAGATCCGGGGTTCGAGTCCTGTTTTCGGCAGGTCGACGTTTAGTCCTTGAGAAAGGCTATTTACACACAGTTCTTCGCCTCATCCATGTGTAAACGAGTACCCGACTATAGGCAGCGAAAGATCTTGTCAGAATGCTAGAGTGATGCGCTTAACTAGCTGCTCCTCTGTGAGTTCAGAAGGTACTGGTTGAGAATGGCCTGTCGGGGAACCCATGTAAAGCGCTATATAAAAACGCTCTTAAAAAAAGCCATGTAACACGAATTTACATTAGATCTTTTTTATGAGGAAACTAACTTATATGTTTGTAGAACACAAAAAACTATAGATAGAAATTTTAAACTGAAATTTGCAGTGCAATATTATCGACATGAAAATATTGAATTTCAAAATTTGGAAGTTCCTCTGCAAATTACATTTTGTTTTCCAAGACAACGTGAATCGCATTAGAAGGAAACTTTATTGAGGAAGATAATGAAGGAATGCGAAAGTGCACCCAACTGAATATCAAGAGATTGAAAAAGGCCTGTCTTGGAACGAGTTCAGAAATTTGCAAGGAGCACAAAAAATGATTCAGAGTAGAATGAAGAAAAAAGAAGAGATACCGTACGGTTTTACTGAGGTATTTTGGTTCTAACAGTGACTGTGCTCCGAATTCACATACCTTTACACCTGGACTTGCAAGACCTTGGCCTCTTTTTAGTTTCCAGTCACTCTTCACATTCCACCCCAACATGAACACGCACCTGGACTATATCGTTCTGTTTTTTCTTGGTGCGTGTGTGTGTGGCGGGTGTCCAAGGTCCCTTTTAATTAAATGTGGGAGCTTTGTGCAGCGACACGTCTTTAAAAATCCACTTCAATTTAGTCTATTGGGGAAATGGTCAGTATCAGACATAATGTTTAGCAGAAAATAATGCTTGCATATGTTTTTCTTTGTTCTTTATTTTCCGTATCATTAAAAGCTTTTCAACCAAATACATCTTATACGCAGGCCTACGTTATAATGGTCTTGAAAACCAACACATGCATCTTTCTTTAACCTCAGTTAAGCATCCCCTCTCTCTCTCTCTCTCTCTCTCTCTCTCTCTCTCTCTCTCTTTCTCTCGTTCGCTCTCTCTATCTATCTATTTATCTCTCTATCTCTCACTCTCTCTCTCAATCTCCAACTGTGTCGTCACCTTATTAAAAGTTTCTCGTTTTGCCCTCTAACTCTTTCTCATATTTTTCCTGTTTTCTTCCCAACTGCTCGTCAACAGTTTGTCTCAATAATTTTCTCTTCTATATTTCTTACATTACGGCTGGTGCGGTTGCTGTAAATATCCTGCGCCAACCATACACATTCATCTCTTCTGCCCTATTTCTTTATTTCTGTCTCTCTTTCTGTTCTTTTATTATGACAGTCTCTTTGTTTGTTCTTCTTTCTTTGTAATCGACCTACCACTTCAATAAGTCCTGTGTAATAAGGGTAAGTGTGTGTTTCGGTCCAATTTTCGATCTATCTCGCATACCCCCCGCCCCTACCCCCTTTTTCCCCTTTCTCTCCAGTGCTCCGAGTCCCATCCAATAATTATTTGCTGAATCTTTAGCCTACCCCTGAGGCAACATATTAAAGACCAGCTCCTCTTCACCACTCGTGCTTCAACTTCTTTTATTATTTATTTAAACTTGGTAGTAGGTGTCCCTTGACACGAATTCGTAGTTTTTCCAAACCAAGGTTAGACTGGGTGTATTCAGTGCTCAATGTTTCTACTACCGCGGTATTTAAAAGCAACGTATCTACTGATAATTTAATTTTTGTCGTTTTTTTTATATTCTGACTTTGTCATGTTTGTCATGCATTCGACGCTATG
>BMAT01007633.1:78244-83648 GCA_019649035.1 Elysia marginata | reverse complement strand
CCCCCCCAGGCCTCGCCCTGCCGCCATCGGGGAAAACTCAAAACTGCTCGGAACAAAAATCCAACACGTGATTGGTAATTCTTTTTTTCATAAGAAGATTGGAGTACTGTTGTTCCTTCCTCAATATTTAGATCAAATGCAAATTCTGACATTTTTTACTCCAACCTTATGTGGAGGAGGTTACACGTGATAGCTTTGGTTAGAGAGGCATCGTAAACTCAAACAGAACATTTTTTGGAAGTCATCTTTTTTCGAACCGTTGTTTTTTGGGGTTGTTTTTTTTTTCAATTTATACCGAAATGTAGGTCTGGGCATTTGCCAATTACTTGTAGAGCGTATCAGTTTTTTTGTCGTTTTTTTGTTTTGTTTTGTTTTTTGGTTTGTGTGTGGGGGGGGGGGCGGAGTGCTTTTGTAAAGCCTCATGGTTAGTGGATTTTTACGCCTGTGCGGAGATTTTGTCAGCAATCGTAACGATTGGTGTAGTTATTATTCCCCTTGGAAATTCCGTACACTGATTGACCACTCTTAACATAAATCACTGTGTAATGAAATCTAAAACCTGAAAAATCATTTAATAGTCGATGGATTATGTGCCTTTAACTTTGTCCTGACTTGTTGGAAAAAAGCAAACAAGGGATGAGTATGGTATTATCGACCTCTATTACTCAGTTAATGATGTGATTAGAAAAAAAGATATTAAGAGTAATAATAATGATGATGATAGTAAACATATTAATGATAATAATTATAACAATAATAATGATAACAACAATAATAATAGTAATAGTAATAATAATAATAATAATAATAATAATAATAATAATAATAATAATAATAATAATAATAATAATAATAATAATAATAATAATAATCCATTATTAATTGAGCTAAGTGACGATACACTAATCGGGCATTTCCCCAGCTCCTGCACACAAAAAAATGGCGCAAAATTGTAAAAAGCAGTAAAGTTTTCCGTGGGCATATTAGTTTGACAAGAACTGGCGTGTTTTTTTTTGCATAAAGAGGTTTTGTTTCAATTTTTTTTCCTTTGGGACCAAAATCTAAAATCTTCCACAAATCTAGACCTGTACATGACGGGTTATACTTGAACGTCGAAATGCGTTCATGAAATGACGCGTTGCGCTGGCCGTGCTGATTAAATTATGATTTTATGCGATGAAAGAATATAAAGCAAAACGCGAATTCGAACGGTGGTAGATTTTTTTAATGGGATTTTGCGTCATGCTTTGATCTTCGTCGCTGATCTAAAATTTTAAGCTAATGCAGTTGGGAACACAACAGGTTTTCTGAATGAAAATGTTCGCCTATGTTTGTGTTCTAGATTTCGAATAAGGCCCTAGGCTTGCTGGCAATAAGAAACTGAAATCTAGATCTAGATACATTTTTTAAAATTTGAAATGGGTGTGCGTGAATTATTGTCAAGCTTCAAATCGTGATTCTTCTTTTCTATTCAAATGAGGCGGAAACCTAGCTTAGAAATTTTTTTTACAAATGCATTGTTTGTTTGTTGTTTTTTTTTTTTTTTGCTGGCCTATAAGAATTATTAGCTCATATCATTCATATAATTTCATTTGTAGATAATGTAAAAGCTTCATCTAAAGGCCATCATCAAGCTAGATCTAAGTGAAGAAAAGGAGGGAATCTATAGAGGGATTGATTGAGAGACTAGAGAGAGAGACATAAAAAGTTATAGAGAGAGAGAGCTAAACCCTTACGCTTGCAGCAAAACAGAGAGAAATACTCATAAAACGATGATTTAGGCAAGGAGGAACTATAGTGAAAAGAGCAAGAAAGAGAGAACAATGTGCAATTTTTATTGATACTTTTCAGAGCAGAATAGGGGGACTAGGATGGATAATAGTTCAAGAGATTTCGAGGAGAGTGGAAGGTCACTAAACCAAGAAAAATTGAGTGGGGTAAGAAAGAAACACAGATAGACGTAGAGTTTGAGGGGGTGGAAGAAAAAGATCATAGAAGGAAGAAATAAAGTTTGCAGTATTAAGTTAAATAAAGTAAGTCGATGGTATCTACTAAATATACCCAATCAATTACCGATGTGAAGCACGGGCTGCCATAACTAGTAATAATAATAATAATAATAATAATAATAATAATAATAATAATAATAATAATAATAATAATAATAATAATAATAATAATATTGATAATAATAATAATAGTAATAGTAATAATTTTAATAACTCTTCCTGGTTCCGAGGGACTTTTTTTTTCTTTTCCTCAACCATAAAAAAAATTAAAAGAAAATCATTGCACCCATAACAATAAAGTTCAATCTAATGCTGCAGAACAAAATAAGCTGAATTTTCACCGTTGTGTTTGATTCGAACAATTTGTTCATCGTTGGCGTACCGCTGTTCACACAGATGGAAGGTGACCACTTGGAAAAATTAAGGTAGCCTCACAAAGCAGACATCTAAGACTTTCATTTCCTTTATAACTTTTATCTTTGGAATGGTTAGTTTAGAAACAATGGTCAAAGAAGCAGGACTTTTCAGTCACCGTTTTGTATTTGTTATTTGCCATTTACAGTTTGCTTTGCTTAAATGCTGCTTAAGATCTATAGCTTTCAATCACTAGCTTTCTTATGAATTGTTTTTTTTTATTCCTTTTAACAGGAGACGTAGCTAGACGTTTGAGAGGTGTAAAATAGTTAGACAAATGAAGACCTTTACTGTACTCCATCCTGATTTCTGTTCTAGTATAAACCAAGTGAGCTGTGACATGGGTAACATTTTTAAGTACATCAAAACAAGTCATTTGTTATGGTGTCTCCATACGGTCTTTGTCTAAGTTATCACTCAACTCATACTCAAACGGGCAGTTCTCAAACCCTTCAGTGAAGCACTCTTTGCATGTCTCTGGGTCTCTGTGGAATGAGTAGAAAGTAAAAAACAAGATACAGAAACTGTTGGCAAACTCATATTTTGCAGTATAAATAATGAAGAAACAAAACTGGTCGATTTTAGATAATTAATTTTTTCTTGCAGCGCACAAGTGAACAGGGTCCACTCTGTATCCCTTTGGTTTTAGGGGAGAAGAGGACTTTATGCCGCGAAGATCATGATGACAAATTAATGAAGCGATCGTGAATGAGAGAGAAACTAGAGGGGCCAGATGGATAAGTGGTGGTAAGATTCTTGAAGAGCAGAGACAATTGAAATTCTCGAAAAACTCTGAGACATAAATATGCATTGTGTACTCAATGACACCACGTTTGGTAAGCGTTGTTTGATTGCCAGTCTAGAGTATTTCAACGGTTCTTATATTATTCCTTCTATATAAACTATAGTTGTTGTTTTTTTTCAGGACGCACTTCGTTTTTATTTATCATCGTGCAATATTTTATTCCAATGAAGAACATTGTTAAAAGCGCTTCGGTTTTGTTACATTAACTGTATTATCATCAGTGTAGTCTGCCCACAAAATTTATTTTCTGGTTTGTTTTTCTATCGGGAACAAGGTAATTCTATATTATTCCAATCAGTCTATCTTGAATAAATTTTAAAAACCTTTACAAAGTGCATGTGAAAAAAGTCACTTTTTTTAAAAAAATCTGTGAACTTCTTTCACAATGTTCGCTTCTAGTGGGTTTCTGAGTGTTAGGAAAGTTGATCACAAGCTTTGTCAATCTTGTTCATCAATAGTCGCTTGCGCAATTTCATTAATGCCATTCTTTAATTACGTCCCAAATTTAATTACAAAAAAATGTAATGTACTTTAGAAATTCATTTTGAAACCAAACTTTTCGCAAGCAACTTCAACGTTCTTCATAGTTTGGTGACTTGGAGCACTCCTAGATTGAATTAACATCATCGGATGAAACTTGCTTTTCTAAGGTTTTAGAAAGGTTCAACACTAAAGGGGTCGTCGGATTTGATGTTTTCATTTTCTAAAAGTTCAGCTTCGTAGGTTCCTAGAAACTCGCCAGTAAAACGTTGGATTGCTATTTTTTATGTCTTTCAAACCTTGCTGTCCATTAAAGGTTTATAATTTTATTGTTTCCCTCTGTTTCCCTCTCAGGTTAAACTTTGTCATAATAAAATGTTTCTGTATTTTACAACCATCATAAAACAGAATTAAGCGGTATGCAAATCATTATCGTTTCACAGGTGTTTTTTGTGACTTGGTGTCAGCTTATGCCCAGACACCAGAGCTTCACGAGGAGCCCTTTCGATGTACAAATAAAATTTAATCATAATTATAATAATACAAGCCGTGAAGAGGAAAAGCTGGAGCAGTGAAAGTGCCCTCAGGCTGCTGGCCTAGTTTGACGTGTTGTCATCGCAGCTGGCAACTCTTAAAATCAATTAATTACAGGTCTCCCGTTTTCACATTAAGACCGCCCTACACACTTCAAAACCAGAGTGAGTGATCATAAAATTGGAGAACAATTTAATGTCCAGAGGCGATCTTGTCACCACTCGGATTCAGCAGATTATTTTGGAACAGAAACCATTTTGATTTTAACTCTCTGAAACTAGTTTTGCCAGAAACAGTGGGCTACAGGCTGCAAATTTTTAATGCTTTCATGCTTTCATGCTTCAACCTGGGTATTTTTCTCTGAGAGTACCATGCTTCATCCTCTGATGTTAAAAAAAGCCTTCACTTTAGTTAGAGAGGCTTTTTCGCACTTCAAAACACGTACGAATTAATTTAATGAACTCGTCCTAATTAGCCCGTGGCGATTCATAAACTGTGACATTGTTGGGAGAAGATAATGTTTATTGTTATAATTTGGTTAGATCCAACACGTTATTATTTCAAGTAACATGGAAAGAACATTTAAATTTTGTTGTGTTTCCTTTAAAGTTATTTCATGCCTGATTTCTTATACGTTCTTCCTTTTTTCTGAACTAGAGTGTAACAAACTGTCATCTGTTTAGATAACAAAGTAAAAAACGGGTAAAAGACTTATTTTCAATTTGTTAAATTCTGCTCCCACATTGCTTTCGATTTTGTTAGGTGCGACTCTATAAATCATGTTTGTCTTAAACGTGATTTCATCATTGAATACTGAATACTAAGTACTTTTTGTGACAGTCCTTCCCGCAACAGCATTACTAGAATAAAAAAAACTACCTTTGATTTCTCAAAAAGTTGGCTTAGTAAGGTAACTTGATTTCGCACAAGAATCAGTCTTCCAGTTTATGCTATACTCAACAACGTAATAAGCAATTCATTGTGGTTGCGAACAAAGCGTCAAAGAATAAAATCTAATGTCTACTAAATTAATGTTCTCGGTTTCACTGAGATCTTTTGGTCAATTATCAGTACAAAGCTTTGACTTTTCCCTGAAATACCATCTTCAATGCGGTTGAAGCGGCCACTACAGGGGACCGATAATCCCATTACGTTACGTGGT
>BMAT01007633.1:70744-73244 GCA_019649035.1 Elysia marginata | reverse complement strand
AGAAAAGCCATCTAGGTATTCAAGTTAAGTTTTACCCATAGAATCGTATAAGAAAGTTAAACAGGGAAATGCAATTCTATGTGTGCAGAATTGTAGCGACTTTACTCTCAGTACTTTTTAAAATGCTCAAGCCTACAAGGCGCTACGAATCTCCATCACCAGACATTTTTGTGTAAATAAATAGAGGCGGCAATCAGGTGGAATCTTGCGAGAAAAACATCGCAGGCTGAGAGCTTCTAGCATTGAATTTTTTTTTCTATTTTTCTTCTACCTTATGAGTTTGGATATCTGAGTCAACTGTTGTAGCTATTTATATGTTCTTATTCTGTTTGAAATTAAAGCAAATGGTGTATTCACTGACGCGGTTATATACACATATAAATTATTTATATGGCCTGCCCGTCAAGACCAAAATTTGATGTGGATATTGCAATTAAGCAAAGATTGTGTGTGTGTGATGGTGTGTATGTATGTGTGATGGTGAGGGTATGGGCGTGTGTGTGTGTGGAGAGGGGGGGGGTGTACCCTTTGTTCTCAAAATTTCAGATTTGTATTCATACAGGAACCACTCTCGGTCTAGCTGTCCGCGGTTTTTACCAAACTCCACGAATGTGTAGCCATGCGTTCACAAGAATCTCGAGCCAGCCAGGTCCCGCGTGATAAAGTTTGATTATCACAGCCTTGTTTCGTTTTCCGTTGACTATAGTAGTGGTAGTAGCAGCAGTAGTAGTAGTAGTAGTAGTAGTAGTAGTAGTAGTAGTAGTAGTAGTAGTAGTAGTAGTAGTAGCGGTAGTGGTTGTCGTAGTAGTAGTAGTAATAGTAGTAGTAGTAGTAGTAGTAGTAGTAGTAGTAGTAGTAGTAGTAGTAGTAGTAGTAGTAGTAGTAGTAGGAAACAATAGCTGAGTCAGATCTTGATGCTGCTTCTGTTAACAGCATTGGAGGCCTTTTGCTTCTTGCCAACTTATTGTGAGTGTAGGTGAAATAAAATAGTGATATTGGGCTTGATTTGATTATTTCCTTACTGATTCATGGTCAGGTCAAATAGGTCAACTGTGGCGAGACTTTTATGTCTTAAATGAATGAACATCTAAAGCTTGGAGTGCCGCTGCAAAAAAAATTGTAAGACATAGTAAAGAGATAGTGAACCAGAGCCTGTTTACTCCTCCAGAAGATTTTATGTCCAGTTATCAATTAAGTTTGAAAATAAGAAAGGGTAACGGTACAATTTTTGTCCATTCCGTAATTGTCAGAATATGATTTTTCATTTTTGAGATAGAAAGAAGGAGGAAGCGATAGACAAATAAGCTAAGACGATAGAGGAGGGAGTATAATGTAGAATATGTAGTAACTGGTGTAGGGTTTGGACTCATAAAAGTGGTTCTGGAAGCTTAACAACGTGTATTTTTAAGCTGTCCGAGTTTAAACCTTTGACGTATAGTCAAATTTATCCAAGTCATTAAATCAATTTATTGTGTTGTTGAAAGGCAAGCACCCACCAGCTATTGACACGCGCAGTTCCAACTAGAAAGACCTCTCTCAACAAGTAATGAATATCTCACTTAACCGTTCCATAGATCAGGTATGTTGTTTTCGACGTTAGTTTGGATTTATTTAAAATAGTGTGATCGATAACCTCTGATCACAGCATGTCAATGTCAGAGTGACCAGTCTCTGCATGTCGTAACACTAGGCACGGCCATGCTACACTAGAAAATCTAGCATTAATATTAGTGTATGAAATTAAGGATGCTTGCAAGTCTATATTTTTACATAGTGACTTCCATCCCAAAAGGTAAGCTTCATATTGAGCGCTCTATACGCTACTGTGCTTTAAGTGCTATGCTGGGGTTTATCGACAAGTCTTTGCTAACCAAATTTCTTTTTGAACTGACAAAATTTGCACCAGTCTACCACTATGGTCGATTGTTCACTGTCTGTAGTAAAGATAATAAATAATTGCTAAACACCGTACTGGAAAGGTGAAATGTCGATTTGTTTAAGAAACTATAGATAAAAAAGATTTTTATGGAGCTTTATGGTTTCCTAGTTTCGAACATAAGAACCTCTTGATTCAAAAGCCAAATGTCTTTTAGTGCACATCACTAGATCTATGACTTTGATCATAATATTAGTTACCGGAAAGTGCACGGAGAAGGCTATCTCGCAATAGAAGCTATGTCTCGCAATAGAAGCTATGTTAATGAACAGTGGTAGAAGACTTACGCTATTAGACAGCGATATAGTTGGAGTTTTTATCTGTCGAGGCGATAAAATTTTAGAGGTCACACGACTATGGTGTAAACGTCAGATAAATCGCGAATACATTATTCTTTTTTTTAACCTTGACGCATTTTTATTGGCAATACACTCACTAAAACCGTCAATTTAGATTTTGAAATGTAGTTGGATCAAAATAAAGTTGGGTTTCCGTTTGAATTACTCCCGTCCAATTAATGGCTTCATCGTTTTGTTGTTCTTTTACGTTTGTGTGTTTCTTTTT
>BMAT01007633.1:16699-28832 GCA_019649035.1 Elysia marginata | reverse complement strand
ACTACTACTACTACTACTACTACTACTAATACTAATACTGCTACTACTTCTACTACTGCTAATATTACTGTTACTACTACTGCTACTAGTAACTCACTACTACTACTAAATTAAACACGAGTGGCAGTAGTGCTGTATGGATAAGCAAATTAAATTTTTGTAAGGAAGGTATATATTTCATCTCTAAACGTACAGACAAAACAAGTAAGTTGTCGGCTTTACGCTTTTGTCAGACAAAAAAAACGTATACGACGCTTACATAAATAGCCACAGGTCTAACAATAAAAGAAAAGCAATAATATTATCTGAAACAATATAAAATGTATATGATGAGAGCAATAAAGAAAAGACACAGACTAGAGGTTAAAAAAAAGTGGTTGTAGGGAGAAAAAAATGTACCTAGAAATCTAGATATAAATCTATTGTAAGGACTTCCGGAAAAAAGAGAAGGAGGGGGGGGGGGTGTATGTGTGCTGTGTAGTTACAAAAATTGTAGCGGAGTGTAGTGGAAGAAATAAAAAGAACTACATGTAGATTTAGTTCATACATTCTTTTTGTGTATGTGTAAATAATTGTAGTCTTTCATTGATAGTTATTTTTATTTCTTTCGCTATGTAATTACGTTACAATTTTAGTGATTCCACAGGCTCCTACTCCCCTTTTTACGGGAGTCCTTTCAATATATTTATATCTTTATTTCTGGGTACATTTTTCCTTCCTAAACTTATTTTTTTATCTTTCTTGTTATTATCATACAGATCTATATTTTATATTGTTTAAAATAATAATATTCCTTTTCTTTTCTTGTTAGTCCAGTGCAAAATGTGTAAGTGTCTTATGCGGTTTTTTTTGTTTGTTTGTTTGTTTTTTTTTTGGTCTGACGAAGGCGTAAAGCCGATAGCTTACTTGTTCCGTCTATCCTTTTAGAGCTGAAATGATTATAAACCTTCCCTAAAAATGTAATTAACTTACTACTACTATTAGTATTACTTCTACTACAAGGACCTTCGCCATGAAACTCCTTTCTTAAGGAGCGTAGTGGCGACATGTTTCTCTAAGTGGTAAGGCGGTGGGTGCCGAAGCATCTATGTGTCATGCATTTCCAATAAAAAGCCTTCTCTCCACTGCTAGTTACATACCTTTAAAATTCTTCAATTACTAATACTGCTACTACTACATGTACTACTACTACTACTACTAGTACTAGTACTACTACTACTACTACTACTACTACTACTACTACTACTACTACTACTACTACTACTACTACTACTACTTCTACTACTACTGAGTACTACTACTACTACTACTACTACTACTACTACTACTACTTCTACTACTACTACTACTTACTTTTTCTCAGAGGTTGATTGGATAGCAAGAGTATAATGATCGATGAAAATACATAATTTATACCAAATGGACATTTATTTTATAAGTATGTATGTGCCTCGCGACAGCTGGGTGAGCAGGTTTCTCAGCGACATTATTCTAGTCTAAGGGGAACTATCCATATAATTACGAAACTTGTCAGAATTGTGCGCCTTTGCTGTAAAATTAATTCTTTGAGTTTGATCAAGATTATATCGTCATAGATGTACCGGGTACAGAAATTTTTTGTCAACCGCTGCGGGTTAGGAAAATGGTTAAAAGACCCAAATTTTGTGTTGATAGGTAGGGTACTGCATCATTTCTATTTCTAGGGACATGCGCCTAAAACGGGTCATTTTTAGGCTAGATCATGGTGATTTTTTTTTTGTTTTGAGTTTTTTTGCAGTATAGGCCCTACGTTAATTAATGAGTTAGAAGCTAAATGATAAAATATTGACCTTTATTAGGCCCACTACAGCGAAGTCTTTTTGCGGACGTCAGAGAGAACCATGTCTCATTCATCTGCCAGCCAAGTAGATCTAGAATAGATCTATCTACCCCTCAGCAGCTCTAAATAACATTGTAGAGCAAGTTACTAACACTCAGCTATTATCTACATATGATACCGGTGTAAATACTATAAACGAAAATTTTGCTAGCTTTATAGAGTCTAATCTAGATCTATGTTATCCAGAAACCTTGCTGCACAAACTCATAGTTTAGGGCCAAAAGAGAAGGTGGGAGACGAAGAGACGGACTAACATGGAGGCCTACAAACAACCATGGAAAGACAAAGCGAGAGAGAAAGAGAGACACAGTAGATATGTGAACTTTGATAAAGAGGAGGATTAAAACGGTTACTGACAGACATGTACAAACAGATGTAGACAGAACAAGCTGCAAGAACAAGCTGCAATAGATCTAGAAACTCATAGTTTTGGGGCAAAAGAGAATGAGGTAGAGGAAGAAACAGACATTCAAGTGCAGAGATGCAGAGACAGAGCGAGAGAGAAAAAAAAAGAGAGAGAAAGACAGACAACAGAGATAGAGAAAGAAAAAGAAAGCTATGATAAAAAAACGAGGATAAAACGCCAGGGTAGATGCGACACAGATAGTGAGAGAGAGAGAAAGGGAGAGAGCGAGAGACAGAGAGGAGGAAGTGCGTGTGTCGGGGTCTGCGAGAAAGATAACATTTCTTTTCTTTAATACATGTACTGATATTCTATAATAGTGTACTTTACACTCGTAATGTTCGAATCTGTCAGCCTGACTGGGCACTGCTTGTTTTAATACATGTACTTACGTAACTTTGTATTGACTGAATAAACTTGAAAATGAAATTGAAAAAAAAATATACTTGGGCAGTACAGTATTCAAATTGAGATAAAATTGCCTCAAAATGTATAGGTGGTCTTATAAGGACTAAAAGTTAATCTTAACATCAGTACTTTTTTTAACTTGTGCACTCATTCAGTCTAAAATGCAGGTACAGGCTCTCACTATTATCAGCTACATGTCCGTCATTGAACAAAATTTATATTCTATGCCTTAAACTGACCATGAACCTCCTTATATCTTATCTACATGTATTGTATTGCGGTATTATTCATATTTAATAAATCAAGACTGCTGGTATGAATAAGTTTTTGCTTTTGTGCTTGTGAAACAACAGTAAAATTGCACTCCCAGGGATGATTGTGGTTGATTTTTAACATACATGTACATCAATTCTTGGGAACAAAAAGGTGCATTAATTTTCTCATTATTCTAATTACCCGGCAGATTATTTAGTTTTGCATGTACATGTACTTCATTTGGGCCTCCATTGAAAAGATGGGCAAAAGAATAACCTTGTCACTAAACAATGGAAAATTTGTTTTTTTTTCCAAAAAAAAAAACACAAAAACAAAATCCTAGACTTAAGAAGGATAGATGACTGCCTGTCAAGAAATAGGCCTACATGTACAAGTGTACAATTGTTTTCGCATTCTGTTAAAGTGAGTTGTAAGTCGGATGGCTGAGTTTGGTATAAAGGCTTTAAAAATTTAGTGGGTGTTCAGAAACCAACTTTTTTTAAATTTTAGATATTGATGCTTAAACCAGTTTAAACAGTGCTCACCTAATTCATGCTGAAATTTCATAAAAAATAGAATATAGAAAATAAACATTCACATTTACCATACATTGAACAAAGAACAAGTCTCACAATTCTGTCTTAATTCTTTTCAAAGCAATTTTACTTTGGAAACAAATATTTTTATTTTTTTTTTTTTCCTTTGTTTTCAAATTTTTTTTTAACTTCACGATTGTTTGGTGCTCAGAATTGTCAACATAGTTACAAATTTCTTGATTTTACTCTTAAAAGAAAATAACAAAAAAATTGACACAATTACATAAGTATATAAATGCAATGTTGCAAAACAGGCCAGGGAGAAATAACCTGCAAGCTAGATAGGCCTGAACTATAGTTAATATGTAAAATAAACAATTATGGGGTTGGAAACTATGAATGAAAATGGAGAGTAGAATAATATTTTCTTTCTGAGTTCATACGATAATGACAGATATGTAACAGGGCAATGATGCACGCATCTTTTGCCTCATAAAATTATCAACCAATGTTTAAATTGTGATGCACGACCCTCAACTTGTACAAAGGAGTAGATTAATTTTTTTAAAGATCATTTTTAAGTTTTACACCAATGAAAATGAAAAACTTAAGGCAGTAGAATGAATGATTTATCTTTATTTTTAGATGATAGTTGATAGATTTTATAACAAGTAAACAATTATTTTTTTTAATTACAAGGTATGGTGTGAGCCTAGACAATGACAAAATCCAACATTGCCTTACTTTCATAGTAGACCTACAAACTGTATAGTCATACACTTGTAAACTTGATGAATAGTATAACTTACAGATTTAAAAAGAACCTCTAATTTCTGGTTTCAGTTATAAAGACCCTGATTGGTGGATTACAAAATGTACTATTTTCATGATTTAGAGATCACAAAGACAACATGGTCCAGGAGATTGACAAGCTTGACCTAAAATCACTTGTGCTACTGATTGACACATGGCTCTCTGAAGAATTAAAACAAGATCATTATTTTTTTTAGTTTCTTTGGTCTAACTATACTTTAAAACAAAAAGTTATGCCAGTTTACTTCAGTTCAGCCAAAGACAGTTGATTTAAAGGCTTGAGGATAACTTGAAAATAAAGTGGAGGTAATATTGTTTGTTCTTGCTGTACTGAAATCTAGGGTTGCATGGTCTAAACAATTTTTCTCTCTCAACTATGGCACAAGCGTTTTACAATGATGCACATTATCAATCATAATACATGAAAAGGAAAACAAGTGAATCTTGAACATTAAAGTTTAAACTATGCACAACTATGACGAGCAATTTAAAAAATTATCTGATTTGGTGAAAAATTTTGGAACATGTATTGGGATATTTGTGCACTGAGCTTCCTAAAGTTCAACCGTTGTGCATTAAAACTTTTTCAAACAGCTTTTTTAAATTCTTAGTACTCATCGTGCTTGAAATGACAAATCTTGCATTCATAATATTAAAGTGAGATTATATGCATTTTTGTCTGTTAAGTCATTATATAGTAATTATAATTATGAGTAGAAACAGTAGAGCCAAATTTCCTGAAACGCCATTTAAAAAAAAAGCAATTTAAGGCTTTCTGTATTAGAAAAAAAATCATTTCAACATTTAGCAATACTACTTTTTTCAGTTGAAATGTTTGGAAAAGTTAGCTTGTTAACCTGTATTTAACATTTGTTAATTTGCACTGACACTTATAACTGGGATGATGACATTCATCAGCTTTTAACATGACAATTACATAATAAAAACAATAAAGTGCTGAAAATGATGATAAAATGATGAAAAAGAAACTTTTTACACACATACAATTTTTTTTGCTGAATTGTATTTTGACAGATTAAATCGTTTAACAAATCAAAATCAGGAAAAAAAGAGAACAGACATTTGAAGAAATTTGATACCACAATCATTTTTAAAAAAAATGTAAATAAAAAACAATTGAATTTTGCTTTGCCAACTAAGTTAAAAATGGTTTCATTGAGAATAAAAAAATCAACGAGGAAGGTCTTTTATATGTTTCTTTAAGTACTTCATCATACCGAACAGCTTTACTCTCTTTAAACCTGAAAAAAAAAGTTTCACAATTAATATAATATATAAATATATATTTATTATAACAAAACAGCACAATAAGCCTATTTTTTCTATAGATATCATTGGCTAAGAAACAGAGACCAAGAAGAAAACACCTGAAAAAATTGAATGAATAGGGCCAAATCAGAAAGCAATTCAGGTTTAAAATTGTGCTCACCTATTTAAAAGGAATAAAAGCATTAGTGATTACACACGGAAAATGTTTGCAAATCCTTTAAGTTCCATTGAGTATCTTCCATCCATGGACCGGTTTTTGCGGTTTTTTCTTGATAAATCCTTTATTTCTACATACATATAACAATGGTACGAAGTTATTTTTTCATCCATTGCCTGCTGCAGCAGTCTTATTCTTTTATGAGCAGGGTTTCAGCGGCACACTCATATTTTTAACTTAATATTCATATTGATCCTATCACCTCCAAGCAGACAATATCTTGGTCACAAAAGAAAGATCTGTTATTCTAACAGAAGATATGATCATCTACTTTTATGGAACAGACTTAACATTTAAATTAATTTGTTACTCGTCAAGAATAAGGCCTGCCTGCATTTCTATTTTTCACACAGAAGCAGAAACCTTATAAGACAACCTCTTTGGAACATAATTTCAGGTGACTCAAATGTATAAGAAGACAGGCTTTTTTTAAGAAGACTACTTAAGGCTCGGCTTTCATCTTGTTTAACCCATGCATTGAGCCAATGGTTCTTTTAGCAAGGGAGATCTCTGAGGGATATTGAGAAGAAATCTCTGCCAAGAATTTTAATTAATATACCTTTATGTTTACAGGTATAGAAAAAAAGGAACAAATTTTTTAGAGGCTTCACAATAAAGAAAACTAAGGCTTATCAATTCAACTTTGAATTTGAACTTCAGGTTTAGGAAAGGCAAAGTGGAAAAAAACCTTCATATCTACAGCCTCATGTTCAACAGAATAATAAACATTCAATTTATACTTATACTACATTGTCCCGAGTTTCTAAAATTCAATCCAAAACATTTATTGTAACCTTGATCTGGTGACTTCACTTTTTTCCCAATACCAGAGTAAATAATTAAAATCTTTGCTTGTTATCTTGTGATATATGACTTTTTGAGGGGCTGTTAGGTTCATTTGTTAATGAACTTCTAATAAAACGCCATGGTAATGTAGGCTGAAATAAAAAAAAATTAACTAATCAAAGCTTTGTATCACGCCAGGCCACTAACTTAAGTTGTAATTCTTTTTTCAGACCCCAGATTATCATCAAACCTTTTTTAGCTTGTAACTGAGGCCTTTACATTGCGCCAGAGATTCAAACAAAAGGTTGTAACTAATATTATTGGCCTTGGCTTACATTTTTGTTGATTGAAAAGAAATAAACTTTCATGACATTTCTAGTATTTAATATTCTAGGAAATTTTGCAAGTCACTATAATAACACCAAGGACTGGCAAGGAGAAACCATTCTTTTTTGTTTGTTAGATCTAGATCTAGTTGTTTTTAAGCAGTGCCCACGTGCACGACCCTACTTGTGTATGAATGAGTGTGGAAAATGTAGACTATGGTCAACAAAGTAACGATCATGTAATAATTATAACCTAGGGTTGTAGTGGTAGCCTATGTTTTATCAGCGCTGTAATGAAGCAAATTGCTTTTCCGCGGATGTATAATAATGAACCGGACGGCAGATTATTTATTGACCATCATCGGAAATACACCGCGAATGAATTTTTAACCGAGGTTCTTGTCACCGCAACTCATTCTGGAAAATGGTGCGATACTGTCCAAGGGCAAGCCTGACATCCTACCTCATTTTGCCTCAGTGCAAACGAGAGTGTATCCGTGCCTTCCGCCGATTTCATGAATTTCTTTGTTCATAAGCCAACACGCTAGTTTACCGTTCGCTCTGCAAATCGCGGTCGGTTTGTAGTTCAGTGACTGCGATTTTGGCGGGAACCGCGGAGCGGATTTCGGGAATATTTAGCTACCTCGGAATTTCACGGATCCGCAGAAAACTGTGATCCCTGACTATTACCGTTCACATAAGAATTATTATGAGTAAATAAAGTCTACAATTAATATGCTCACCAAACAATGACTCCATCTGCGAATCACACAGCATAAACTGCTTGTTTTCAGGATCCTGAGAAAAAAAAATCAAATTAATTAGAAAAATATTTGACAGCTAGAAACAAGTTTTTTTCTATCTTGCCAATAGATTTGCTTTGAGGCAATAGAAATTTTTTTGCATGCAAATTATTAAAAACTAATAGGGTGCTTTAAACTTTGGTTATTCAATAGAACATGTGATTTTAAACCAGCCTCCCAACAAATTACTTGAATAATAATTTGGTTTATTTCTATCGCTTGCAAAAGACATACCAAATGTTTAAATATTTTTTCGTTCAAAAGAAAAATATGTGTCTCATATCATTCATATAACGTTTTGAAGGCAATTCATTGCTGTTAGCAGTATAATGATAAACATGAACTACTTTTATTTAATTTTATAAGTCTCCTAAAGCAATTGAAAATTCCTCATTTGAAATATTGAAAGTTTCTTTGAAGTACCAAAAAAAAAGTCTAGTCTAATTCAAAACTTATTTTTGATATTTAAAAAAAAATACATCCAGAGTAAAGGGGTCAATTGATGCAAATCAGACTAATCTTACAATGAGATGAATCAGATGATTTATTTTTGATACACTGATTTGATTGATAACAAATTTGTTTAATGACACTCTGCTGTCTGTCGCAGCAGCAGTAATAACTTTTTCTGCAGAGAAAGGAAAACGGTATAGAATAATAAAAGTGCTTATATTTTTATGCCAAAAAAGAGATAGTCCCATAACAATGGTTTTCAAAAGTGCCAATTCGCACATGTTATTGTTAAAAGAGCTATCCCTCTCAAAATTTCACATACTTTTTAGTACAGTAGAAAGTAGCACTGGGACTGGGAGCAAAAATGTATATATTTCAAATTGTTCACTCAAAATTGAAAAAAAACCATGTAGGAATAAAAGAAGAATAGCAAAGTTGTCTAAGGGTCGTCTTTGCTAGTTTGCAAGTTATCTTGTGAAAAAAATAAGCTATAAGACTTTGTGGCTAATCCAAGTATAAATTTAAAAGCACAAACAACTAACCTGAAGATTCCTCTCCTTCACTATAGACCACAAAGTCTTCACAACTTCTGGCCTTGGCATCTGAAAGGAAATAATAATAATGTCAGTAAGTGTATCTAGCTTAAGCCCCAAGTCCCCTACTTTTGACTTTTAATTGCAGAGTACACTTAAAACTTGATTTTCCAAAACTGGTAATATAAACACTATCAAAGCAAAAATGATTAGGCATAAAAATTACCAAACCATTTTTTTAGCATGACCATTTTAATTCAAACTCACAACAATAGGTATAGCCAAAAAAAAAATAATCATGACTGGAAACATACATGCAATCTAGATAGCACAATACTTATATGAATGGTTAAAGGCAGTGAGCAGTTTAAGAAATATTAATCTCAACTTCACATATCTTCTCCAGGATTTGGTGCAACTTTCATGGTAATTTATTTAAAATATAGCAACATGGGTCATGGTGAATCTAGCGGTCATTCTAGCCCTAAATTATAGACAGGTTTGTATACAGATTGGTTTGTTCCATTTTTATATCAATGTCATGGTCTATGCACATCACATTTTTTCCGTTTACAAAAAAAATTGAATTCATATTTTAGGTGCATAAAAATAAAATATGCAGAAAGAAGGGAAAAAATATTCATGTACAGAGATTTAATTTAATTTGCAGACATTCTTTAGATCATATTTCATTAGAATCATAGAAATTTAAAAAACTAAATCAAATCTTGAAACTGTATCCAATCAATGAACAAAAATTTAAGATAACAGCAAAACCATGACAATGATAAACAAATCTTTTTTCTTTTTGTATTTGAAAAAACAGAACCACCTGGAATCAAAGGAAAAAAATTGTCTAATAGCCTTTTTTAAAGTGCTTCAGCTACACCCCCCCCCACCTCCACACACATACTTACATAGCAAGTTATGTGCCTCTATAGAACATGTTTGAGTGAGCATGAGCAGGCAATATTGAACAAGTTTACAACACTTACACAGAATTAGCGTGCAAGGCAGTAACTTTTCAGTACAACTACAGACATTTTGGCTGTAGAAAAAAGTAGATTGAAACCTGGAGAGACATTGACATTAAATGAGGTCAACTGTTGTTTCTAATTGTTCTCAACGTGAAAGATTCCATTGCGAACCAAAATTGTGAATCAATCCTTTTTAAATCTAAATTTTAATGAATCAAGAAAAAGAGCCCCACAGAGTACTGGTACATGTATGTTTAAATCTATCAAAATTTTGATTTAACCTAATTCACATTTCTTTAAATTCTTTAATGTGTCCCCAAAATCCAGCAAACTCTTAGGAGATTCAAAACTATCCTGATCCACCTTATGCACTTGTCTTTTCTTGCCTCGTGAAACGTAATTCACCACCAGATCAAAAAAATCTTTAAGGGACCAACTTCACAGACCAAAAACTGTTGAAATGTAGCTCAGTAAGTAATGCATAGTGTTACTTCTGGTGAGCATGATTCTGGTCCTTAGATTTTGTACCCAATTAGCCACAAATAATGTAGAGCGTAAAGGTGAACAAAACAAAAAGATGCTCACATTTACAAGTTGTTGTTTTTTTTAACTAAGGAAGTACAAGAAGTCAAAACAGCTGAAGAGGAAAGAGCAATAAAAAATATTGATGGCAGTAGCAGATGTTGAAGATCTGGTGTAGTTAGTGGTGATTGTGGTCATGGCCGTGATAGCAAAAGTATCAGTACCATATAAAAAGGTTGTAGAAGCAGTATCAGCCAGCAGCTGTGGCAGGTAATGCTAGTGGTATAGGTAGTAGTCATTGCAGTGACTGCTGCTGCACTACAAAGAAAAAGCAGTAGAACTCATAAAAGTAATAACTGTAGTTAATTTATAGCAAAGTATCTGTAGTGGTGCTGTAGTTGTAAAAGCTCAAGAAAGTTTTCTCATAACCAATTAGAGGCTTGTTTTCTTTATTTTCAATGTAAGAAGTAAAAAAATTAAAGGGTTCAGGTGAGGATAATGATTTCGTCTAATTTAACTTACTTTGCCTGTTAAAGATGCATTTGGCTTTATCAACAAGTGAAACGAGTCGTCAAAGAACATTATTCACAGCAAAAAAAGGATGAGATCTTTTGATACTGGTGAGTGTGTTACGGTGTTAGTCTATAAAAATGTGAACAACAAACAAACCTCATTGGCTCCCACCACAGCACCTAACTCTTCAGACAGCTGGCAGGGACGACTGTATAGGGAGGCTGAGGTGGAAAAATTAGAAACAACAATCAAAAATAAAAAGCTAATTTAAGAGTTGATTTGGCTGAATAGAAATCCCCAACACCAAGAGAAGAACAAATTCTCTAAAATGTTAACAAAGGTATAAAGATCAATGACATGTTCCCTATGTGTCATTTAAAATTTGAGTAGAAAAAATTCTTGTCTTTTTGTTTTGGAAAAAATATTTATAATTATATATGAAATACAGTCAAGTCCATATATTCAAACCTAGGTGATTCAAAATTTTGCCTAATTCCAACTTATTCCGTTTGCAGAAGTTTAAGCTCCTTCAGTAATACATACTAATAATTTGATTTTTTGGATAATTTTAAGTTAAATTTTGTTCCCATGAGGTCTGAAATATCCCAACTAAAAGACTTTATATTGTGTGATTCTTTCACATTTCTTTCTTCCTTCTTCCATTATTAACATTATGCCAGCTAGCGAAAGTCAAAAGTGTTCTCATAAGTCACACTAGTGTTTCCCAAAACTCACACTTGGGTTCAGGTGCAAAAATCAAAGCAAAATCAACACTTGACAAAACAACCTTTTCAACTTTGGACTTGACAGTAGATTTTGATCCTAAGTTTTATTTTTTAACTTATCAGAAGACTTTTGTTCCATCCAAATCAACTCTCACCAGCAGTGATATGTCATGTTTTAGTTTAGATTATTCTGGTAATTTAAACTATAATTAAAAGTTTGCTGAATACAAAGGTTAGTAGCTTTACAAAAGTTTTTTTTAAAGCAGAGGCTGAATACTAACAAAAACAGGCAGAAGGTTTGACATGCTCTTAAAAGGTTTTGTAAACACAAATAGATAAATATATTAAATGACAAATTTTGTCCAAGCAGTGTTTGTTGGGATTGGAATTTTGGAGTTTCATTTGATTTTGTAAAATAAAAGATCCATCTTAATCAGGAAAAATGTTTAAAAATAAAATGTAACTTAAACATGTATCTTCAAGTAAAAAAAAAAGTTTTTAATATGAATATTATCAAGTAACAACTTTATGGGAACAAACTATGAAATGAAAACAAGCTCTAAAGGTTCTAAGAACAGGGATGTAAGTTAATGCTTTATTAAAAAATTCTCTGGAATCACTTCATGTTTTGAAACTTGTCCAAAAATGTATAGGAAGATGATTATCATACTGAATTTTTGGTTAAAAACCTTAG
>BMAT01007633.1:3516-14802 GCA_019649035.1 Elysia marginata | reverse complement strand
TCATCATCATATATATATGAACTGAAGCTGTGTGGAAGCAAGCCAGTACGATGATAGCCATAGACACAAACAAATTTACACCACATATAAAAAAAGCAAATCTGAGGAATTGGGTGGAAATGGTAAACTTGCTTTTACAATCTCTATTTCCATGATTGTTTATACAGTATACAATTGTTGTTTTAACCATGCATAAATAGCATTAAGGTGAAATTTTATTCAAATGATATTTCTCATTGCTGGTTTTTTGTTTAGACCTAGAAAAAAATATGTCTTCAAAATGGTAGAGGACAACCTAGCCCAAGTGATTTTTAATCAGGGAAAGATATATATCAGGGAAAGATATATAACTTTATTTATTAAGAAGAAATCAAAAGTTTAAAACATGATCATTGAAACTTTATCACACAGGGTACTAAAAAAACAATGTTGCTATTGAAGGCTTTAGAGAGCATGCATCTACTGCAATATCAGATACTAAATAACCACAATTAATATTTCACCTGCCTTCAAAGGAATCTTCAAAAGGGGAATTATTTAGCAAATGAATCGCATTTTACTAAGCAAAAAAAATTTTTTTTGAAGGGCAAGAGCTATCAAAAAGGAAAATGTATTTGCAAAGTACATGCAAGTGAAATTGCCATTTGGAAAGCTTCACCTTTTTCACTGCCTATTTGCTTTTAGAATTAAATAAAACCCAGCAAATTCAGGTTCCATAACATTTTGTTCAAATGTTTGTCTGCCACATGATTACATTATCTAATCAGATAAAATAACAGGAAAGTTTAACCCATGCTAGTCTATGAAATTAAAGACCCAGGTTGCCTTTTAACTTTTTTGAGTTATTCAAACGTATGATGCTAGTAGTAGAAGTAAAAACCTTTCTCCTTAGCCTTGCTTCTGAAAAAAATTTATTGCTCTCATTAGTTGATTTAATTGATAAAGTAGTCTGTTGTTTCAACTTTAATGTGCTTTATAACTATTTGCATATTTAAGAATTATTTGTTTTTGTCAAACCAGGTCTGATCAGGCATGTAATTTTGCCACTTGCATTTAGGAAAATTCCCTGAACAGCCTTGTAAAATCTTAAAAAGAGCAATAGACTGATACTTAAAGGTGTTTTTTTTTAATAAACCTTGTCAATTTTTCTGACGAACTGTGAAATTGCATGTTTTGCATCTTAGACTGTTCAAAAATTAAAAAAGACTATAAATTTAATCAGAGTCTGTTGCAGTTCACTTAAGTTATGCATGTATACCTGAAAAACCTGTATTTTATATGCTCAAATTGTTATAACACTACGCAACAATTTCAAAAATCTTGGGGGGAAAAAACGCAAGAAAATGACAGAAAAACAGTCAAAGCAACACAAACACTGTTTCTAATCTGTTTAAAAGGCCTTAGCAGGTGACAAAGTTTCTTGAGTGACACTGACAGTGGCAAATTCCCCCTACCTTCCATAAACAAAATATTGCCTTACTAAGTTACTGCAATTAAACTTTAGATTTAACAAATCTTTTGTTAGCGTTCATAGCTGATGCTAAAAAGTGCTGGAAGAAAAACTCAAGCAGAAGCTATATATAAATAAATTTGTTAAAACAAAGATCAAAAATAGAAAAAAGCTCAGCTGTGTTCAAAACTCCATTAATGACAAGCAAAAGTTGTAATCTTAAAAATACCACTTCAAGTAAGAATATGTGTGTAGAAATAAAATGAATAGGGAATCATGCTTCAAAGGAAGGTATAGAAGTGTGACATTTAAATAAATGCAGAGGCAGAATGAGAGAGAGTAGAAGTGGTGACATTTAAAATCTACAGATAGGCAAATACAAGACATTGATGTGTCCTAAAAAATTATTAGTATTTCATGAAATAAAGTCGGTAAAGTCATAAGCGTTTCATAAAGAAAAATTCTTCATTGAGATAACCAAGCAGAAATAAAAAACATATGTATCATTAATAGGCTTGTATGTATGAAATTAGCGCCTATATTATGTAAGGACCTTCGCGCAAAATTAGCTGTTTTGAGTTATTGATAAGACCCGATTCCTCACGGTTAAGTCTAGCTTAAGCGAAATCAGCTTGAAGATATTGTTAAAACTGGCCGAGTTATTCGATAAAACTATATTATAGTCGGTTCTCATAAAAAAATTTCTCATGTAAGCCTCTCTGTGAAAAATGACAAATATGCACATATGCCACTATGTGATAAGGGCAATGAAGTGCTTAAAATTTAATTTGTACAAATTTATGAAAGTTTGCATTACAGAAAAATCTTAATTTGAACAGCTTTCTATGGGTTTAGTTTTTACACCTTGGCCTCACAACAATTTTCAGCCCTTATAATTATAATATATGGTAGACTTCTTTTGAAACATATTTCTGCTGACTGCCCAAATTTGCTCAGACCTATCTCTTCTTCTTCTTCCGTGCGTATTTGTGTAAGTGTCCGACACGTTTTTTTTTTGGTCTGTAATAGGCGTAAAGCTGACAGCTCACTTACTTTGTCATATTTTTAGAGCTAAAATATACACCTTACTTGAAAAAATTCGACTCAAATTTGCACAGTGTTATTTAGGGAGTTAGTGTCATTTACTCTCTTTTTTAAAAGCCCTACCTTTTCATCTTATTTCGGAAAAACGTAATCTTCTTTGGTTCTTTTCTTCATGTCTTTTTTTTCTACGCTGCAATAATTTGAATGCCTTACTTAAAGCTTGTAGTAAGTGATTGTTCTTTGTTGCAGGAAACAGTTTAGGTTAGCAACTGGTGATATACTTACGTTTCTTTTTCTTGTCTGGGTCCTTTTCCCTCTCTTTCCTTGGTTTTGGCTAGAAAAGTAACGAAAAACTTTTTAGTGTTGCTCTAGAATTTAATATTCATACCAGTTTAAAATTGCCAATGACAAAGTTGTTGCGGGAGAGGTTGAAATTATCATCCTGGACTTACTTACTAGTTATAATAGCAGTATTCTAACAAAAATATTTCATGTTTACTTTTTAGAGAAAAAAAAATTTTAGTTCTTCAAAACATTACGAGAGGGCACATTATTTTGTAAACAAATACATTTATTTTTCATCAACATTATTTTGGCAGGATGACCCATAATCTCCCTGTTTAAATGACAACTGTCACAATTTACATCTCCTTGACACTGTATCAATTCAGTATAACCATGCCAGTATTTTGCAATTCTAATAATATTAAGGTTGGAGTGCACCAGTTACAATTTTCTGAAAACTGCCTCAAATTAGCTCTTGCAACAAGGTAAAGACATGAATCACTTTGCAAGTGACTTGGATTATCATGTTTATTATGTTCAAGCATAAATTGGCATACATAGGAACGATGAGAGTGATTCTTTGGAAAGAATATTTCAGAACCTAAATCTTAATCCAGCCCTGAGGCAAGAGCTTCTAGGTCTAATCTACTTGCATTCAGTAATCAGAAAAAAAAAGTTCAATAACATTTGATCTGGCTGCTATCTTAAGTAAATAAACTCAGTGCTTTGTTTATTGTTTTTTAGGAGTACACTTGCTTGCCCACTAAACAGCAAGTCGATGAATTTCTTTGAGGATTTCAGAATGCTTGAAAATTTTAGGATTAAAAAAAATATCTAAAGCTTCTCACTCTCATTCTCCAATTTATCACTCACATTTCAATTTGTTTCTAAACAAATAATGATGGTAATGTTTTACTATGCAAATAAGACACAATTTTGATATCAATTTATCTGATGATTGGTTTGGAAAAAAAGGGTATTGTTATATATCTTTTCTACAATTTGATCTTCAGTTTTGTTTAAAACCAGGCATAATATAATAATTGTTTAAAGGAGAAGAAAATCAGTAATAAACATGAATATTGGCACAAAGTTACTTCAATGGTTCAAATAATATTGCATGTTTCATTTTTCTTGACAGAACAAGAAAGCTTTTAATATTTTAATACCTGCAACGTTTTTTGTGCTTCCTCCTTATTAATATTTTTTATTGAAAAAATAAATTCTGCTCAACTTAGATTTCACCTTTTAAAAAATATTCTCAGATGTACCTAATTTCAATTACAGCAGAACATGTCTTTTGCAAGATTTTTGGGTCCAGAAGAAAAATGCCGCTGTAGGCATGTTCCCGCAATAGAAATGTAAAGAGGAGTTATAAAAAAATGGAATAAAAAAAATCAAGTCTGCTTTGATGGCACTCAAATCTACGAGGCAAGAACTTGACTCCCTCTTCTTTATCCACATCGTTTTACCGATTTTTAGCTAAGAATTAGACATTGGTACAGGTAGCATCTTGATCTAGGCAAATAGTGCCTGCTCTCAATGACAGTCCAAATGCCGCTACCAGCCACCCTATTCCTTCCACTAATACATACAATGCACTCTGACTTATTAGCAAGACCATTAAAAGCATGCCCGAAGCTTGCACTGACTGGCACAATGAGGTGCAACCTCAAGCCATATCCAAAACGAGCCTAAGGTCTGATATTACCCACTGTGTTTACAGATAAGCTCTTACTCTAATTCATCTTAAGCTCACTCTATTCCTCCCACTGTATCCATGTTCAGGCCTGCTCTTGTCCTGTTACACGTGTGCACAGGCAATAAACTTTATATATAGGAAAAAAAAAGGGGATTCCTCAAAGGCTTCGCTGTGAGGGTAGTCCCACTGCAGCAGGTGCCGCTGTAGTTGAGCACTACTGAATGACTAATATGAAAAAAAGGAAAAGAAATTGATTTTGTTAAGGATTTTAGGCTGCAAGTCTTTAAAAGTAGAACTACATACCAATCATTAAATATTGCTGCTTATATATGTATCTTACCGGAGGACCTCTGGTGGCTCTCCTGCGCAATCCTGTCTCTTCTTCTTGCAGTTTCTTTGCTAAATCTTCATCATCCATCTAAATAATTGAAAAGAGGAAAACTAAAATTTAAAAAATCTTCTTCGCAATGTTCTTTTAGTTTACTAGTCATAAAAATCTGACTGAAGTGTTTTGTTTTGAAATTATAGTGCTTAAAACACTAAAATGAAAGAAAAAAAAAATTTCACAATTATAATAATAATAAAAAGAAGCAAGTACAAAAATTTAAAATGATAATCTTTAGACTTTAAAATACCTCCCTCATAAAAGGTTGAACCACTTCATAAATGCTGTACAGTAAAAAAAAGTCATCTATGAGATCGATGGTAACATTAATCTCTCTGACCTGCCGTTATCTAAAAACGAATGAAACAGTGCAAAATATAAAAATATTAGTATTTAAGATTGCAAAAGAAGGAAATGTTTAATATTTAAGGTTTACAGTGTCACCACATTTGAGTTTTAAGAAATAGTGGAGGCAGTCATTGTGCTATCACAAATGATTGAAGATTTCAGATATCTAGTTAGCAGTTTATCAGATAAGGCTTAACATTAAACTGAAGATGGCAAAAAATGCCTGCCTTTGGTATGATTCAAATCCTAGATAAAATAAAGAGACATTATCAGTCCATTGCCACCTGCATATTTTAAAATTTGTTTTCATTTTAATACTAAATTGCACAGTGGCTACCTCAAAAATTAATTTTTAAAATTATACATACAGTTTATTAGAGGCATACACTACATGTTATCTTTATTTCTTTTTAAGTGCAACCAGATGCGGTGATTATCTTTGATGCAGTATGGCGCTGTTAGTTGGTAAGTCACTTAGAGGGGTTCATTAAAGATCTTTTATTTAAAAGTTTGTTGGTTGTTTGTTTTTTTTTAAGAAAAATAGCAATGACATGGTAAAAAGCTGTGTTTCTAAATTCTATGAGTGGCAAGGCGATGGACGCCAAAGTTACAATAAAAGGCAAGTATTCTTTACCATTTTCATTTGACTCCTACTTTAATCCATTGCCAATCAATGCCTTAACTCTAGAAGTGCCATTGGTGGATTATATCCGCACTATAAATGGGAAGTTTATTTCCTTTCTAAATTATGACACAAAACTTTAATACTTGGTGACACTTAAAGGGTTAAATATTTAACTGATACACATTTCAGTTGGTTACAATGCACAAGCCAGCCAATTTTGTCCATTACTCACCATCAGAAAATTTAAAGTCTCACTTTTACTTTATTTTTATGTGATAGTTATGGGGCTTTTTTAATGTTGGGTTTTTTTTTTTACCATACACATACTTAATATCAAATTCATGCATCATCAACGTTAAAAAAGGTAACTTGGTTGTTTTTTTAAGCCATAAATTAACCCTCAAAGATTTGTTTCAATTCCTAGCTAGTAAGTCGCAATCATGTTACACCTTTATTGAAAGAGTTGTATTGGCTACCAGTTAAACAGCGCATTGAGTATAAAGTAGCATCTATTGTATTTCAATGTTTAAATCTTCAAAATTATCCAACCTCTTTGAGTACTATGTGTACACCTTACACTCCTACAAGAACTTTAAGATCAGAAAAAAAGAATTTGTTAGCCAAACCTAGAACAAAATTGAAAACCTATGGGGACAGAGTTTTTACTTTCTACACCCCAAATGTTTGGAACCGTCTACCCTTGTCAGTCCAACAGTCTGAATCATTATCTAGATTTAAATCAGTTCTGAAGACACACTTGTTTAAAAACTAAGGCATTATCAGAAATTTATTAGGAACCCTAAATTTACAATTTTTCTTGTCCATGTTTTCTTGCATTTGATGTATCTATCTTTATTTTTCAATGATTTTTTTTAAATTTTCGATTGTATACATTATCCATGTTATTGCAAACTTGTATGAAAGAAATTGTGCACCTTTTATTTTGCCAAGTGCTGTGAGACTTTATTTTATTGTAAAAAGCGCTATTATTGTTATTTTCTATGATTGGCTATACCTTCAGTGGAGTCCATTTTTTTAAATTTAGACGGTTCAAAGCTAAGTTACAATTAATCTAAAGAGCCAAATCATCATACTTGTTTAATACTTGACATCACTGGATCCTCACTGTCATCAGCTTTTGTTGCAGACTTTCTTTTCTTTTCTGCTTTTTCAGGTTTTGGCTAAAATAGAAGATACCAAAAGCCTACTTAAGGCAAAGCATTTTAAACAGATACTGTATATCGCACTTTAAGGAAGAGGTTTTTTACTTGAAAATGATACTCTTGAAGAATGAATATTTGCTTTAAATTCTGTCCCTAAATCTTCAATCTTTAACAACTTTTATCCCACCTGTAAGTGCTATCTATAGAATTTCTTTTTTTTCTCTAACAGGTAGAAAACTGGAATGATTCCAACGACCAAAGTGGTACTTAAGTGCTAGTTATTCCTTATAAGATTAAATCATCAATGTAAGCAAACTTTAGTTCATCCGTAAGTTAGTGGTTGTTCATAAAGTATTTTTTATACAACAAAATCATAAAAAATAATGAAAGATTATCAGCTGCCCAAAAACTTTTCACTTTAAAGACAAAATGAAAAGTAAATTTAAGAAGAGAATACACACATTACACTTGATTATATGGTTGATATTTCATAGCAGGTGTTTCATTTTTATTGAAATGTAATGAATATGGCCAACAAGATCCTTTTGCATCTAGGTGCATTGATTCAACACTTATTGAACATTATGTATTCATGTTTACTGGCTTACAAAACTGCTTCTTATTTATCTCATTGCCTATAATAACTAGGTTTCTCTCTAAAAAAAAACATGGAATCTTTTTGCAATAACGAAAAGCAAGAAGCCAGTCTGCTAACTAGTACAGATAAAGACATAATCTTGAAAAAACTTTCTCTGCAACATTTTATAAACTAAATTGAAGAATTATAATATTGAAATAAAAAAGCATTATGATACAGTTTTTATACAAAGAAAAAGGCTAATGAAGTACCCCACCTTTATGGATGATGATGATGAAGATGATGACTTTTTCTGTTTTTTCTTTGGAGCCTGGAAAAAATATATTAAATTTACGATTAAAAGCATCGTTAACCAGAAGACTCCAAATCCACAAACGCAATTGTGACTGTTCAAAGCAACATTTGGATGCATGATAGATTTCGATCTGTACAAAAAGTCTTCCATCAAGGCAAAATAACTTTATTGATTAATACTATGTAGTTTTTTTGCATAACATGTTGCACCTAAAATACATCTTTTTCCTATCTAACGTAGGCCCACAGTACATATCTGACACAGACAAGCTGAAATTTTAAGAAAATTATGTTTATACCTCCTCCTCCGATTCTTCATCTTCGCTGCCACCTTTTCCATTCTGCCCATCTTCTGATTCATCTTCCTCTTCATCAAGCTCGGTGATCATTTTCATTACCAGTTTGTCAATTTCCTTTTTCCTATCAAAGAAGAGAATCAGAAAGCACCTAGTTATTCAAGAATTATTATTACATAGCTTTAATTTGTTAACAAATAAAATGTCTTAAGTTTAACTGATGTTAATTAAATCACCAGTGCCAAAGTTAAATTCAATTTAGAAATCGTTTTTATTCATATCTGTACACTTATGTCAGAGATAGAGACCTTCACAAGATGAGGATGAAAGACTTTGTAGTCACCACATCATATGCTCACATGTGTGTATAAATGAATGCGCAACTGAATATTATCTTTAGTGGCTTTTTTATACTCTGCACAACAGTGTACAGTATTTAAAGCAGCCCGTCATGTTTTCCCCTTACTACACATGTTGTAGATCAAACAGCATCAGTTTTGGAAACGTGCTTCAAGTTTGAGAGACAGGTGTAGGTACTAAACAATAATGGAAAGATCCCATAATAGTACAGCAAAATTGTAGCTAAGATAACAATTATAAATTTAAATACCACCAAAGTCTCTCGTTCAAAAGCTGCAGTCTTTCAACATGACAATTAAAACCATTTAGGACAAACATGTGATTGCCAATTTAAGCATGAGAGTGTAAAAAAGTAAGATCATAAATTAGTTTTATACATTGAATTGCATCCTTTACGTTTATGTATTGTTACTTGGAAGCTAAAAGAAAAACTTGAAAAATGTTCCTTTACCTCTTTGAGAAGTCTGCACTGAATTTTTCCTCAAGGATTTTTCTTACTGCCTTTGCAGACAAGCTATCAAGATCAGCACCTTTCAAGATACCTAGGTAAAATAACATAAGAATGGTCAGAATACCTATAGATGGGTCTAAAAAATTGTTACAAAAAAAAAACAACAAAAAACAATACCATCTTTGGCAGCCTTTGAAATTGAGGTCTTTAGAAGTAAACTTCGGCTCTTTGGCTACTAAGTTAATGAAGGTCAATCATCATGGATACAGTCAACACTGCTTAAGACGATTTCTAGGGGACATAACTACTAAGATCAACTCAAGTGAAAAATTGAGTTATGTAATAGCTGTGTTACCTCCCTTGATTAAAAAATCTGAGCATAAGGTCCTTGTTTGTCTGTTTAATTTTCTATGAGTATTATTGTTGTTTTTTTTTCCACTCATTTTAATAAAAAAAAATATCCATCAAAATACATAATTTAACATTTTTAAAATAACAAATTAATCAACAGTAAAAGCATATGATATCATGAATTACAAAAAGTATTATTATTACAGTAGACATGGTAATTTGTCGATTAGTTCAATTTTTCGCTTTAATAAAGTATGACTGTGAGGGTTGTTAATACTTAATTTCCTGCCTGCCATGATTAAAGTATAAACTCAGGAAGCTCTACTTGAAGTTGTAGGTCTCCTATTGTCTTATTAGGCTAGATGGTAGATTAGATCGACACTGAAAACATTGAAATGCAGTGCAAGATTCTGAAGCAATGTTTTTGTGCCTGCTGTTTTCAGTCAAGCGCGACTAGGCTTCGCTCCGATTCAGAATTTAAATCTTGAAAATTTAGCTTTTCTAGACCTCAGCTGAATTAAAAAATATGCCTAGTATTTGTCCGGGATTGGTTAAGAGAGCTTTGTAAATTTTCAGACCTCTTCATAATCATATTGTGTGTGAGGCGTAAGTCTAAATCTATACACAGACAGACAGAACGCCTAGGACACTACAAATACAAACTTATAGGTATAATAAAGTAATACTGAATCATAAAAATTGAGAAAAACAGGGTCTGGATCTATGTATTTTTATTGAGGTCAATTTTTAAGGTGCAAGAACAAATAATTTAATTTTTCATGATTCTCAAATTTTTGCAAGTTGGGCAATAGCTCAGAATAACTTGAATTGACAGTATGATCAGACATGACAAAGTGAAGTTATTGATCAAAACTATCTTTGTTTTAAAGCCCAGGATTTAAGCTTTCGGAAAATGTAGTTTTATGAGGGCTGCATGAGTAATACTAATAGATTGACCAGGTCAGATTTTCGACATCATGTGTGAGATCAGCAGTCAGTGCTGTGCCTTGCCCAATGTTTACCACATTTTAATGATTAAGTTACATTGTCACCCTGTAGCCATTAGCCTTTACAACAACTTATTTTACACTTTTACCTTAAACAGTATTTGATTCTCTTTAGACAAGATCTAGATCTACGGTACCTTTGATTGCCTTCTTCAATTCGTCCACGCTAGTATCAGCCATTGTTGAGTTCTTAAACTTTGATTTATACTGTCCAATATGTTAGTGTGTTAGTTTTACTGTCTCGAGGACGCATCAATTAAACTAGAGTCCAGATCTAGACTTGAGGTTTATTATTGATCATTCGTTGCCTAATGATTTAACTTGTGGCGTTTATTTAATGAGTCCTTTTCGTCTCCTTCGTCACGGCGAATTGAACATTTATTACTAAAATCAAGTGATAGCCGCTTCAGACTGTGAAGTGGAGCACTGGAGCAGAGGATTCGAAAGAGTTTTTGAGTTTTGTCCCCTGGTTACAGTATGCCAGATAGTATGGTGTGTTTTAAGCCGAAATGTTATTTGTTTGTTGTTTTTTGTTGTTTTTTTTATTTTTTGTTGTTGTTGTTGTTGTTTTTTTTGTTTTGTTTTTTTTTTGTTTTGTTTTTTGGTGGGGGGGTCTTTCTTTAATGACGGTGTTTACTCCTTTGAGTATACCTTGTTTAAAACATCCAAAGTAATCAATCTTTCGCGCGATATTTTTACGGCGATAGGAAAGAATTCAATTTATGCCATCACATTAAAAACATCTTCCCATATCTGCTAGAAAGAATGCAATAGGCTTAAGTGACCAGTGATATTCTATAGTTAGCTAGATGGGCTAACGCTATGTCAGCGATCACAGCTTTGTGTGACTTCACTGCGCAGGCTCAGATAGCGAGGTAGAACCACAGAGGGCCGTTGCATTGCGCGGGCGCTCGCGAAGAGCAAGCA
>BMAT01007620.1:5953-18772 GCA_019649035.1 Elysia marginata | reverse complement strand
ACTTCAAACAGTTATAATTTACTACAGAAGCATGACAGAGCTTTTCTCTTTGTTGTATTTAAAACTAGAGAAAGAAAGCTTTTCTGTGATACCAATATCTGACTACCCTCCAATTTCGACTTAAGACTCATTTGGAGTGGTTGTAAGACATATCTAGGTAGGTAGCTTTAGGGGTTTGTGTGACAGTCCAAGCAATACAAAAATTTTCCTACCAAATTGAAGATCTCATGCAGTAATACGATAAATCTTAATTCATAGTGAAGGCAGCTTTTCACAACTACTTCAATTCACAGCTCATCTTATACAATCATGTACCTTATATTTCAATCATGATAAATGTTCAACTGAATTATAGTTGGGATTCTGCTGCCTGGTCAGTGTAGGCACTTGACATAAAGTGTTTATGAAAACCCCTCAAGCATAACAGCAAACTATACATATATATGTAGTTGCAATAGTCATAGACTGTGCTCAAAACTTTAGCTTTTTGATATAATGATAATGACGCCCACTAATGAACACTTTATGAACGATAAGATACGAAAGGTATTTGGAAACTAATGTTAGATCAATTTTCAATGGAGGTAGCTATTTTTTTCTTCGTTAGATTCACGTGGGAAAATCAAATCAATGAAAGCGCTGAAAATTGGATCAAAGGATGTCCAGAAAAAAAAAAACCTTTTACAAACCTTTTATAGATTCCATAAACCTTGATAGGTTAAAAAGTTGTTGCATTTTTCACATAACTTTCCACCCTTATTCGCATTTTGTTCTCAAACCCTATTAGCTCTATTTATTCAATTGTAGTCACCTTTTGATGGTTGATGTTGCCAAAGCAGAGAAGCAGAGCAACTGCTGTGACTCGCTGCCTGACATTAGAATAAAACCAATTAGATTAATAAGATTTAAAAGTTTCCTCAGAGATGGACTTATACAGAAGAATGCTTTTATCCCAAAGTTTTAGACAGGGCTGCAGAATCATTTCATACTAAAAAGTAAATATTTTAGTTTAACCAGAATAAATTAAAGATGTCAAAAGTCAGTAATGCACCATAAACCGTTTGTGTTTAACAAAGTAGTTTGGTTTATCCAAATTCGGTTTGAAGGCATTTCATTGTGAATCACTTTCAAGTTAAAAAAAAACAAAAAACAAGATGCCCTACATCACTATCATATTTCCTCCAATTATCTTATCTTTATTTTTTATTCAATGCATTTCATGATAACTTCGACAAAATATACTTTGCATCCTACCCAAACGCATCTCATCATTCAAAAGAAATATCAGTACAGACATGTTTCACCAGAAAATCAAATCAACTTAACAGCAAAGAAGACTACAGAAAAAGAAATTAAAAAAAAAAACAATTGCAAAAGTTGTTTCACATACAGGTAAGAGAGACACAAAGGTGCTCAACATACAAATATCACAACACTTTGTTTATAAAACACAACCAGTAAGTAGCTTGTATCAAGAAGGAATATCACTCACTATGTCAAAATAGTTTTAAAAAATCTTTCATAAAATGTATGAACAAAGAGAGTCTTTAGACTACTAGCAAATCTTGGATAAAAAAATGTTGCTTTAGAGATATTGAACATGTTCAAGACAGGCTAAAAATTGTTGCTTTTAAGTCATGATTTCAAACTTTCTCTTACACACAGGGCCAATTCGAAAGTTAAGAAATGTAAATAAGCCATCATAAATGACAGCAAAAACTCCTAAAATTTCAAAGAAAAAACTTCTTTTATATTCACAAAACACATACATGTATGTATATGATCATAACATTGACTGGAATTTTTTTAACATTACATAAATCTTAACCTCCTGATAAATATGTAGAATTTCAAAATATGTATATGATTGAATTATATAGTACTGTAAAATCTAGTTCATTTTTCTTGAGACACATAAAATTTTTTTCATATGTTGTAGCACACTGCCGTCCAAAAGTAAAGCCAGATATGTCTACTGTTTCTATTTAGGAGAAAAGTGGCAAAAACTTTTTATAATAATTCATACCCAGGCAACATAACTTATGTGGTGGAGTTAGGCTGGTTTGCCTTAAGATAATCAAGGTAGACGATCTGTGTTTGATACATAAAAGATTAATGTTAAATAAGCTTATAGAGCCAATAACTCTCCAAAACTTGATCTTTGAAGATTCGCCGCTTTACTTAACAAGGGCAGCAAACTTCTCAAACAAGTTGTTTCGTTTTGCTGTAATCAATCTTGAGACATATGATTTGGCTATGTATTATCTAACATTGAATTTCACAAATTTGTCCCTTGCTTAGGGTGGCAATAATTAACTCAAAGTTTTGCGGACACTGCGGTTTTTTAGGTTTTTTTTAAGTAATTTTATTTTCATTGTTTCATTTACTTTAGAGGATTTGGAATCTTATCAGGTTTTGTTTACTTTCTGCCAAGATGGCGTTGAAGAAAGGCGACAAGTTTGGTCAGGCTGCTGGTTTCATTCTTATTTTCTTGTGGTTAGTGTCAGTGTCCTGTGCTGGATGTGCTTTCATTTGCTTATTTTCAATACATATTCTAATGTAACCTTGTATTGATTGAATGAACTTGAAACTTGAATCACAATATAAAGATAGATAAAGAAACTTGAATTGGGCATTTTCTGAAGAACTGCAGATCTCAGTATACAAAGATGGTTAAAAAATCACAACATCCAATGCAATAAAAACACTAATCAGGATATATATCTTTGTAAATAATATATCTCAAAGCTAATGCTGCAATTTTCAACTTACAAGGCGTTGTTATTTAGAACAATGCGTTATTCTGAGCTTCCTTGTTTTGAAAACTGTATTGAATTATTGAAACTTTGAAAGACATATATACTATTACTAGGAATCTTTTATTTGAAATAAAGGGAAAAAGAGGGGTAAAAAGTTTTTTAAAATATGCTTTCTAAAATATAAATTTACAGCATGCATTTGGACTGGCCGCAAGATATACGACGGCAGATAATAAAATCTTTCTACAAAGATGGAAATAAAAAATTATGCTTTGATTGTACAACAAAAAAATTAATAAAATTGAACTTTACAACAGTTTAACATGAAACTCTAGACAAACAACCAGCTAGAAAAAGGAGATATGAGAAATTTGCACTCCTTTGGGTTAAAGAACACAATCATGTATTTTCATAAAAACAAAGTATTAGTATATTCAATATGGCAGCAACATACAACAGGTAAAATGCAAAGCGAGAATATTATTGCTAGCTGTATAAACCTAAATGTTAAAAAAAAAAATTTTTTACATGTAGTGTAAGGAGTAAGATCAAGCACTAAAATACAACAAAGAAGTTCAAAACAGATATTTTTTCTGAAGGATTTAACATTAAACACTTAACACTAATTGATCACCAATTTTTTTTATCTTTCCGCCATATATTATTGCTATTACTGTGAAACAAAGAAAGGTTTTGCTCTTTTATCTGTTAACACCTTTTCGTTTCCACCAATCGAGTTATATCACTGCATATAAATTTTAAATGAATTGTTTTAGGTTTCTTTTAATCACGCAAATATTTCATGACGTGTTTTGGTCACAGGCAGGAAATTTGATAGGAACTTTCATAAAATGAAAGACATGATCACGGACATGATAATAATTAATAGGTTTTGATAAAAAAAAAAAGACTTTATTAATTAGGAGTTCTTAAAAACAGACTTCTCTCAAGCTACATGAACAAAACATTTTTCAACAAAAAAAGATAAAGCTTGAAAGAGGCTAAAAACCATTTGAACGATGGGCATATATGCATAAACATCAACACATCAACATCACTGTATACTATATTGCAGACAGTAAACTATTTTAGAAGCAAAAAGAGAAAAAAAAATTAAGACTAAATTTTTATATTCCATATAATATATGAGCGTACCCTCGTACAAAACTAGAAACCTATAACAACATGCAAATAAAATTTCATTCCGCTCCTCCCCTGCTTTGGGGTTTTCATAAAGATACGTCATATACATGTACTCAATCAATGACAAGAAAAGCAAGCTGGCAGTAACATTAGCAAAAAGTTGCAAAAAAATGTGAAGTGCTCCTGGAGAAGTAAGGGGTTCAATAGAAAAGCGAGGCAAAGATTGCTCAGAGCAGACACAATCTGTTAAATCACAGCTGAGGCTGTGGCAAAAGATTCTGTGATATGTTGAGAGTAATGTCATGCTAGGCTTAGAGCTGAAAAGAAATTTCTGAATTGAACTCACCATTAGTAACATTATTTTACTTGGAATGGGCTGAACCGAACACAGCATTTTGAGCACAACTGATTTTAACAGAGGACAACATTTAGATAACAAAATTTATGATTTAGACATGAAAAATGCTGACATTAATTTCAAAAGGCTATTACTTTGCTTTGATGATGCAAGTCGTGAGAGATATAATGCTTCCGTCATAAAACCCATAATTATATTGCTTGTAACTGGTTGTATTGCAATGAAAGGATGTTTTTTTACCAATTGTTTAAAATCTTAAAAAGTTATAAAAAAGCGTATATACACAGAAGTTAGGTTTTCTGTGAAAAGATCTTTTGTAACAGAAAAAATTACAGTGGAATCTCAAAGAAGTCATCTCTCATTTAAAGTCAACACCTTGCTACGGCCCTGTTTTTTCTTCTTTATTTTAGTAATTTTACTTTGCATCTAGTCTTTACCTTAGACCAATTTTCGCTTTAAGTCAACACCTCGTGGCTAGATAGACAGAGAGAGACCCCAGATGGGTATTGGGAGAGATAAAGAAAGAAGCAGAGGTGGGTGGGTTGGCGACACTCTGGGCAGTGCATGCTCATCTCACAGCAGCACTCTTTTAGTTCATCTGCTTTTCTTATTAATAATGAAAATAGATAAAGTCATCCTTGCTTAAAGTGTCAACCCCTTTTTTTTTCGCCCCAAGGTGTTGACTCTATTCCCGGATTCCACTGTAGGTAGATTACTCAAAATGCAAACCTAAGCAGTTTCTGCTTATGAGAATATCATGCTATCACATTAGACTACTCAAATTTTATACAAATTGAAAAAATGATTGGTTCAAGTATATTTGATTGCACAATAGTAGTCATTTACTTGAATATTGCAAATCTTTATGGACTGATGTTTATGGTATGTTTAACTTTTACATCAATTATAGCAAAGATGAAGAAAAACTTGGAATGTAATTATCATTAACAGACAGATCATAACTTCCAATAGAAAAATAAATTTTGAGATACAACTATTGCTTGTAATTCAATCTTTCAAGGAAGGAATATACTCGTATTTTTTTAAAAATGCATGAAGTTGATGTTTTCTATTTAACGCAGTTTGTCATTCTGCTCGCAATGTGTGAGATTGGTCCCAGAGTGCAAATTATATCAAAACAAAGTGAAATGAGTGCAACATAGCATGCATGAGCCTGAGGTTGCTTTCACAGCAGAATAATGACACTGGCACAGAATTCTGATAACAGAAAAAAAAACATTTTGCTCCAACTTGGTTTTGGTATGAAATCAAGTAAAAAAAAAAAACGGTTTGAGCCAAATGTTTTTTAACTTTGCATTTCCAGTTCCCTATCACTAATTATGGTAAAAAAAACACTGCCTATGATATGAATGAAAGTGGTGTGAGCAAAGTGAACTTGTTGATTTGGGAGAATTAAGCTAGTACTAAACCTCAATCTGCGAGACATGATTATCCCTTTTTCAGTAATGAAAACAATTCACCTCTAATTCAGCAAATCTAGTCAATGAGAAAAATCTTTAAAAAAATTATTTCATCAAAGTGTAATAATATTAATATAATATATAATGCGGTCTTTAAACTACCTTTCATTTAAAACATGGGAAACTGAAAATCCATTATTTTTAAGAGGTTTTTTAATGACACAAGTCTATTATGAGGCAAGTAGTGCAGTGAAAAAATGTGTACATAGTCCATATATTTATGATTCATGTGCAAAATGGTTTTTCACCAAAAACCCAAACAATACGTCTTTATAATTATTTGTTTTTTATTTCCTTTCTCCTAAGTAAAATATAAATTAGCACCAAATATAAAAGACCCTACTGCTCAGATCTTTGCATCATCAGTTAAACATTTTTATAGTAAATTTTGTTTCTCAAGCTTGTCTACTAAGAGTGAGAATCCAAGATAAACTGTTGTAGTAGATCTAGAGCTCGCAGAAAAAAGCCAGTCCATATTATTAACACCAACACTTCTTACAGGTTATTTACTATAAAACACCTGTATCATCCAACACAACCACTTGATAAGGAGAGCAGTCTGGCAGACCAACCTTGCTACAAACCCACCCATAAAACCCCTTCTCCCCATCGCAAAACTCCAACCACCAAGCATGCCATGACCATGAAACCTGCATAAACATCGCGGCAACCGCTAACACGAGACATGACAAGCCAACTGTCAGCGGGAAGGACAAGATGACCAGGGGACACAGCAGAACTTTCTGAACTAAAGATGACGAAGGCTCCTCACTAAGGTACACGACTAGGTTATACCATGTCATGGCTCCGTTGTAGAAGGCGACACAGAGTGAATAGAGAAACGCCGCTGGCATGCAGAGAAGCGACCAGACAGTGACGTGTGGTCCTTGCTTGAGACCTAGACGACAAAACTTGTCTTGCAACTGCTGCGGTTTGGAGGGCGGTTCCCTTGTTGTCAAGCGGTGGAATTCTGTTTCTGTAAGCTCTAACTGCACCTGAAAAATAATACAAAAAAGACACCCACTAACAATTTGTTGACTCTAAATTGGACTCAAACCCTACAGGAACAAAATTAAACTTCAAATTATCCATATATATCAAAAAACCAGAATACATTGCAATAGGAAAGATAAAGAAGGATAAAACTGGGAATCAAAGCACAGTTTAAATAATTCAAACTAGCCAACTTGTCTATTTTATGAACAGTGAATATGAACTATGATGAGACCAACAGATAACAAAGACAATACTCAAAACATTTGTTTAGAGGTTAAAAGGAAAAAAAATTAACAAGGCTGTGGTAGAAGTGCTGAGACCACAGTCTACATGTATTTTTAGACCTTTGAGTAGATTAGATGTAAACCAAATCCAGATGTAGATATAGCTTCAGTTTGATTGATGTGTACCAGTTGACCTTCAGTTCCCTATCCCTTAGTTATTTTGGGGCTCCAGAATTCTACATAATAAAGCATTTGCTTTTAAGTTCCATTATGTCAAATTTTAAACGTAAAAACTTTGGTAAACGAATGCCCGTTTCAATGCCCCAGAACGAGAATTCCCATCAAAAGGTGTACACAAAAAGCTTGTAAAATTGTATTATTTTGCCAGCGCACCATTTGTGAACACACTGCGAAAAAAAACTTGCTCTATTGACCATTCAGATTTAAATATTGAAAAGGAGCTCTCATAAACCTTGATTGAATTTTAAAATATGCCCTTATGAATTTTCAGAGGCTAATGTCAGGAAAACATGTGTTTTTGAAGCTCTGTATTGCCTCACATTCAAACAGAAGATACTGACTGTTTGGACCTTAGATATATTAAAATGAGATTATTTTAAATGAATAAACCAAGAAATATAGAAACGGTTACACCCAAAAGCTGTCTGTTGTGATGAGGGACAAAATTTTTTCTCACCATCACAACTGACAGATTGTTCTCTTATATTTTTCCTTTATTTCTTTTAAGCCATAAGGTCTTTTTCAATTTCAAGTATTTTTGGACAAAATTTTCAACATAACTAAACAATGCAGTTTGAGAGGCAAGCAAAGGTTAGAGACTTTTTATGAAAGTTTTAATTTCTTTGCTTTGACTTATAATATTTTGTCCACCATCACAACCGACAGAATCATAACCTTATGTCACAGCCTTATTTCATCCTTGACAGGCCATACACACACACAAGTAAATGCCAACCGCTTCTACAGTGGAATCCGCGAGAGGTCAACTCGCTTGAAGTCAACTCTTGGTTAAAGTCAACACCTCGCAACGGTCCCGTTTTTTTCCTTCTTTATTTAAGTAACATTATTTCGCATTAAGTCAACAGCCTCGGACCTATTTTCGTTTAAAGTCAACACCTCGTGGTCAAATTGAAAGATCAAGAAAGACCCCAGATGGGTCTTGGGAGAGGCAAAGAGAAATAGCAGAGGTGGGAGCTATTTGTTTCCGATCATGATTCAAGACACTGCGTGCAGTGCTCGCTCGCCTTTCTGGGCCCACTGGCCTGGCAAGGGCAAGTGGGGGGAGGGGGGGCTAGTACGGCTGGACAGATTGAAGGCAGTGACAGATGCTGATTAGTGCAGTTCACTGATGGTTCTCCCACTCCTCCCCGCCTTGCCAAACCAGTGCGAACACAGTGTTCATGTGCACACACCTACACATTCCATCCCTGTGTCTATATCTAGGATAAGCTAGCCTTCATCATTTCTCAGAGTACCAGTATGCTGCGCTCGTTGAATTTATCTAGTTCTTACACATTGTAATATATGTTGCACCCCCCTCCCCCCATGAAATTGGATAAAGTCAACCTCCCTTAAAGTCAACACTTTTTTTCGGTCCCGAGGTGTTGACTTTATCCGGATTCCACTGTATATCTTGGGCAAACTTCTCTTAGCTGACCCCAGCTTTTCGGCCCACTGCCATTTTCTTTTCTAAACACCACTTATATAGGTCTATCGTGGTAGAACTGCCTCAATCCCCTTGTGGATTTCGCTGTAAAGATCTTGTTGTGTGGAACTTCTCAAACCATGTAAACAAAAATTTTTTCAGCATACATTACATGGCAAGACAGGATCACAATTTCATCAAATTTTTGAGTTGATCTACAGGAGAAACAATTTTCCTTTTTAAAACATCTCAGATCGCATAAAATTGTAATATTCTGAGGTATTTTCACATTTTTGCCAAGGGGGCAGTAAACAATGAAGAAATAATATGGAAACTATTTTCTCTGGTGCATGGAAAACATTCTAAGCTAATTTTTCTTCCTGGAGGGGTTATAAATTTCATCAATGAACTTACATAACTTATGATAATAGAGTACCCAAAACAAAGAAAGAGAGAAGATGGCCCATGGGGAAGAGAATGGGGTAGAGGGGGGTTGAAGATGAAAAAGAAGAGGGCAGAAAAAAATGTTTAGAAAGATAAGATAAGAGTTATAAGACGGATATATAAAGTTCTACATGAGAAGTTTCCTACCTCAACAGGTTGTCCTACACTGTTCCCTCTCATTACTGTCCCTGTCATGGTAACTCTCTGGCCGTCACTTGTCGAGCCTGGCCGCTTCCTGTTTTTTGGGATGCTCCCGCCATACAGCGGAAGACTGACGCTTTGAGTTGGGGAAGAAGGCGAGGTTTTCCCACACTCGGGTTCAGGGGTCAGTCTGATTGATGATGTGTTGGTAGTGGAAGGAAGTGATTTGTCAAGGGGTGCTTCTTTGATCTCATTGTGGTCCTCGTTTTCAATTACACCTATAACCTTTTCAGAAGCTTGTTGATCATCATTTTGTAATGGAGGTGGAACTGTAAAATTCTTCCGCTGTAGTAATGGTTCAGTCTGTTCCGATAGCTCAACGAGTTCAACATTTGATGGTTTGTTATCTGTTGGCATTATGCTTTCAATTTCCATGCTTCTTTGACTAAAATCTTGTCATCCTGCATTTGAATTTTTTTTTTTTAAATGAGAAAAATTTATAACATCTTAATCATGAAAAACAACTTCAAAATATTTTATCTGAGTTTTAGGAGGGGGGGAATGGGGGTGTGGTTGTGAAATTGAAAAGAATTTTTTACATATAATAATGAGAATATTTAGCCTGTAGCAGTTTGCCTAATAAATGAAACAAACTGTAGTCATATACATGATTAACATTGGCATGATAATTAGACCTAGCATTGCACAGATAGAAAATTCTATAAATTTGCTTTCGTTTTTAAAAAGATACAATATTCACCATTCCTAATGAAATCAATCTTACTACATTTATTGTAATTTAATTTTTATCATTATCCAATTGTTAGAACTTATATCCTAAAAAATGATTACACTAAAATTTAATTATAAATATAATTTGAGACTAAATTCAAATCTTGCAAGATAAGACCGACATCTCAACCCTGTGATCTCTTGCTGCGCAACTCCCCCAAATAACTGGGTTAAAATTAAATCTGAACTTGTGGCTTGCTGAGTTTGCAGACTTTTCACACAGCAGAACACAGTGCATTACTAACCTAACTAGATAAACCAACAACCTTTTCCGAGCAAACCATCTACCTCTTTATCAACTAAGACCATAAAGTTTTTAAAAATGTTTATTATATCAATGAGACTGTGATAAAACTAGGTTGCAATTTATCGATAATCTAATGTTTGTGGTGGGTTTTTTTTTTATCAGTGTAACCAACAGATTTTCTTAAATTAGCTTCAATTTTCTTTCACTCGTAACTTCTAATTAGCTAAAGTTTTTCTACAGTTCAAATCTATTTAATTTGAAAGGGACACATGGTATTTAAGGTAATTTTACTGCAGTATTATTTGCTTTGCTATCCAACGAAATACTTTGTCCACTATCACAAATGACAGAATCAATACCTTTAGTCACAGCCTCAAATCTCTGCTTCTAAGGCTAAATGTAGAATGAGAATTCTACCTGGATTTTCCAATTTATAAGTTAATACAAACCAGAGGCAACTTAAGTCAGAATTATGTTGGCACTACAGTACAGGAATTAACCATTTTGCCAGTTACAGATGTCAGGAGCTAAGCATAACTAGCATTCCCAAAACTTCAAGAACTACCTAGATAGCAGGTACATTGACTCACTGAGGAAAGGTTAGATTTAATAATAATAAAAATAATAGATTAAATTTATATATCGCATATCCATAACAATTAAGTTTGCTCTATGCCGTTCACAAATGCTAATAAGTACATATAACATAAGTACATTAAAGTTTATCTAATGTGACAAATCAAAAAGAGTTACAGTTTTAAAATGAATACCTAGAAGTATGCTTGCAGAAAAAGATACTGTTTTAACTGATTCTTAAACAGTTCTATTGATTTAGCTTCCCTGATGGTTAAAGGGAGCAAGTTCCAGACAGTTGGTCCAAAGCAGAAAATCGAGCGTTGACCATAAAACTTGTAATTATTTGCAGACTTTTTGACTTGCTTGATTTGAGTTGCTTTTCAAGACAATTGAAATATGAACCATATGAACCATGGTTGGAAATTTAACTCCTAACAACTAAATTGTGAGTGGACATAAATAAACAACTGAGTCACGCTGCCGTATTTTATTGTAGGGTATTTTAAAAAAGATATAGCTCGCATTCTAATTTCTATTTAAATGAGTCTTAGATCACAAAGTCTAGCTTTGACAGTTTGAGATGTAGACTTTCAAAGCTTAGTGGATGCTAAGAAGTCAACTTTCTCCCTTCTCTGAAATTCCACTAGACCTAACCCTGCCGACTTCAAATGGTTATAACTTTTCTGTTTGATGTATTTGAAAGTACTGAGAGAAAATTTAAGCTTTTCTGTGATACCAATATTTTACTGCTTTCCAATTTTGACTTAAACTCATTTTGGCTGGTTGCAAGACATGAAAGCTTCAATAGTTTTAGAACACAGAGAGGAGACAAGAAAAAATATTTGGGCCCCATGGTGTTTTCTCAAAATCAGAAATTCGACTTCTGGCTCATTCTCCTTGGACATGAGACATATTGATTGAAAAAAGGCAGTGAGGCTATTTTCCCAGCATGATGCGTCTTGATTCTACATATATAGCCTACATTTACTCAAGCATTGAGCGTGCACCTCTTTAAGCTATCATAAGATTTTATCTAGCTATTCTAGCAGAACAGAGGCAATGTATAGGCCCTACATCTAGGCCTATATTATAGCCTAAAACTATAATAGATATAGGCCCTATCTAGGCCTAAACTAAAAGATATCAGATCTAAGTTGCTCTTCCAAGTTCCAGTTTAAGAATCGTCATATTTTCCACACCTGGGCACCACTATTTGTCTTGCAGCCAGTCCAAATGAGTCTTAAGTCGAAATTGGAAGGTAGTGAAATATTGGTATCACTGAAAAGCTTTTAATTTTCTCTACTTCCAAATACAACAAACTGAAAAGCTCTATCATGCTTTTGTGTGGATTATAGACATTTGAAGTCGGTAGGGTTAGGCCTTGTTAAATTTCAGAAAGGGGAGAAAACAGCATTTAAAGTTTAGACGACTATAAAGATATTGAGGCCTTAGCAACCATACCAATTAAATTAAATACCTAAAAATGAAATTTGAACATCAAAATAGGTGTGAAAACTGTTTAGAAATTTCTGGTTTAAGCGTCGATATCTATAATTTACAAAAATTTTTACTTCTGAACACCAACTAAACTTTGAAAGCCTATATATATCTCCAAACTAAGCCTTGCGACTTACGACTCATTTGGACAGAATGTGGGACATTTATTTCTGAAAATAAAAATTACTCTTTATTTTGTCAGTTGATGGTTTCAAGTTTTCAACATAAATCTAGACCTAGATAGATTCTAGATGATACTTGATAGCATTAATTGCGACTAGTAGTACTACTTACAGAGTGACGATGTAGGTTATCCTTTTAAAACTGCTATGGAGTGACAATGTAACAATTAACAAGTTGTTGATTGCTACAGAGTTACGAAATCTAAATTTAGCATTTGGGATAAAAAATTTAATACTAGTTAGGTCAATCTGATAAACCTTTTTGACCCTGACCATTCATCCAAGACATGGCTTTCTCCTCCTTCAATCTGAA
>BMAT01007617.1:95510-105732 GCA_019649035.1 Elysia marginata | reverse complement strand
AGTTCAAAGTTGTTCCTTCTGCAAAGAAAGTCCTAATGACAGTGTTCGGGGACTGCGACGGATTGGTTCATATTGAATTTTTGAAGCAAGGATCGACTGTCAACTCTGACCGTTATATCGAGACTCTTAGAAAACTTAGGGCTCTTCTGACACTAGTTAGACCCGGGAAAATGTGATTTTACACCACGACAACGCCCGTCCGCACACGAGCCGGCAAACTCAAGATGCCATTTGCTCCATCTGACTTTTATCTTTTTCCGAAGTTGAAGGAGCACATCAAGGGAAAGCACTTTGAAGATGATGATGCTGTTCAAAAATATGTGCGCCGATGGTTCCGGGGAAAACCACACGAATTTTTCGCCGACGGTATGCGAAAACTGATTTGGCGTTGGCGAACCTGTGTCGACAAAGAAGGCGATTATGTTGAAAAATAAAGGTATCATAATGTAGCAGAGATCCTGAGCTTTCATTTGGTGTATTTTTTGTTAAAGTCGTATCAATAATAAAGAATTTATGAACTTGGAGGCATTACTTTTTGAACAACCCTCGTATTATCATTATTATTATCATCATTATCATTATTATGATCATTATTATTTTTATTATGATCATTATGCTTTAAAGATAGGCATGATTTTCAACAACTGGCAGATACCCGCTCTGCTGTCATCAAACTCTTCGGGCTGAGCGTCAGTATTGAAAAAAGAGAGAGGTGATGTTTTAGCCTGTGGCATGATGAAAGCCAGGGTGCCTGAGATTAAGATTGACAACAAGACCTTAAAGTGTGTCGATTCCTGCAACAATCTTTGATGTATCTTGTCGTTTTTTAACTCCACCGACAAGGAAATATCCACCCGGATAGCAAAGGCGAGCGCCTCCTATGGTACTCTACAGGCATGAGTTTAGAGAAAGAGGAGGCTGAGCTTAGTCACTAAGTGGGCAATGTAAAAAACTATTGTTGTGAGAGCGTTGCTGAATGGCTGCAAAACTTGGGCAATCTACCAAAGGCATGTCAGGCTTCTAGATCATTTTCTCCAGCGCTGACTTCGACGCATTAAGAACATCAAACAGTTAACAAACTACCAAAATAATGCTGATGGGCTTACAATAGCCGAGATTGATACTTTGATGACACAACTCCAGTTGAGACAGTCAGGACACCTGGTGCGCATGACTGATGATAGATTGCGATGGAGCTAAGACTAACAAGAAGACGGAGTCTTCGCTTCAAAGATACCCTGAAAAGTTCTGTCTGAAATTGCAACATCGACTCTGTCCACTGGAAAAGCACCTCTTCAAACAAATCTGGCTGGAGAGAACTTATCAAAGAGAGAATAGCTGCTTACGAACAGGTCGAGAGAAGTGTGCATGCAGAAAAACGTGATGCAGCAAAGACGACAAGAAGCAAATCTGGTGGATTTTATGAGTAGTGCCAAGTGTCCAATCGCCTCCTTGCATCTAACTTTAGACCCAGATCCAATCCACGGATGAACATGATTTAGATGTTAGGCTGAATCTTATCTTTTAAAATAGTCGACAACATACACTTATATAATTATTGTTGTTGTTATTATTATTATTATTATTATTATTATTATTGTTATTATTATTATTTTTTTTTATCATATTGTCATATTTACTTAATATTTTTAGATTGCTATAGATTATGTGAACAAGGAGTATTAAATTCATCTGAAGAAAAAACCCAATCTGGTCAAGGTTTATATGACTAAGGCCATAACATCATTACTTAAGTGATGTGTCTTTATGATATTGTTTTCAATCTAACCATTACCTGCACATTGTCAATCACGCTAAGATCAGTGAGAAGCACCCAAGGCAGTTGAGGGACAAGGTTCTGGACTGTCCGTACCGACATCTGCATGACCAGGTGGTATGTCTCCTCTGATAACTCATTACGTGCGAGCTGAGGATAGGCGAGCGAGAGTGTAATCCATCCACAGAACCATAAACGTTTAAAGTTATTGATTTCATTTACTTAGCACCTGTCTTCAAAATTTTTTAACACAGTTTCATCCAAAACGTGTAGAATTAGTTGACACATTTGGTCTAATCCCATTACACGGTAACAATAAGACCATCTCCATGTATTTGATTTAAAATAAAAACAAGATTTGTCTTCTTTTCTTTCTCTGTTGCGGCTTATGTATAAAACACAATTTGATAAAAGAAAAAAAAAGAAATAAAGTGTAATGGAAGGACCTCCACTTGTTTGTGTATTTAAAAGTATAGCCTAAATCGCCCTGCTCTGTCCACCCCAAGTATCAAAATACCGTTGCAACATCCCACTCCAGTCGGAGTGCCTCCGTCACTCGAGCCCTGATGGTAGCCTCGGTCACCCCTGACGCCTGTCTCTTTCTGCGCATGCTCAGTGGAACGTCATCTCTATCTGTAAAACGTGCCTCTCGCTTTTTCCTTCCAACATTTGACCCAGCCTGTAGGTCTAGAAGGCGTTTGATGATGTAACTGAGAGTATCGATAGAGACTCTTGCTGCCTGGTTAGGTGAAGAAAGAAATCAGAGTACGTTGTAAGGGAATGGTGGTAGCTTTGAATATCTTAGGTTCTTTTCACTATGCCCTTTGGCCCCTTCTTAAAAAAATTAAATATAGAGCCATGGTTAAAAAGCTTGCAATAATAACCAAAGGTCCAGCAAAAAGGTATCATCATAGAACGGATCTGCTAAAATATATCAAAATATAGAGCATGTTTGCATAGACAGACAGAAAGAATATGAGGATAGGCATCAAATAAAGCTAAAAAATATGAAAAGCTCTGTGGAGAAAAGCACAAATAATACGAAAGATAAAAAAGAAAGAACAGAGAAGAGGGATATATATCCTGATCGTCAGAGGCGGAGAAATATGTAGGCAGGGTGTAGAGAGAAAGAACAAAAAATTAGTAGATCTGAAGATAAAAAGATTAAGCTAGAGAGTTAGACGCGTTGACTGTGTGTATGGCGAAGGAAGTTGGGGGAGAACGAAGAGACGGTAAGTGGGAAACGAGTGGCGCAGCATCTTCGAGATTTGTTCGCATGTCAAACAAATTTTCTAAGAATTAATCTGAATTTTTCAGATATTTAAAGCTTGCTTTTTTTAAACTCCACACACTCTTTAAATCCTACTTACACTTTTAAGAAGCTTGTTTTATTGTATTATATGATATAGCACGTGTACAGAGACAGACAAAGCTTATTGAAGACAAGAGAATGAACGTTAACCTGTGAGGACTGCATGTCCACCGAGTACTCTTCATCTGGAAAAGTCAGGCTTGGCAGAGACACCTGCAGAGGAAAGGGTGGTATTGAAAGACTTAAGGTATGTGATTGAAAGACTTAAGGTACGTGATTTGAAAGACTTAAGGTATGTGATTGAAAGACTTAAGGTACGTGATTGAAAAACTTAAGTTATGTGATTGAAAGACTTAAGGTATGTGATTGAAAGACTTAAAGTATGTGATTGAAAAACTTAAGTTATGTGATTGAAAGACTTAAGGTATGTGATTGAAAGACTTAACGTATGTGATTGGAAGGTGGTTGAGGTAGGCTTTAAGTGAAAATAGTCGAAAAGAATGCCCTCTTTAGATACTATTTAAACAATCTACTTAAAATAGCTTCGAGACCCACCGCCTTGCCATTCAAAGTAACATGGACTTTATTATGCCACAGTATGCTCCTTTAAAACAATTTCTTGGCGAAGGCCTTTTTTAGCCCCTTGTGTGACATGGTAACTTTAACGGGATGATCCAACTCGCACCAAAGGGAACAGCAGAACAGGGAAACGTTAGGTTCATTTTTGTATATGTAAATAGGTCTACAGTACATGAGTCGAAAAGGTGTTTGATTTTCAATAGTGTTTCTTTAACTAGCCTTGTGTTCGTTAATTTTTTCTACAAAATGTTTTAAAACATGGTACATTAGTTACATAGATTTGTTAGCGCTACATACTTTTCAACTCAGCAATTAAAATGTTTGAATGTTTTTTATGTCTTGTTGTATTAGCCTTAGATGAACCTTCGACTATTTGAAAGAAGAGCCAGTGGTTTGAAATTCGACTTGAGTAAGTCATTGTTATTGGCATTGACATATTTGCCATAGAGATAAGCGACCCACTGTTTTTACAACTGTTCAACTAGAAGTTCAAAAGATACATTGATTGGCAATCATGGATGTCAACGAACTAAAGAATTTATGCTAAAAAAACACGTTCTGTAGTATGTTCAGTCCTGTGTAAAGAAAAGATTCTAGAAATTATTTGAATGCATAAATCGGACGTCTCTATACTAACTCTAACTCTTCATGTTTAACACCCAGTATACAATAGCCTCACCCTTGTTCTATACTGATACGCTGTTCCGTCGAACTGAGCTAATCTTCTGATGGTTAGAAACGGATTTACACCAAACTTGTCTTGGGCTCTCCGAAGTAGAAGGTCAAAGGACAATGGCAAGGTCATATCCGGTAAAAGGTCAAGGCTGTCGAGCAGTGCAGACACTTCTCTGAAAACTAAAATTGATGGCAACAATAAGCTATGCTTAACATTAGGTTAAAGTATATTATATACATAAAAAATGTTTATTTAGGAAGATATTTGTTTTGATTTGAAGCTGCTAAACCTAATATATTTTGTAATTCAGAGTTCACAAGAAAATAGAACTTATCTAGATCATGTAAAGTTTTAAAGACGGTAACTTTTTATAGTTCAGAAACTTAGACTCTCGTTTCAGTGCGTAATCTAAACTAGCGCTACACTTTTCCTTTCACTGATTTGGAAAAAAATAGCAAATAATTAAAGTCTTCACAAATTACACCTTAAATGTAAAACCTTCATTGACGACTTGATTCGAGTCTAATCCTTTCCATTTGGCTATACAAGTAAAGTGCTACCCAAAAAATATCTGGCATATAAAATATCTTATTCAAACCAACCAAAGTTGGATTTTCATTCAGTCCTATACACATCTGAACACGACGGTGGTTACAACACTACCTGGAATTTAGATTGTTTCTTTTTTAGGAACCCTGCTGTCAACGTGAGTCTAGGACTCCTCAAATCACGTGATTTACAAATGGAATTGAACCTCTCTTATCACATTGCGTCACCGTGGTCTAGTGTTCGAATGTGTGCATGTTCATTTCCTGTCTAAGGCATAAAATGGGTACCCAGTTGTAAGCTCTGTATAAATCCCTTAATTGTACTCAATACGGGGATGTTTTGATACCAAAAGCTACTTCTCCGTGAGTTCAGAAGCTATAATTTTTGTTGTTAGGAATTCTTCATAAGGCTCCGAAATTATTTCAGGAGAAGTTGTTCTGATTTAGCCCGAGAGTGACATGGTTAAAGTTTGTATTGGTTTTGCTTTTAAATGTTCAAAAGAAAGCCGTTACTTTTTTAACGAGCGTCAAAGAAAGGTTTAAGCAGTTTTTTATTTAATAATACAACACGGCATCCATGTCGTGATGCGCACTAAACATTCTGTAGGATCCACAAGACATTAACCTTCATCTTCATTCTCAGCAGTGTTGGACGCCAGGCATGCTTGGTACACTGTGGCCGCAACGCGTTCGTCATCTGAAGCAGAGCTGGTGTCCAACTGGGATAGATAGTCTAGGCAAGAGGAGACACAGAAACAAAATTATGTATTAGTAAAATCTTTTCCTGGGTTTATCAAAATATGATTTATTGGGTAGTAAATGTGCCCCCACTCCCGCCTCCAAGTTAGTAAAGAACTTCGCAATGACTAGCATCGAGTAAATAAATATTTGTAACAGTTAGCGTTCAAAATGATTTAATGGGTGTTCATTGGAATGGCTTGGGGATTTAGTCTTGGGAACGTATACTCTACACAATTATTTGATGTAAGGATTAAACCAATATTATGGTATGAGAATGAAATATGGGCCGCTAAAATGCATAGAAAACGTCCAAATAAGAATTTGAAAAACATTTTAGATGTAGGAAAAACAGCAGGAAACTAGTTCATTCTTAGGGAGCTTGGTCGCAACAACGTATACCTAAATACACAAAATCTAGGAACTCTGCTAAATACATAAGACCTGAAACCCTTAAAAACATAATTATGTTTAGTTATCAAACAATCGTTGGATAAGACAATCATAGCAAGTGTTTTTATATGAATGTATTATCCTGTTGTGATTATCAATTATGGTTACAAATATTTGCTGTCATGTAATTATGTAACGTCTGTAAATGTCTTTGTAATATAGAAATTTTTCTCAATGTGCAAAAGTTATTACTGCAAAGATGTGATGTACCGTAAAGGGCGAGGTCACAATTTCAACTAACCATGTATTTAAAATATGGGCTAAAAGCCTTTTACACTGTATAAACTTTCATTCATTCATCATTCATTCATTCTAAACAAACGCTGTTGTGTTTCTACCTAAATGTGACACTTTTTTTTAGTTGGCATTCTGGTAAAAGTTTAATTTCCTTCCGGCATCAATCTAGCCCTGTAATCTGTTTTAAACTAGCGGTGTCTATTTAAGAAATTCAAGAAATGATTTCTTGGTACATAAATCATGATTTCTTCACTAGACATATTAGTGGAAGTAAAAAGAGAAAGAAAGAAAAGTAAAGGGAAAGAGAGACAAAAAAGGGGAGAGAGAGGGGGGGAGGGGGGAAGAAAGTGTGTGTGAATGGATAAGAAGTGAAAAAAGTGATATCGTTTATAATAAGGTAAACACAGCTTTCCTTGACTTAAAACAATTTCAACTCTTATCACAATGTTGGATCTATGTCTTTTGACTGTTATTTCGCATAAAGTCATTTTTTTGTTCCACACTCACCAACAGCTCTTGTGTATAAGTCTTTGCTGGCCATCTCCTGCAATGACGTCAGTGTGTCCGTTGAGCGGGGCTGTTGAGGGCTGACCATTCGACTACCACAGGCATAGTTGTGGAAGGAAGTACACGGAGATACTGTGGTATTCATCGAGCTCTGGGGTTACATAATTATACATTCGTTATTTTTTGCCTTTTTGAAAACAACGACAGCGGTCAATCTAGTAAAAAAAAGTTTGTAAAATTGCTTGTACAAATTTAGATGGTTTAGGGGGAATTTAAAAAAATAAACAAGGTAAATTACTATATGTTCATGCTGGAAAGCTCTTCATATTAAATTTTTGGACAAGAATTATCCCAAGCGTTTCATGCCATTTAATATGAAAGCTGAAGACATAAAGAGTTTGACTTTTTTAATATGATCGTGATAAGCCTACCTTTATAACGTCCGAAAATGTCTGACATTCTTGAGTGGAACATGATGAATACACAAGATTTGCAAGCGGATGATCTGTTGTCGTTGTCGTAGTCGTTGTTGTTGTCGTTGTTGTTGTTGTTGTTGTCGTAGTTGATGAAGTTGTTGTTGATGGTGTTGTGGTTGTCGTTGTTGTGGTAGCAGTTGACGGAGATGTATTGTAAGTTGTGGGCTGCCTGATCGTAGTTGTTGCAGCTTTTCTCTGCGTCGTCTCCGCCGATGCTTCTGTGGTTGGCAGTGTTTGAGGTAGAATAACATTCCTAGATTTTGCTGTTGTAGTTGGTATGGTTAGCTTAGTCGTTGGTGGCACTATGTTGTCAATGGGTTGGTCCGTCGCGGGCGAAGGAGAAGAGGTTTCCTGCCATCCCGGGTCTGCACTAGAGTTATTACCTCCGTAGTTTACTATAGAGGTTACGTTATCCGTAGCGGTAGTTGTCCCCGGAGTTATCTCATCTTGAATGTGAATACCTTGAGAGGCTGAATCTCCCAAGCTAGATAGAGTCTTACACGAGGAGGATACAATAAACCAGTAGCTTTTGTTAAAAGGCATGTGTATTTAATGTAGAGGGAGGTCAAAGTGCTTAAAAACTATACAATTAATAATAAACTTCAATTAAGGAATCGTCGCATTAAAATTTCTAAAACATAAACTGGACTTTGAACTTGTACAAATGTCGTGAAAGAGAACGTTTTTTTTTTATGCAGCGCTTATCCACTAATGTGCTCTAAGCGCTTTACATGGGTCCCCGGACAGGCCATTCACAACCAGTACCTTCTGAACTCACAGAGGAGCAGCTAGTTAAGCGCATCACTCTAGCATTCTGACAAGATCTTTTGCTGCCTATAGTTGGGTACTCGTTTAAGGCATTGGTGAGGCTAAGAAATGTGTGTAAATAGCCTTTCTCAAGGACTAAACGTCGACCTGCCGAAAGCAGGACTCGAACCCCGGACCTCTCGCTCCGAAAGCCGAACGTCTACCATTAGACCACGACGCCACATGTGCGTGGAACAGTGGTAAACTGGCTTAGGCGCATGATATATAACTCGACTTGTAGGTTCAGACAGGCAGTACAAATTCTTTTCTGCGCAATAAAATCATAATAAACTATCACATAATCAGAGGTTATACTAAATCGATAGAAAAAGTATTTTTTATTTTGTACATTTTTTTATGTATATATAAGCTTCGTCCTATTCATTTTATCCGTTTTATTTACTACCTTGACAGCTAGCTCGATAGCTAATCCAAAATCTGAAATTTTGTCATTTTTGTTAACTCCGAGACCCTTAAAACGTTTAGTTATTACTCGATTATTTAGCTTTGGTTTGCTCGTACCTACCATACCCTCAAATTCTGTGTACCAATAAATTTTGCTTTTTAACTTTGTTATCTAGGGGCGATCGGTTGCTAAAAATTTTTTAGGAGGTAGATGTTCACCCAAAAGTATTTTAATTCAATCTACTTAAACGGTTTAAGTGGTGAAGCTTCAGTTTTGCGGCGCTTATATTTCTTTGAAACATTATAACATAGACGGAAGTACTTTACAAATATTGGAGCTCTATTTGTTAAATTTGTACTGCTGCTTTATGTAGATTTACCATGAATAGCTTTTAAACATTTTCTATTTGATTCTTACAACTAATATACACAAGCAAGATAAGATGTTACTGCCACTGATCATGATAACTCAATATTAGTGAATTTAAGATCTAAAAAAACAATGGTTTTCTTGAAAATTTGTAGAACTGTTTATATCTTTAAAAAAATGCAACTTTAGAAAATCTCTGCTGATTATAACAAAACCATCATTCTCCTTTACTGGAGCTCCGGTGTCTTATGTTTCTCTCCTACCTTTGAATAGTATCAAACTGTCCACATGTAGTGTCAAAACTGAAGAAGATAGCTTTGAAAGATCTTTGAAAGATGTTAACGAAGTCTCTAAATAGAGGGCACCTAGACTCCAAGGCTAGGTAGTATCTAAATAGAGGGCACGTAGACTCCAAGGTTAGGTAGTATCTAAATAGAGGGCACCTAGATTCCAAGGCTAGGTAGTCTCTAAATAGAGGGCACCTAGACTCCAAGGCTAGGTAGTATCTAAATAGAGGGCACCTAGACTCCAAGGTTAGGTAGTATCTAAATAGAGGGCACCTAGACTCCAAGGCTAGGTAGTCTCTAAATAGAAGGCGTCTAGACTATAAGGCTAGGTAGTCTCTAAATAGAGGGCACCTAAACTCCAAGGCTAGGTAGTATCTAAATAGAGGGCACCTAGACTCTAAGGCTAGGTAGTCTCTAAATAGAAGGCGTCTAGACTATAAGGCTAGGTAGTCTCTAAATAGAGGGCACCTAGACTCAAAAGCTAGGTAGTCTCTAAATAGAGGGCACTTAGACTCCAAGGCTAGGTAGTCTCTAAATAGAAGGTGTCTAGACTATAAGGCTAGGTAGTCTCTAAATAGAGGGCACCTAGACTCCAAGGCTAGGTAATATCTAAATAGAATGCACCTAGAATCCAAGGTTAGTTGGTCTCTAAATAGAAGACGTGTAGACTATACGGCTAGGTAGTCTCTACATAGAGGGCACTTTAGACTTCAAGATTAAGCACAAGTCAATGCTTAAATCTACTAGCATTGCAAAAATGTAGTTGTTTCAATCGCGCCTATCAGTAATTTCTTTTTTTTTTATCATAGTTATAACAATTATGATAGCTATAACGATAGAAAAACTGTAGTAGTATTTGTAGTAGCAGTTGCAGCATCAATATTAGTAGTAGTAGTGGTAATAGTAGTAGTAGAACTACAAGTAGTAGTAGTAGTAGTAGTAGTAGTAGTAGTAGTAGTAGTAGTAGTAGAAGTAGTAGTAGTTAAAGTAGTAGTAGTAGTAACAGTAGCAGCAGCAGCAGCAGCAGTAGTAGTATTAGTAGTAGAAGTA
>BMAT01007617.1:84114-95395 GCA_019649035.1 Elysia marginata | reverse complement strand
AGTAGTAGTAGTAGTAGTATTAGTAGTAAGAGTAGTAGTCAGAGTAGTAGTAGTAGGAGTAGTAGTAGTAGTAGTAGTAGTAGTAGTAGTAGTAGTAGTAGTAGTAGTAGTAATAGTAGTAGTAGTAGGAGGAGGAGGAGGAGGAGGAATAGGAGGAGGAGGAGGAGTAGCAGCAGCAGTAGTGGAAAAGTTGAAGAAGAAGAAGAAGAAGAAGGTTTAGGAGGTAGAAATTAGGTGATGACAGAGAGCAAGGAAATCAGGAGGAAGAGAACGAGAGATAGACAGATAGATTTACAGACACAGATCAAGGAAGTAAGAGAAAAAGTAAGGGGGGTGTACAAGCCACGCAGAATGCGATTTTGCAACAGCAAGTATAACCACTTGGGCTTATTACATTTTATTGAGCCTTAATGCGGCCGGTGCAAAGGCGTTGCTGATCAATCTAGCCTCTAAAAATAGACCCGCAATCGTTGACAAAGGCTCCTATCTTTTTCTTCTGTGTTGGATAGTTGTAGAGGGCACCTAGCAGTTGAGTCTAGGTGGCCGCTACCTAGAGGGCACGCAGTCTCCAAATATACGGAGGCTCTAAATAGAAGGTGCGGAGACACATTCCTTTTTATCAAAACTGTAAATGCATCAATACGAAATCACATTAGTTTTAATTGATGTATACAACATTAAATTTACAATAGCTGGTGCCTAAACATTATTGACAAATGAGTATTTCAGAGCGTCTTTCTGTAAGTTAACGTAAATATGTCAGACTGCTTAAACTTTAAAGAGGTTAACGTCCCCTAAGCTTACCGAACACGCTTTTGGATTACGGCAAAAATTTTAAATGTTTAAGTGGCGAATGGTCTGTTTGCTAGACACTTATACGTTAACGAACATCTTTCTCACTTGCTGCTTCTTATGATATTACTGCATTTCTGAACAAACGCGTACATCTATCTCTGCTGTCCTCGGATTAACAAGGCTTCCGTCTATTTAGCCTTATTTTTAAATCCATCTATGATAACAGATTTTAATCAGGTTATAAATTGCATTTACCTCCCCTGATGATACAGATGTCGAGGAGTCGCCGTCATCCTTTACCACACCGGCTGCTACAAGAAGTACAATAACAGCTAACAGAATGACGATGAGCGCCACACAGATCAAGCCTGCTAGTAACATCTTGTCTCGCCTGGTCCATGGCTCACCGGGCTGCTCTGGAGGACCTGGCTTTGCTTCCAGGTTGTCTGAGACGGGCAGGCCTTGAGATGCTAAGCTCCCGCGCGGCTCTAGTGCTCGGTCTGGATAAAAATTCGTGTTTTGAGAGTTGTAGAGCGTGGAGGAAGCGTTAGTGGAGGACGTTTGATACCCCGACAGCAAGGCTGAGAGAAGTTCCTGTGTCTTCATCGAGTTGCTTCGGCCAGTCACTGGTATGTCTAGATAGGGTACGTGGACACCGTTCTCACGGCGAACTCCAGGTCCCGAGGCTGTTAACGAAGCAAGGTTGTCAAAGGCAGGGCCAGGAACAAAACCGCCATGGTTGCTCATATTGCTTAGTCCGTACCCTGCTTTTGGTTCTTTAAAGCTACTGGACTTGTGCAAGGGTTTAGGGCTAGGATGTGGTAGCGATCGTTCATAAAGTTTAAAGTTTCTCAGTTCGTCTAGACTTAAGTTAGAGCCCGAATGTTCTTTTATACTAGCGAGAGCCCTGGGTGTATTGCTGGAGGTTCGAGCACTGTGGTAAGGAGGGAGGTCAGTTGAGCCAGATCTCGGCGTGATGGGCGACATGCCCAGGTCGGAGAACCTCCTCTGTTGCTGTTGTCTGAGGTGGTTGTGTAGCTGGCGCTGAAGATTCTCGTGTTCCATAGAGTTAAGTTCTGGCCAGGAGGAGCCGGAGCTTAAACTGAGACTGTTTCCGGGCGCCTGCTTGACTGCGGTGTGATACACCACGCTGACTGGCTGAGAACCCAACCTTCGTGGCGTTATTGGGGTGTCGGAATGTTCTCGTCGCACAGACCTTTGTGACTTCTGGCTCACATCCATATCGTCGCTGCTTCTAGAAATTTCCCTGTCCGCATGCAGACCTGGAGTTCTAGGTGTGAGGATTTCCCTGACCGAGACGGCCGTCCTGGGGGATTCTCGGAATGTACGGTCTACCACCTGGCTGATCTCAGAGGCGTAGCCATCAAAACCGAGGTTGAGCATGTCATAGAGAAAGCTCAGGTCACTCGAACCGGAGCCGTCCATGGTGAATGGTGGTCTGTATGTTTTGCAAATATCCTTTTAGAAAGAAACAAAATTTCAAAGTAGGAACATTTTAATTTACAGTTTGTTTTAGTTTTTAGAAAGCTACCTGTGGAAAGGAATCAGTTATTGGCTAATTTTAATAAAAAAAAATAATAAAGTCCCTTGTTTTGAAAACAATTTAGGATTATCTTTAAACGTTATGAAATAGTTATGTCAATAGTCAGTGTGGAAATATTGGCAGAACTATATTATAACGTCCTTTGCATACAAGAGCTGGTTATGAAAAAATTATTTATTACTTTTTCATTTCCCGATATCGATTAGAACGTGGTAAGATACATAAAGTATCATAAACAGAGTTATAGCCTACATGTACCTTAAAATTTTAATACTGTCAAGAGTGAGTCCAAAATGACATTAAATTTAGACGTTTTAAAACAAAGTAAAACTCGCCTTAGGAAAAGAGTGTCAGGATATTAACGCTCCTGTATTTCTTTACCATCTACAGACATTTTAATTGTCTCCAACATGAACACATCGTTTCAATTTGAACCATTTAATCTAACTTGAGATTTTTCATTATGCTCTGTTTTGCATTTAAGCGTGGTAAAGACGCGCAATAATTCACAAAAAGTTTTTCAAACCTATGAAGCTCCATGATATGCATAACAACAAAGTATTGACACAGAGCTACATAGAAGTAAAAGCATATCTCTCAAGGTCATTATTCAAAAAAAAATCGAAATTGTTATCTTACAGTACGTTTGTTTATCATTGTCAAGTCCGTACCTAAATCATCCTTTTAAATTCAGAGTACCCTCTCAGGCCTTGGAGCTCTTGTGTTTCCTCGAAAGGTTCAGGGTGTTAAGAAAACTATTCAGTATTCTTTTTCTCTGCTGTGGGAATAGTTAGGACCGCGGTGTAAAGATCTGTATTGGAAGTGTCCCATGGTTGCAGCCACTCTTCTGCAGTTAGGTAGAGTCAACTAAGCGCTGATCGATTATGTTCATAGCATTGACTGCTGATTTCCCAGGTGCTCTTTGATCTCTATACTCGTGGCTTTGATGGCAATATCGATACCATTTAAATTAAGCAGAATTGTATTCGGGAAAAGCGAGAGATGCGCTTGTTTGTTTTGTTTTTTCATTCTCTTTTTTCTAAGTCAACATCCGACAGTAGTTATAACCTATTATGAAATCCTGGCCTAGGGAATTTGTTAACAACGTATTTTAAAGAATTCCGCTAGCAATAAAACACATAATGAAGTGTACTTTAAGTCTATATATGAGACTATGTTGTAGAAGTTTGACATCACTTGAATTTAGGTAGGTCAATGCACAATTAAAGATTAAAATCTTATTTGGAACGAACAAATTTAATGACGCTTATTATTTATAGATTATCGATTTTTCGTTAAAGACATAATGGAGATTAATTTCCTGTTATATCCTAAGATAACCCGACGAATCCAACATCAAACTTCCTTTTCGCACGTAAAGAAATCTTTAAGTTTAAGTTAAGTTAAAGCTACAGAATACTATCAGTATCATAAGGGGGTGAGCCATCGCTTATGATTAAATGTTGCTAAAAGCAGGAAAAGAAAAGAACTCCTGTTTTATTACACTAGTTAATGCAGCCCGTGCTTCGCATCTGTAATTGATAGGGTACATGTAGTAGATACCACCAACTTTATTTCTACCTTCTGTGATCTCATTCTGCCACACCCTCAAACTCTCTTTTTATCTGTCTTTTTTTCTTACCTTCACTACATTTTTCTCATTTTTCGTGACCGCCCCACCCCCTTGAAATCTCTGTTTCTCACCCTAGTCCTCCTATTCTACTCTGGAAAGTATCAATAAAAATTGCACACTGCTATCTCTTTCTTGTGCTTTTCATTATAGTTCCTCCTTGGCAGAATCACCCGTTTTAGGCAGTAATTCTCTGTTTTATTGTAAACCTAAGGGTTTAGCTGCCTATCTCTTGCTCTCTCTCTCTGTCTCTCTATTTCTCTCTTGTTGCTCAGTCCCTCTGTAGATTTCTTCCTCTTCTTCACCTAGATCTAGCTAGAAACTGGCATTTATTAAATGCCATGACATGGATGATATAAGCTAATAGGCAAGCAAACAAAAAAATGAATATAAACAAAATTTCTAGATTTATTCATTTTCTTCATAAAGCTTTTCGACTTAAAGAAGAATCACGGTTTGAAGCTTGATAATAATTCACGCATACCTATTTTAAAAAAAACCCATTTAATCTAGGTCTAGATCTAGATTTCAGATTATCATTGTCAGCAAACCTATCGTTTCATCCGAAACCTAGAACACAAACATTGGTGAGCCTTTTTATTCATAAAGTCTGTTGTGTTCCCAATTGCATTAGGGCTAGCTTCAAGTTTTACATCAGCGATGAAACGCAAAGCATGACGTAAAAATCATTCATAAAATCTACCATCGTTCGGATTTGTGTTTCGCACTATATTCTTTCATCGCATAAAAATTTTTTTTCATCAGCACCAGCGCAACGCGTTATTTCATGAACGAATCTCGACGTTCAAGTAAAACCCATCATTGCTAGATCTAGATCTTTTTTGGTTTCTAGATCTAGAAGATAAAGATTCTGAAATGTAAATGGAAAAAGTAACCGGCGAGGATTACGAACCAAGTGACTTTAGGCCTAGAGTTCTCATAGTTGCGGAAAATGTACATGAGCCTACACCAAATCAGAACACAGAGTAATTTTTTCATGAATTTCAATGAAATTCGCATCTAAATTGGTTCTGTGGTTATGGAGGAGATAGTGATTGGTCCCACCGAAAGTCTGTTATTAAGTAGATTCGATAATTGATGCTGTGCTCATTACGAAAATGTAGCGTTTGGCTATCAAAATGGCGGACGCTCCCGGAAGACGAATATAACTCTTTTGCGCTATGGATCAATGTGTCTCTACGTGAATTAGGATCACATTGAACTATTGCACAGAAGAGTTTTACCAATATATAGATTTCGCAGAGTTAAACTTTAAAAGTTTGAACTCCTATAAAAAGGTTTCTGTGTATTATAAGTACAATTTATATTCAGACTGCTTCTTGTCTTCTTTAAACAACTCCCTAAAACCGGTAATTTTATACTTCTACATGTATTCAGTATTGACAAGTTAAATATTTAGAACCTGATAGGCAAATCGATATCGCAAATTAATATTAGCCGCACAAATATGTTTGCGAAGTTTTTGATTGTTTGAAAACCTAAAAAGGGTTTGTTGGTGGTATGTGTTGTATGTGTGTGTGGGGGGGAGGGGGGCGCTTCAGACAGTCTTCCGACAAAACAGGGCAAAATGAATCAAGGTTTGCACTAATATGAAATACCATAGCGATTCGTCTGTTTTTATTTTCTTACGTTTCCTACTCCAGGCTGAAACATTTAAGTTTCACATGCATGAAATATATAGCCTCCTGTCCACGGTCGAATACATTTTGCTCTGGAACAAGGCTACATATTTTGATAGCTTATAAAGTTCGTGATTTCGAATACGTTCAATTTTACTTTAAAATGCTTAGTTCAATATTTATGATTCTCCGATGTATTAGATCATTTTGGAATTTTGCAACCACTCACTACCAGTATAAGATAATTTGTCAAAGTCTTCTTTCGGGTCCCCTGGTTTGGTTGTTTGAATTTTAATGTCTTTTTTTAACTACAAGGTTATACCAGAGACGACGCTTGAGACAATTGAAAGCGTGATGCCACACTGTGATGTAAGTAGCGCTTGCATACACCACACCCAGTCACATTATCCTGACACCGGGCCGACCAGACTTAGCACTAAATCCATAATGCCAGACACTCCGCGGATCAGCTACTAATACCAATTTTAAAGTCTTTGGTTTGACTCGGCCGGGGATCGAACCCACACCTCCCGATCCCTGAGCGAGTGTCTTACCGCTAGGCCACAGAGCCGGTCGAGTCCCCTGGAGAGCTCAAATTTGTTACGCTCAAGCATATTATTATTCCATATGTCCCTAAAAGGTCCGCCCATTAGTAATATTTATTGTAAATTTCAGCCCGCAAACCGTTTACCCCAGCCCTACGTATGCTGGAAAAGAGACAAAACTATCAATTCAAAAGATATTGTATTTGGTAGACATCAAGCTGGTAGGTTTGTAGAGAAATTTCAAAATGGGTCGAGTCGAGATGACATTTTATCTGAAAAAATTTCTATTTCAAGTAAAAAAAAAGTTCTTTTATGAAATATAACGATAATACCATTAATAATAATAACGTCTTGAAATAGATACTCAACTAGGGGATCGGTCGGTGATCACTTTAAACCCTTAGTAAAAAAAAAACTTTAATTTTTGTAAACTTTCCCAAGAAAACCTCTCATTAGTCTTCATATCTCCCAAATGCAATCACTTGGGTAATATTCAAAATATGAGAAATCTTTTTACTCTCTTTAAGAGCTTCTAAGAAGTTTTCAAAACATGTCCTTGGTTATAATGTTAAAATGCCGCAACTAGCCTTTTTTATGAGAACGCCACCTCATAGTTTGGGATAAGTATCGCCGCTATACAGCTATCGATACTCAATATCCAATAACTAGCTAATTTTCTGCAGTCGATCCTGTCCCAGCATTCTTCTTGTGATCAGGACTAGACTGGTAGCTGTCAACTCCCCGGTAGCCACGGTGCAAGAATGTGTGTTAAGCCGGGCGGACAGCGGACACACAGTAGTGGTCGGATTAAGGTCCGTTAGAGGAACTGGTAGCAACTTGATGACATACTGGCCTGTCTTGAGATCCAGGTCCAAACTAGAGAGACAGTTCAGGGTAGTTTAAACGAGGTCAGCCGGACTCTGAGTCGAGTCTACAGGCCAGTCTATAAGTATTTGACACGGGTGGACAATCTCGGGTCGGCCTAAGCGGAAAAGAAAAGGTCGATCATTATATTTGTTTTTGGTCTGTGGGCGAAAAAGCATTTGTAGCTCAGAAAAAGTGGCGGTTGGAACACTAGGTTTTCCGTTACACGAGTAGGAATTGTGGCCACCGAGACTTGTACCAGTCTCAGCGTGGTGGCTTTCGGATAAACCTTTGTCTTTCCGATTTCAAATTCAGAGTTCAAATTCTGGTTTGATGCAGTCGATATTTCCTCACGCTGTTGAACTATTTACAGCAGTGGGGTTTTTTTTTGGTAAAAAGGACTAAAAGACATCCTTAAAGTGGTATTGTTTGTCGCTGTTTTATCGATTTCCCCTCTGAGAACCCACATTAAGATGTTTAGGCTAAGTAACAGATCACATTTATCTAGAGACGTTAAATTCCATTTACAAGAACAAATCAGGAAACAGTTTAAACTGCGGATTAAATGTAGAATAAGAGAGAGAGAGAGAGAGAGAGAGAGAGGGAGTGGGAACAAAGGTATATAATGGAGGAAAAGAAAAGAAGCAAAATGGCAAGAAAGAAAATAACACTAAAGATTTCAGATCTTACTTGTGAGAGGAAGAAAGGGGGCTATTGAATGGATTAAAAAGTCAGAGAAAAATGGGCTTGTAAGATAGGAAGACAGAATAGATGACTGAGGTAAAAAAAAGAGGAATATACGGGTTCTGGTTAAATATTAAGACACGATTTAGACATAGGTTACATCTGAACTTTTAAAACTATGGAATGTATCTTTTACTTCTTCTCCTGTTCTAAAATCGATAGATTCCTTCATACAATACATAAAAGACGTCAAGGCCTTTTGAACAATAAAATACAGTGAAACGTAAGATGCAATTTTTGTACAAACCTCCAACGTAATGCTGTTAATAACAGAATTATATGTGATCGATGTTAGAAAAGCTTGTTTGTTTTTTTTTTCCTTCTTTAGGTAAGCTTACTGTAACTTCTTTCTTCCTTACATCTTGAGGTCATTTATTTATTTCTCTTTCTATTATTTGCCTGAACTATTATTTTATTGCAGCACCTGTTAGTACATGCTCCCGTTTCCTGGCATAGCCCTACATAAGGAAATTTCGTATCAGAGTGCACTAGTTGACATAGTTTTATTTAAAAATTCCGATCTGCTGTTATTCCGACCACTTTCTTTAAAAAGTAACAGCACTAACGTTTCAATCATAAAAAATTACCTCTACAATAGCGACAGGAAAAATAGGCTGTACCACCTTCTCAAATCTATGGAGCATAGGTTTGATATAGGCTAACACTGCATTATGACAAACTTTCTCATTGAAACGGACTAGTTATTTATGTTGGTGTGTAATTCACAAAACAAATTTATTCTCGTTGAAAAACACTTTTACGTAGATTTTACGAAAGAACAGATGAATTTCCGCTAAACATGGTCTATGATAGTCATGGTATTGTGTGTTTTTCCATGGGGATGGTTTGAAGTTAAACTACACACCTTTCATTGTTCTATTTAACTGCAAAAGGAGATAACTTATGTGATGCGATACCTTGGTAAGCTTGGTGTGGTCTTAATAAGAATCTTTATAATAATGTCATGTAGTGAAATCAGCAATGTCATAATACCATGAATTTTTCCTATGTTTTAGTGTCTGTGTCATATAACTAATCAGCCTTATAAAATACCTCTACTTTCTTCTTGTGAACAGCATCGATGCAGGATATAACTATTAGATAACTGGTCTCGTTATTCTACTCGGCATGAGAATATCCAACTCAAGTTTTAAAAATACCAGTGTTACCTAGAAGGCAGGAAAAAATATAAATAATACTTTGTGTGGGCAACAGCAATAAAGAACACATCGCATAAGTTAGCATTAGTTGTTATTTTTAAATAGTAAATGGAACTGTCAGAACATGCTTTTGAGTTTAAGAAGCTAAAAATAATAAAAACAATGCACTTGTTTTACGTGTAGTTCTGTATGTGATTGTGCGAATGTTTAAGTCCTGGGAATAAATGTGGTCAGTGCTGCTACAATTTTAAAAGCTGTCAGTTGAATTTCAGTAACTTTTGTTGGGTTTACACATCTAGGTGTGGGCCAAATGATACGGGTGCTTTGGAAACTAGAATACACTGCGAAAATATAACGCATTACTTTTTAAAAACTAGAAATGGCTGTAAACATTTCATCAAAAAGAGCGACTCATTATAAGTGACTTAGATCTGGCCAATGTTGACAAGACAAGATTTTACCACAATAATCAAATAAAATTTTAAAGTACAGTTGTAGACATTTAATCAATATAAAAAAACAACCTGCTAAAATGAATTTTGAAATATAATAGAACAAGTTTCGAATTTCTTATACTTTTAAAAGTTAAGGAATTTTTAAACTTCACCGCAAATGGAGAGCCATGAATTCTTACCTGCGTATACAGGATAAAAATGGGCAACAAAAAAGGGACATTACTCTTGGTATGCTGCGTTAGAGCAGAAATATTCTTCAGTTTTCTTTTCTTAGACAACCTGGAGACAGCGTTGAAGGGGCAATTACGTTGTGAAAAAGCCAGACAGACGAAATATTAAGTAAGCGGAACTTAAGGGCCTTACTGATTTATCTGACTTGATTTTTAGTCTCAGCGAAAGCAAAGTGCGATATCATTAAATGATCAACCAGCCTAACCAAAGTGTAAGGTCAAATCTAGAGATTTTGGGCTTCTTCTCACGATAGGGTGGGGAGAGGGGAGGTGTCGGGGCTCTGCATCACGACGCCCTAGAAAGTTTACATTTTAAAACTTTTGCAAAATCGTTCATGCTGCTCACCGAACCGCGTTGTAGATTCAGAACTGAGAAAAAACGGCCAAGAAAATCGCTACAAAATTGTGTAAATATTTACTTAGTCAAAGAAAATGAGTCTAGTTGAGGCACTTTGTGGAAACAGAAATCATTGTAAGGTTTCACACCTAAATCTTTACACCATGAGAAACATTCTGTTAAACAGGTTTTTAAAATGGTTAAATCACTTATGTCCTGAGTATGGTCATTGTTTAAAGATTTGGAGTCAGTGCGGTTAAACATTTGGAGGAAGTAGAAAAAAAACGTTTTTAAAATAAATTCATGAATAGGCCGATAAAGGGCATTAAAGCTTGTGACCCAGTTAATGTTTTCAACCTTTTTTAAAACTATTTCATGGTTGTTAACGACATAAATTCAATTTTTGACTCGAGTTTTGTTTTCAAATGTTGTTTTTTTTTAACTTTGTGAAGACACATCGGGGGCATACGATCGTTAGTTTATTAATACTAAGAGCTGTACTAAACACAGGACAAAAAAAGTTTGAGGAACCTTTTCATGTGTGCAAAGAAAAGCACTTTATAATTATAACAATGCTCCATTATGTGCGGCTTCTACGGTCGTTGAATCACCGGACACATAATTATTAATGACCGCTGATCTTCATTATACATAAAAGGCCCGGCTGAACGTCTTTCGAATCAGCTTGAGACCCTGCACCATTACCTGAAATGTGCACATCGTCTTCCAATATTTTCAAAACATATGTTAACGTCAACCAACGATAACTTTGTCAACTTTCAGCTGCGCCTTTTGGGTACACCAGGAAGCATGTTGTCTTTTGTAAAGGTTTGGTTTATAGGGCTATTCTTTCATGAACTTTTAAAAAACTTTAAAGAGTAGTTCCGCTTTAGTGAGTTTCTTAGGCTTACATTCAGCACTAGGGTTATTCGAATAAATTAACATGCTCACAGAAACGTTCGCTGGTGAGCTCATCTTTTGAAGTTTACACACAAAAGAGGTTAGTCCTGACACAGTCCATAGTCTTGAGATTGTTTTCGGCAGTGGAAGACTGTAACCACCTTTTTTCAAAGCGTCTAGAGCTTTTTTTTTTAGATTTGGCGTGTTCTAAGTGTTTATAAAAATATTATATCCCACAAAGCACCCACGCCATGCGCCCGTCATCCAATATATCTAACTTACTATCGATGCGTTTGTTTTTTATTTTGTCTAGAAAAATTCTTCATTTCCTTTCAAAGGCTGTTATATCACAAAACCTGAATATTCCCTAGCATTAATGTACTCTGACGAATATGTCTTTACACGTCTTTAATGTGT
>BMAT01007617.1:67033-81258 GCA_019649035.1 Elysia marginata | reverse complement strand
GCCCCCCATCTCTCTCAGTCTATGTCCCTTACACCCTATTCTCTCTCCCTCCATCTCTATTCCAGCTCTCTCAATCTTTCTCTTTCTCCCTCCCTCTCTCTCATCTATCACCTAGTGATTCCCATCTACCCACACCCCTTCCACCACTCAGCTCTCAGTCGGAATTCTCTCTCCTCCTGACTTGATGCTGCCCTGCCTGGAGGTCTTCGATCGGCGGAGCGAACTCGCTGGAAGCCCAAGTGCCATCTACTGCACTAGTTTCACTGGTCGACAAGGCCAGCCTGTTGCTCTCCTTCTCTCTCCTCCTCTCTCTCTCTCTTGCCCTCCCTCTCTAGCTCTCCCTCCCACTCTTCCTCTCTCTCTCTCTTTCCCCCTTTTTTCGCTTGATTTTTTTCTGAAGGCAAATGCGCTCACTCTTGCATTGCCTGTCTCGTGTTATCACCCTCGTGATGATTCATTCGTGAGTGCCATTAATAGAAACTTTCTATTTTTATACGGCACCTACATGGACACATTAAGTTTGAAACTCGACAAGGACAAGCAAGAAGCAGGCAGTTCTATTAGTCTTTGCATTTTTATAAATCCTGTGTCAATACAATGCAGCTTTTGAAGTGCTTCGCAGGATCTTTTGTGGAAATGAGGCTTGTGCTAAACTTACTCACTGATTCGTACTAGAGTTACGAGTGTTTTCCGTGTGGGCCCGTTTCATTAGGTTAAAACAGGATTGAAATATTGTCATTCAGAGGTCCACAGGAAATCAAAGCTTCAAAAGAAAAATTGTGATTGCACTTTATATAAAACTTGTGACTTGTGCGGAAAAAAATGTAGAACAGCTTTGATGTTTTAGTGAATAGTATTCTTTTTAGGGAAATACAATCTAAATTATGACGAGTTCACAGAAGCCATGTGACTCGCAGATTATATATTTTAAGATTTCTTGTTCCGTTTTGTTTTCACTATTGGTTTTGTAAATTTTACAGTCAGTTTAATCTTGAGCACATCGTTTTTAGGTTCTAAGTTTAGATCTATAGCTGTGAGGTTAAAATAAGAAATAAATCGAGTTACAAACACTAAAGAGACCAAGGAGCTAAAAATATGATGCAACAAGCGATGGTAATGAATGAAACCGTGTCATGCACAATACTAAGCTAAAGATCCTGTGATGAGCTCATCAGGCACTTAAGGCATAATGCATCACGTGATATATTACTGTAGGATCGCTTGTGCAAAGTTCCTCCATTGACCTCTATCCTTGAAAACCTCTCGGAATGAAAGTCGGATAAACATTTTTTTTATTCTTCTTGCAACTTCATGGGAAATTATGAACTGATTTTTAACAGTGCAGAATCTATTGGAAGTCAAAGGTTTGAATCATACTGAAGGCAAATATATTCCGGGTATTTCTACTGCTAACTTCATACCTCAAAATTTTTCAATCATTTGATTGCACAGTGGCTGCTCCACAGCTTTTTTTTCTGCAGTTAAAGAAAAAAATCAAAAGAATTCCGTCTGTTTACTTGGATGCCCTTTTGTTTTGTTATTTTCCAGCTGAAAGGAAATTCGTGTTAAACTTCTTTTCTATGACAATATAATTGTGTTTTAAAATACCTTAATAGAGAACCATCTTTTCTGAGCGTCACATCAAATGTTTCATAATATATAAAGCACTCCATTTAAGTTGGTTAGTAAGGTACTGTTGGCACGTCATGTTGGTCGATAACCTTGCAGGCCCTATGGGCAATGCTGCACCATTAGCGTAGTCCGGGCTAAAGACACATGAAAGGGCTTCATAGTTGTGGGGTTGTCAATAATTCACTGGGCGCGTGAGTTAGCTCGTTCCACAGACCTAAGGCTTGTGTTAGGCCAAGCAGATATTATACTTCATTTCATCAAACAAAGACTCATACATACATGGATGTGTGGGTCTTTGTCACATGAGTAAAAGTTCAGAAGTTGCAGCAGATTTTAAAACAAACATTCTTTTCCGAAAATGAGGAGCCTCGTATAAACACCTTTGTAAATGATTTTTTTTAAAGCTGAGAAAAGGCCAAAAACTACCAGTTGTTTCCTTTGATTGTCTCTTTATTTCTGAGTTCTGGTTCTTACGCCCACAACTTCATCACTATTGAAACTCAAACATGGATATAACGCATTTTGTAATGCTTTTCTCAAAGTGTGCCAGACAACTATTATATACCTATTTGTATCATTTTGCACCTGCGAAATGCGCCACAAATTTTCGGTGAAAATACAATAAACATTGTTATTAGACTTAACTTCAAGAAAACCTTGCCTATTTTAAAACGTCTGTTATTGTCTACTACGCATTGTAAATTGTAGTAAAGGAAAAACAAGAAAAAAGAAAATACCTTTTACTGCGTATGTTTTCCACCTTTTAGTTATTTTACTGCTATTATTGTTCTTAATATTTTAAGTTGTAAGGTTTGAATACTATCATTGAACAAGTCTAAATCAAATGATTGAACGATTTCAAGAAATTACCAGTGAAAGAAGAAGGCTGTGAATGAGAAGGCCCAATGTATGCTTGCCTTGAGTAGGATTCGAACCTTCGATTTATAGTAGCTTCGACAATCACCGCCTTACAATGAGAGAAACATAGCTTTTACTATGTCACCGTTACACTTCTTTAGAAGGAAAAAAAGAAATTTTACTACGAAGGTTTTTACCAAGCCTCTTCAAACGACTTGCTAATATAAAGGGAAAGATCCAAATCGCACCAAACAAAACCATTGAACCTGGAAGTGCACCAACACCTTGTGATACATAACAAACACAAAGAACTGTTTACTCTAGACTAAATCATTGAGATAAAACGATTTACAAAGTTTATATTGATGGCTGTTTTAAAAAATGTATCTAACTTTATCCGTTTTCTTAAAATTATCACGGTTATAGCAGTACACCGCGTGTGTCTTCCTAGATATAATGAAAATAAGAAGATACTAGACCTTCAAATGCTGAATTTCCCATTTTTCTATTTCAGTTGATATGCGTCTCAATTAGGGTTGATTTGAGGATATTTTTTTTATATTTCCTTGGTATACTCGTGTCTCCAAATTAGCTTATGTAAAACCCAATATGAATCTTACAAAAGGAGACACCTGATGCTAAAATAGGTCTCTAATTACCTGCCATGGCCATTGGTCCTCCCACACTATCAGCTGAAAAAAGAAGCTTAATCATTTTATCAAACTTCTCTCTCTTGCTCTCTGTCTCTGTTACTGTCCATCTGTCTGTCTGTTTGTCTCTCTCTCTGTCTCTTAGCAGTAAAGTCTGTTTGTCTGTCTGTCTCTCTCTCTCTCTTAGCAGTAAAGTCTGTCTCTCTCTCTGTCTCTTAGCAGTAAAGTCTCTCTCTCTCTCTCTCTCTCTCTCTCCCTCTCTCTTTGTGACTCCTCCTCTCTTTGTAATTCTTTCTCTCTTTAAAACATGACAAGCTATGTATTGGCGATGTGGGGGCGGGCGAAATCGGTTTCCTTAACTCTAACGAGGTGCAAAACAAACACTCTTGCCGAAGGTGTACTGTGATTGCTTTAGGAAAACTGATTCTCCATAGCTTACTATTCTCTCATAGCCTAATCTTAAGGTAACATCAGGCTAAGTATTTCTCGGTTAAATTTATAAATTTGGTCCCGAAGTTTCGCGACCAAAGCATGCTTCAGCATTTGTCCTCCCCTTTATATTTTTGTTCGGAAAATTGTTACAGATGAATGAGACTTTTTGGCAGAGGCAAGCATGAAATTTAAGTTCACACATAAAGGACATATAGGGAAAAAGAAAGAGAATGCGTGTGTTAGAACACAAATAGTGTAAAAAAGAGTCTTAAGTCCCAGGTAGATACATAGATAGATAGGTACTTACATACATAGATAATTACATAGATACATAGATACTCACATTGATATACTGATAGATAAATAAACAGACAGAGCGATAGATAGATAAAGAAAGAGAGCCAAACAGACCGACAGACAGACAGATATATAGAGCAAAGAGAAATGTACAATTTAAGAGAAAGGGGGAGAAGAAGAGACTTTTAAAACCATAGCTATTTGATTCAGGCCGTTGGTCAGAGCTTGAGTGGCAGAGATGAAAGCATCGCCTCTTCATCATTCTCCCCTAGGTCGATGTAGTGACTGTTCCACTAGCGTAGACTTAGTAAGTGATGTGTCCCAGATCTCTCCAATCTTAGCGCTGCTTCGAGTATCGATCTCCCCAGAGTTTGCTTCTTTTTTATTTTCCTCCTTACCTTGTTTTTCTCCAATTCCCTTGCGCTACGCTGCTACCACGCTGAAACATAATTAATAGATCGGCCTAGTTCACCCTTGGTTCACACAGCCTTTATAGCACACCTACCTCGCTGGCAACGGCAGTTACCAGGATGCAAAGAACATGATATAATGGAATCTGATGGGATGGGATTAAATTCTAGCACTGCAGTATTTTCTGTCATTTTCAAAGCCAATGCAGCATCTGGTCAGTTGTTGTTGTTGATTTTTTTTTGTGTGCACTGGATCTCTTTATTGATTACTGATTTTGGTTAAATCAAAGAAATTAAGAAAGGCTATTGCCTCCGAAGTTGAATCATTACCTTTAATCGATCTGGATCTAGATCTACATTAAAGAGGCACTTCGTCAAACTTGCATATAAGATCGATAAAGGATCAAGTTGATGACAGCACTGAAATAGATATAGAATTTGAAAGCACAAACTTTTCTTGTTTAAAATTCTGAATTTGTTTGGCTTCCAAATACATAGGTCACTGTATTTCTTTAATTCGCCTTTGCAGCTCCTTGGTTTTGTAGCCGGTAAGGACAAAAGTGGATTCATAGAGCTATCATGAGCTTCTCCAAAGCGAAGAACGTTTACTCTTCTTTCCCTTTGTCGTCTTTGTTGCAGACCAAAATGCGATCGACTCCTTGAATGTAAGAGGATACATCTAGAGACATGGCCAAACAATGGTAATCACACTAGACCATCATACTCGGCCTAGTTCTGACCTAGATCTCAGAACGGTCACGTGAGTCTTAGCAAACAGTATTCTCTTCCGCCTTCCATCTTGCAGATTGCGCACCTTTTTGGGTAGCACAGTAGGGAAAATATTACGCACCTAAAATAAAACGCGCTTATAGCATTCTTATTACGAAATTCCGCACCAACACAGTGAGAACCACGTGATAGATATAGGTCAGAACCATTATACCTATGTTTATTATAGAGTGTGAAAGAAAAGGGGGAACGATGTAAAAAGGAGACTGTTATAATCTAAGCAAAGTGTCCGCGCGAGGCACTGAATAGTAACACTAATTATGAACCGTAGCTATAAAGGTGTGAACACCAATGGGGAACACCACAGTCGCCAAGCCAAGGTGCGGAAGATGCATGGAGTCTCTAATAAAGCTGTGGCGCAGTGATTTGCGCGGCAGACTTGTGATCTGGCCGTTGCGGGTTCGATCCCCAACCGTGACTCTAGTTGTAACTGCCATTGGAAAGCAATTTATCCGCACTTTGCTCAGTTCACCTACCTGTAAATGGGTACCTGGCTGAAGACAGTGTTTGAAATTTGTGATTAAAGATTGAAAGGCAGTGGCTGCCTCCACTTTTTATTTTTGAAATTTGTGGAATGTAAGTAATTGAGCTCTTAACAAGTATCGTTGCTGTAATGCTCTGAAATATGAGTTAAATTTCCTCTGTTGTGTAATGATCTGCTGGGGGAAATATGTAAAGTCTTGATCAACTATATTCTTAAAATGGTTTTTGTATGCAATTTATAGAACCTTATAATATTATTTTTGATGTATTGCTTTTTTTTTAATTTAAAACCTAGGGCTATATGAGTATCATTATTACTGTAATAAATAAACTAATCGAGATAACGCATGTTTTATAGGTGGGGTTTTATTGCCTTGGAAAATCAGTGTGTCTCTCTAAGTGTTACTTTTTACATTTAGTCTTGAGTTCTTCAAATCCTGTGTTGCAATGTAGCCTACAGGTTTTTCTAAGATACGTTATGTTCAATAAATTTATAGCACTGATTATTTGGGTTGCTAAAAGTTGATAACAGTGTACGAAATATAAGGTTATGTTCTTTTAAACATTTTTTTTATTTTCTTACAAACCACCTTTTTTGATGTTGTTTAGAGAAATGAAATATGCTAAACTGACCACCTCAGATAGATCGAAACTTTTAAAAATTCTTTAAGAGTAGTTCCCCATGGGCAATGGTGGGTTTTTAAGGCTTAATGCAGAACTAGAAATATTCTAATGAACTTCCACGGCAACAGAAAAGTTCGCTGGTCAGCCCATCTTTTGAATTTTACACACAAGAGACGTGAGTCCTAAGACAACCCCATACCTAAACCTCTTACTCTCTATTGTTGTTGTCTGTTCGAGGCAATGAGAAATCAAAATAGCCTGAGGTGGGTCGCGACGTTCATGCATAGGAGCCATTACTTAATTTGTTGGACAATCATGGACAAATTACCGCCAGCGACAGCCAAGTGAGAGTTTGCGTGCTTGTCTCGTCTTAGTCTTCGGCTTTCCACTAGAGCAATTTTGTCACCTCTTGGAGAAGGAAAAACGTTAATAATCGTCCAAATAAAGTCAGGCTTCATTCTTGCGAATTTCAAATACTGACGAAAACAAGTTAAAGTTAGTTAAGCACATGCGCTTTTCAAGAAAAGAATAATGAAATCATAAAGATTGATCTAATGGTCAGTTTAAATTATATGCACAACAGTCTTTTTATTTCAACGTAAAGGCCTGTGGGTTAATTGTGTTAGCTGAACGAACAGAATTATACATATGATAATATTGATAGAATATTTGCTGAGCGCTGTCTACTTCCCTTAAAAATCTCGAAGCATCCCACAATCAGTATTCTAAATACATGATAACGAAACCATGTGTAAAAAATAAATTTCGAACAGTTTCGAAATAAAGACCACAAATTATGCTATCCTCCTAGGTCAAAACTTTTAAATTTCTGGTATAGCTCGATGACGACGCTGTGGACACCTGTGTCTTCAGGCTTAAAGAAGTGGCAAGTAACACCAATGCTATTGAAATTTTAAGATTATTTTTTCGACCACACGTTCAGTATACAGCAAGAAGAATAGCTCGTTAGACTGTCAGACACTGGTGTTCTGCGAAGATACATTGAGTTCAAAATGCGAGAGCTTTGTACAACTATGTATTAATTGAATCACGATGGTACTGAATATCGTCAGTTTATTATGTTTACCACAGAATCTAAATAGATCTTAAAGAAAAAGGGCTTTAATAAAAACCCTTGGGGTGCCCGCAAAAGGCATAAAAATTTGATCGGAGTAGAAATTTCAAACTTTTACAGAATGGGTTCAATTTCTTAAACAAGTCTCCAATAAATGCGATACAATATAATATTCTATTTACCCGATAATTAAAATATGTTCGGTCAATATTTAAGTAAATGTTCGTTGCCGTCTTTATTGAAATCTGTGTTTAAAATCTTGAAGAGAGAAGCAGGCACATATCATATTTTTATGGAATCAAGACTCGCGGTTATAGCATTAAAACGTACAGGGGCGCAGTCTCGTAAATAGAGCAAGTAATGTAAAGCGTCTTGCGTGTTTCAAGATCAAAACACAGTCTGAGATTTGAGAATTTTCTGCTCAGGTGCAGAAATTGCAATAGCTGTTTTTGAATAATTTTCTACGAAATCTTTGCTACGAAAGGCCAGGTTTTTTCATGTTCGGGGATGGGTTTCGGTCCAAATTATTCTTGATTTTTTTTTTTTTTTGGTTTTTCTTTTTTGGAGTGGATAGGGTTTTTCATAAAGCTAATGGTAGTAGTTGATAAGAGCTCATTAATCCATAGTTTTAACACATGTGTTGGAAAACTCTCCAAATCACAGAACTAAATTTGATTCTGGAACATTTTTTAACAGTTTTTTTACAAACTTGTTCAACATGTGAGAGATAAGAAAATTCTGAGACCTGTTTAATTGCCTAGGGAAAACGGCTGCAGTTTTAACCCTCTAGATTGGTTTGAATAATTTTTACTTACCTTTTAAGACATCTAAATACAAAGCCGGAGAGAAAATTTTGTTGCTGTGTTTAATTAATAGTGTCAAAGTAGAGCTTAAAAGGAGCTTTTAAGGTGAAGAAAAATTTGAGATCCTTTCTTCGCGTGCTAACACGTCATTGTATCCCTTAAGTGGAGTCCATTCGCGATTGCTTTTAAATTGCTCTGAAAGAATATCCCAGAAACGGTGAAAGTTTTTCAGTGTGCAAAAATGTTTTAGCTTTGGAAATAGTTTTTGCGAAAAGTTTAATCTAAATATCACTACTTTTGCGTACAAACCTTTGGGCAGCAAACAATCAAATCATTCAAAGATAATAACCAATATACTATTTGCTAATCACAACCTAATGTTTCGGGTGCGCATATGTAATGAAAGAAGTTCCTTTTCGACTACAGATTATTTTTGTGTGTCAGGCATTCTTTCCGGTTTCAAAAATCAGAGATATAGGGCGAGGTCATTGTTAGCAGCGGATGGAAATAAAATTACACGTACACTTTATCCAGGCATAATATAATTCAATATTCACTGCCCGATACACATTTTAGTTTTTCTGTGAATACAATATTATGTAGCCTAAAAGCCTTGTTTGGGAGGGGGGTATTCTAGTATTGGGTTTCATTAGCATTCCGTCAAAACGCAATTGTTGGTGTAAGCACCCGACTTTATAACAGTGAGAGATTTGTCTATAACAGTATTGGTAAGCGATTTGAATAGTTTGCGTCCAAAACTTTTAACGATGATACTTGTAAGGGGAGCCAAGCAGTATCTTCAAATTCTCCCGTTTTCTCTCTCTTTGTATTTGTCTGTATGTCTGCCTGTTTCTTTCTCACTCACTCTCTCTCTCTTTCGGTCTCTCTATCTTTCTCTCTGTTTATCCGTCCGCCTCTAAAGCTCTTCCTGGTTTATGTAGAGCGAATAGAAGGAGGATGAAAAGACATTTAAAAACTCGCTGTCAAACATGTAGACCTACACAGGCAAGCAATTAAGCTCAAGAATCGTTAGATTGATGAAGGGGCTAAACAAATATGCAAAAAAATCTTTAGAACCAAGCGAATCTCGACAAACATAAACAAGGAGATGGGGAGAGAGAGACGAGGTAAAGAAGAGGTGGGGTGAGAAGAAGGGAGATACCTCATTAGCTCTGTCAGACTTTACCATGGCTAAGAAGCTGACGCAAGATCGATAACTGAGAGTAACTCTGCTCAACCTAGAACGTATAATCCGTGGTGCCCGTGCCTGGTCTGACTTCAGCAGATAAACCGCACAGGCAATAGAAAGAAGAAACTGGAAATTTGCTGAAATCGGGCCCTAAAAATATCCAGACAGTAAATACCGGCTGAATCAGCCTTCTGTGTAGCGCGCCCACAAAAGGAGTCTAGTCAGTCTACATGCGGCGCTGGCGAGTTCAGGAAAATGGGCACTTTCGAGTACATAGACCTAGTCGAACTTATCCACTTATGAGACCATAAAAAAGTTACAAAAATGTATGGTTATGGTTGTTAGAACACAGTATTCCCTTTGTCCTTTGCAATAATAAAACTTTGAGTCCAGTTCTCTCCATTTTTTTAATCAGACCACTTAGATTTCTTGTCTTTTAAGTGCAATAACTTAGGACTTGATTAAGATATCAACATTTTTCGAACATCTTAGAGAACTTTAAAAGGCCTTGCCAACGATGTACATAATTCTGCATCTCTAAATCCCACATGTCACAAACCTGTTGGGTGGCGAGCTGTTGAAGCATTAGCCTATGAGTAAATCGGTTGAACTGTTGATGTATTGTAATTGCGTTTTTGATAACCCATTTCATTAGCTACCATGAAGTGGCAAATAATCACTACGTTGATTAAATCTATACGATTTATTCTGGCAACTTTCATTTCTTCAAATAGTACATTAGATTTCAAAAACTTAATCTGATAAAAATTGAATTAGTTAAATTGTAAAAAAATTATATAGTTTTACATCGATAAGCGAACATTTATTTCATTTTATTCTGGCAAGCGACTTAAACATGGCACTGGAATTGAGTTTTGAATTGATTGTGTCAGTGGTTTGCTTCCGATCATGCCAGAGAAAAATATCCGCGAGTGTGTGAATTTGGTGGATCGACACAACATGTAGACCGTACATACGTAGCTGAGCCAAAAGGATGACTTTGCTTATCAGTGAATGCTTGCTTTCTAGTTAAATTTCAATTAGCTCAGTTTTGTTTCTGAATTTTTTAAGATATGATTGTGTTTAGCATAATAGCAAGTATGTAAAATCTTTTTCTCAAGGGACTGTGAAACGCAAAAAAACCATCCAGGTATTACATATTGATTATAGTAATAACTCTATTAATTTTCAATTAAAATCATCTGATCAAAATCATTTTCTCCATTCTATAGTGACCAGGCTATGGCTCCGTGGGGGATCCTCTCACCATAAGGACTCTACTTGGCACACAAGCAACCAGGGTATCAGTGTTCTGTGAAATAAATCTGACGGCCAAGTCGCTCCTGAATATCTAATTAATGACAAGACTTTAGACGAACAGAATTGTTTATTTGTTGTCGACCCCATGACACGATTGACATAACTCTCAAACATTTGGAAAGGAATAAACAATTTCGTTACCAATCGAAACCATCATAATACAGTTTAAAACAAAACTCTACTGAGTGAGGGGACACCGGAGACTACGTGTTCTTTTCTCCTCCCACCTGCCTTCCTTCCACAATTTTCTCTCCTTGTGTGCCACACCAACCCTCCCCAATGTCGTTCTCCAACTTCAAGGACTCTTTTGGGTCGGGTATGAACTACTTGCGGCGCAGATTTTCTTCCGGAGATCTCCAAGGCGAGGCCAGTGACAAGCAGCCAGATGGCTCCGCGCCCTCGGCGGTCGGGGGACTCAACTTCAAGAAAGGTCCCAGTCCAAGCGCTCCGAATTCCCCCAGCAAATCCTCAGGGACGTCCGGGGCTGGCGGCTTGAGCCAAAGACTCTTCTCTTCCTCCTCCAGCAGCAAGCCAGCCTTCAACAAGGACAGGTGTAAGACACTGCTCGTCATTGATGACCAACATACAGACTGGTGGGTGACACGACGTGCCAACCTAACAATAATTAGCAATAAAAGATAGGTTTAAATTGTACACACTTCTGCCAAACAATTTGTAAAAGATACCTTGCTCTAAAGCCTGTATAAGGCCTAGATCTAGACTAGGTTTTTGGCGCCATTTTCCTGCATTTTAGGCCCTGTGTGCCATCCTTTCTTCCGTTTTAGCCTGAGGGCCGAGGCTCTACGTGTCAAATTGTAATCTCTGGAGGTCATGTTTTCGGCCAAAAGAGTGCCGAAAATTCCAAATTGTGAAAAATTGATGATTTCGGTCTGTAATTATCATTCAAGTGTAGATGTCAAAGTAAAAATCATTACCATAATTGCCCTCTCCAACCTTGAGATGTCTCGGATGGTTTGATTGATGGTTGAATATTCACGTGAATCCCTGTTACGGTACAAACATTCAAACAAGGTTATAAAAGCCAAAGATAAATAAGTCACTTGAACAGAATCAAGTTCAGATAAATAAGTCACTTGAATAGAATCAAGTTCTCAGCCTAGAGTACTGAGTTATAACGTCTAATGCTTGCCTAGGTGTAATGTCTTTTTCATTCACAAATGTTAACTTGTTTTGGACGATTCATTTTTTTATCTTTAGTAAGCTGTTTTCAAAAAAAGACTGATTCGCTTACTAGAAGCATCGTTATGGTCAAGGGGATTAGATGTGTTTTAGAGAATTTTGCCTGGTGAGTTAATGGAAGATAATATTATGATTTTGTTAATCATATCAACATACTTAAACTCTTCCCTACATTTAAAGTCACCTAGTCACGCTAGATTCAATCTTTGCGCCTCTAAGTAGTGATTTTTCTCGTGACTTCTATGAACTACTGAATTAGGTAATTTTAACCTGTTTTCAAGAAATCTTTCGTCTGTCACAGTCAACTACTATACTTTTATATTAAATATTTGGAAACAAATAGAATGTAAGCAGATTTTCTTTTTTCAATTCTCATTAAAAGGCATACTATTTATTTTGAATGTACATTTCTGTTTTTATTATTCTAGGTTGCAACGATATTAGAGGTAGGAAGATTCTGAAAAGCCACGTTCTCTGTTGTCATCATGATAGCATCCCATGTCCCAACACTCAGGGATAATGCATTAAATGGGCTAAACTGCAGAAAGCCAACACATTCATAAAGGATTCTTCAATGGAAGCTCCTAGAATGAACAGGATAACATGGAATTTATATTTGCATTGTGTTAATGGTAGGCAGGTCTAACAAAAATTAAATATAAAATAAAGGAATCATAAAGTGTCCTAGTTGGAAAGCTTGGCCTATTCTAACATGGCTCAATATTCTTCCTATAGCTCGCGTGACTGTTAACTAGTTTTCTCCGCTATGTACAATGCTGGAGATAATGCTTAGCCTAGGGAAATTCCTCGCTGGGCATGTTCTAATCAACTTTCTCTAGACTTATAATTATTGTGTTGGAGCTTTCACCAAAACATCACACCATTATCTCTCAGGTTTCCGTTTTGGGTCTGTAATTTTGTTGCCTTATACAACAGTTTTGCTCGTCAGGAATGAACTTAAATAAAGAATTCGAAGATCATCTTTAATGTAGAAACAACAGTTTTGGCTAAGAGAAGTCAATCAAATTGTGTGTGCATGGAGTAAAATTTGTATTCGAGGAAAAAAAAATTTTTCAGCAAAACTATGTCCACAGATTGTCATAGTAAAGAAAGCTTCCTAAAACATTCAGAATTTAAGCAACAAATTTTACAAGTCATACCCTTTCAACAAATCGGTTTTTGTATAAAAAAAGGAATAGACTAGAAAGTGGTAATACTTAAAACATGCCGATTAGATATTAAATTTTAAAATTGAACGTGAGATAAGGCTCATTAAACAGATTTTTAGAGCAAGTTCACCTCTTGAAAATGAGTAAAACTGGTTCAAGATTTTCTTTTGGAAAGGTTGTCTATAAATAAGTCTTTAAAAAGTACGTAAAACATACCGGGCAAAGTGTTTGGGAGCTGTTGTAACTTCTACTAAATTTAACACTGGTGTAGCCAGGCAGCATCGGAACAATCCATCCTGTCCGCATGAATATATGAAAAGGAATTGGCTCATTCATTGATTTAAAAGACTAGTTAGAATTATTATTGTATAAACACAAGAATTTACAGATACAACATGTTAAAGCTAGAACTTTTTAAGGTACAGTTTGTTTGTTTCAGAGTCTAGAGGGACAAGAGTAAAGTTCCAATGCTCCTCCACCATTTATCGAGTATGGACATAAGCTCCAGGCTGAACTACAGAGAGAACTTAATGGCGATTTATTTTCGGTGAGGCACGTTCTCTTAGCCTCATTTCTTAGATGGGCTCATTGCTCACGCCGAGAGGCATTGGAAAGAGACAAGTGAACTTAAGCAGAAAGAATTTTTTACAAATTGACTAAAAAAATTTAAGATAGAAGGACATCTATTTGTGTGACGAAACATAGGAATAACTAGCGAATGACAGGTAGAGAGAGAAAGCTTGACACGATGCATTAAACGACATATACAAACACACACCATTAGTGCTAGGTAAGTTTTGTGCTTCGTCAATCATTTTCGTTGTCATTGTTTGTTCGCACGAACACAGGCAACATTAGAGCACGTTTATTTTAGAACTACAACCAAAACAACAAAGTACCGTTAACGAGAATGGAGTACAGCCATACGGAACTGACTCTTTAGCTTTTGAAGGGGGAAACAGAAAGCTTTGACATAATTATAATAATGAGTTAAAACTACAGTTTTGTATTTGTGTTTTTTCCACCCCAGGTCGAAGTACTTCCGGGGCAAAAAACTGTTTGGCGACTGGGACGTGCGAGTGGAGCAGGCCGAGTTTCATGAGTTAAATCTGGCCGCTTACTCCGACACGGGGGCGATGGTGGACATCCAGGTCATACGTGGAGGCAGCAAGGTGGTCAGGTGAGCCGTTCTTTGCTCTGCTCGATTCATCTAGTTAGGATAGGGTAAAAGTCAACACCTTATGTTTCCATAGTATATTATGAAGACTCCAGTTGGGGCGGGGGGGGGGGGGGG
>BMAT01007617.1:25704-51087 GCA_019649035.1 Elysia marginata | reverse complement strand
TTCTATATTTTTGGTAACGTCATTAGGGACCCTTGTTATGAGAGAGGCGCATGTTGCCTGGTGTATCTATTTGCGCTAGCGTAGTCTACAACCGACGTAAAATTTGCGCTCCTTTCGATGCTATGAGAAAAACTTTTTGCGGTTGTAGACTACAAGGGAAAGATTTTATATATTAATATTTTGAAAAGCTCAGGCTAAGCAACTGCCGAGCTTAGTTTCTATATATATTTTTAGAATCGGAACTTCCCCTAAAAATCGGAAAAACACGGACATAAAGTAGAGTTTGAGATACCATCAAGTTCAACTCTGTAAAAAAATCGACAGCCGTATTCGCTCACCTCTTCATCTTTCTATAAGATATCTAATCCTTTTGAAAAAAAATAAATGAAAATAAAATTACTGTATTTTCTATAGACTATATGCAAATCAAGTCAGTTTGTTTCCCGTTTTTCATTTGAAGTAGAAGGAAAAGGAAACGCCATTTTTTTTTTAAATTTGGCTGTTCACTTTCGGGCGCAAAGACGTTAACAACCAAAAATTAGGTGGAGAATCTTTGCGCTAGCGCAAATCCCGGCGCATTATTTGCGCTCCTCTCAAAACATCGTTTTTCGAAGATACCATCGGGCTTAGCGAACTTACAATAAAAAATATAAGTTAAACCGGCGCAACTGCTTCTCTTAACAGCGGCCCTTGGATTTAAATCTAGTGTATTGCACGCAATGTTTTCAATAAGACAAAACTGTTTTTCAGCAGCTCTAGATCTATAATGATTATGATTATCTTTTCAAAATCAAGTAGTTTTTGTTTTCAATAAAGCCTGATAGATGTTACACTATAAAAATGTATGAGCACGACTTGAATATATGTACTTGTTCAGTGTGAATTTAAATTAAAAATCTTTGCATTAAAACTTAGCTAGTTTTGAATTTCATTGCGATTCTTAAATAAAGAGATAACTGGGTTAACAAATAGATTGAATTTATTTTCAGCTAAATCTAGAGTGCATGAGGGTAGACAACAAGACTCTCCCAGATAGTTTTACGATCAAGTCCAGCATTTTGTTTCTTATTTAGTTATGTCTGATATTTGATATGTTGCGGTAGAGTTTTTTTCACCAACATAATGCATGCTTTCATTTTCTTGAATTTTCCTATTTTTACTTGTTAGTTTCTACAATACAGTTCGTATTTTGAAAGCTCAGTGTACATGTTAGAGAAAAAGTGACCTTCACCTTTAAGAAAACTTGACACCCATAGCCTAGGCCCTAAAGCTAAAACAGAAGAAAACGTGACACGCAGAGCCTAAAAATGGAAGAAAAATAGCGCCGAAAACCTAAACTAAAGTTAGGCCTAATTTAGACTCCATATCAAGATATCTTACATAACAAGTTTTAAATCTAGATTATCTAAATTGTTTTTTAGATATAACTCAAATTTTTTAATTCTTCATCTAGATTTTAGATCGAAATATAACCTAAATTCTATCTACGGAATTAAACAAACGAAACGAACGAAACTATTTTGATTTTGTGTGTTCTTCCGCCTATCAATATGTAAAAGTTGACCTCTCGTTTATAACTAGTTACTAAATCATAAGTTGAGACGTTCTTGTAATTGACCTCACGACAAATTAGCCAGATTAGGCTTTACCTTAGAGTTTTAAATCAGTTTCTCTCACCAAAATACACAATAGATAAAAATGAAATGGTGGACAAGCTCATTAACAATTTTAAGCATCTGGCGCCTTTCAATCTCGTCTCCTGATTTTAATAAGGCATAAAACTATTAAAACTTCAAAAAATAAAACAGTTACCGTTCTAAGCTAAAAAGTTCTGTGTATATACTTTGTTGCATCACACATTATAATAATCTTACCTAGGACTTGTTGAAAGTCACACGACGTTACAGTTGTTAAAACAGATTTTCCCATTAATGGCTTATAAACCATCAGTGAAGGAAACTAATATTCATGCGCTTGTTCGTTAAACTAAAGTTAATTTAGCTCAGGTGTTATTTGCTTATTGTTTGTGCGTAGACACTATTAGTTGGTAGTTGAACCTTTGCTTTGACATTTAGAGCCTTGCTTAGTTTGCAGTAGTTAGTTTGTTACTGTTCCCTTGTACACGCAGTGTCATTTGTCCAGCAACCGATGTCCCAATTTTCACTTAATGTAAGGCGTTAGTGTATTAAACAATGCTTTTTTCCTTAACGATTAAAAATGCTTTAACTACAAAAATAGGAAAGGTACTAGAACCCTTTTATGAAAATTATAGGGAAAAGGGGAACAAATGTACTTATAAAACGTGGGGATTTTTTTTTTCAAATAAAAAATTTCGAGTTTCGGCTCATTTGGACTAGCCACGAGTCACTTGGACTATTCTGTTATTATAATAAACTAAACAAAGAAAACAAATAAATTTTTTTATAAGGGAACAAGGGAATCGACTAATATCCACCCCTGGGTCCTGCTAAATGTGTGTGTTCTTGTTAAGCCTTTTCCGATTTGTGTTGCTACCATTCTGGCCCTTGTTTTTGTTGTGTTCTCGGTTTGATATACACAACCAGAATGCTGAGATGTTTCTCAGACTTTTTCTCCACAAATGAAAACCTTGAATGCAGCCTTAGCAGAATGAGACAGGGTTCAATAGTTTAACATTTATTGAAGGTTTTTCCTACAAGTTAAGCTCCCTGGTTCTTTAATAAGTCTGACTATTTATGGTTATGTTCAAACCTCAATGATAGAAATTGCGTCAAGTTTTAACTGGCAAAGAATGCTGTGAGAGTTTAAAATCTAATCAGCTCTAGATCAACTTAAAGTTTAAATGTCTATTTCGTACAATCATATTCTACTTTTTTAGATCTTTTTCCCAAATGGGTTAAATAAATAGGGATTCAGTTTTTATAATATATATTTAGTAGGACGTAAATTATATTTGATATTAACGGTCGCTTTTGCTACCCCTTGTTAGTAAAATATATCTATAAACCGGTTGGAGTCGTTGCCAACAGTTTATGGTTCTTGCAAAACAAAACTATGCCACTTATGTAGGGCGTATGCCTGGCACACAATTCTGTTTGTTGCCCTCTGTGTTTGAAGGAAGTGGACGAGAATGACTGTTCTGTTTGTTGTGCTCTGACCAATAGATCTGTCACTTATTAGATGAAAGTAATAAGGTAGGACTAATATGATTACTATCCGTCAACTCCAATACCTATCAGTAACAGGATCAAAGGAGCCGAGTGAGACTGTTCCATGTGTTGTCCTGCAACGCCAAGATCTATCTATCATTAAATTGTACGAATATTATGTTTCCAGTCCTTTAACTCCTACGTATAACACTTCGTAGTTAAAAGTGAGCAAGTAGGCTGATATTGTTTCTGTTCCTTAACTCCAGGAGGATCTAAAGCGTATGAGCTCAGCAGTGAGCACTATGACTGTTATATTACTGTCACCTAACTTCAAAATTTATCAATTGTTGGGTAGGAGCGAGCAAGAGAGCCCAGCTTATTCGGTTTTCTCCCTCAATCAAAGCCGTTGATCGCTAGCACCGGTCAGCGTTAAGGGTCCTGGTGTGGGACTGGGCCTGTCTTCTTTGAATCGATTTCCTCCCAGCCCTGGGTCTTTCCGTCTTGGCCTGGTGTCCGAGGAGTAGAAGTGACACCAGGGTCTGGCTAGAACTCGTCTTCTTTTTTTCTCTCCCATCTCGAATTGATTAGTTTCCTGACTTGACTGGCTAGCAGGAGCGCGGAGGAAATCCTCTTTCCGCTCGTGTCCCACTCTGTGATGCAGAGTTGATGGCGCAAGGTGATAGCCGCAGCTCTTCTCTATACAATACCTTGAAGAGGTGAGGCGATGGCTGTGGCAAGGGGATTATTGCCTGGGGTGTATCGATATTGCCTTTTCTGGTTTACATAGTTTGTTTTTTATCCGGCTCGTTGTCTCCGTGTGCAACCGCTTTAACGCAACGAGTCGAAGAAAAAGTCGATGAGAGTGTAAACATGAAAATATGAACCTATATCATGGTGATGCGAGTAATGTTGATCTATATAGTAGATTGTATGACTAACAGAAAAAACCACTTCTCTAAATCTCGCCCCATCGCTTTTAAAATGTGACTGTGTTTGATTTTCAGACTCAGTGTGCTAACGCTTCTTCATCTGAGAAAAAATGACCAATATTTAAGTTTGTAAAGAGAAGACTTTGTCATACGATTAATGCCAACTTTTAAAGACGGGCATTACATGTATAAAGGAAAGACTCTCAGTTTGTCTTCTAGGGTATGATGCTATAATAAAGGAGGAGGAGTCGCAATACTCCATGTGTGTGCTGAGTTACTCACACGAAAGAATGGTTTTGTTAGACAGTCTCCATTTAACTGCTTTAGTGAGCTGATCAAATTAGAACGGGAATAACATGTCAGGGTCTGTTTTTTCCTATCTGTCGATAGAGAATTTTCCTTTGAATACTGAAGATAATGACAAATCTACCGGTAAACTTCCAAAGCGGGATTGTTTCAAGGGTGTGAAGGAGGAGGTGTGTGTGGACGCAAAGAGGGAACCTTTTTGTTATTATTATTTTGCTTTTTGAAAGATGACACAGTCCTATGTAATATCACACAATACCTTTTGTTTGATGAAGAAGCTCGCCCGTTCCCTCCCTTTTTAAAAGATGTTTCAAAATTAATAAAACGTAGTTATGGCTACTTCGATTTAATAGATAAAGAAGTCGGTTAGAGTGTAAACAAGAAAATATCAACCTATATCATGGTGATATCCAGCAGATACTTCATACTACAAATTATAACAAACATAGAATGTATAGTTGATACTTATACCTTTTAAATGTTTCCCATAAAATATTCTCTTTCATTTTGTATTCATTTTTTGTGTACTTATGCAATGACTAATTGCTGTAGTAGCTGCGCGTATTTTCCATTTTGGCATCTTGTTACTCACACAAAAAATATTATATTTGTTGCTACATGTCAGTTTCTAATATTTTAGTATCACTTTTATGACAATGATTGACTTGGTTGTAAAACCAGTGTATCTTTTATTTTGCTACTCTATTTGTTCGCCATTTCTAGAACACACTTTTAGCAATGATGTTTTCTACCTGTTTACAGTTCTACTTGATTAAGCACCAATCAACTAGGCTTTCTTAAGTCCTATTTCAATAATGACAAAATCTTAAAAAGAACATCTAATCTGTATATAATCAAACATTTAGAACGTCTTTCCCATTGCATCAATTGCATCAACTTCGTCCCTCTTTGAACTAGTTGCCCCATGTGTTGCTTGCACAATACTTTTAAAAATTTCTCTATTTCTTATTCTTCTCATTTCCTCTTTGCAACAAAGCTACGTTGCCATTATTGATTTTATTGATACAACTTCTACATATTTGTTAACCTAAACAATGCACCAGTCCTGAGTATGACAGATGCAGGTCAGTTGTTGTAGGCTACCTCATGAATGTGACATTGTCTCTATTATACCATTGTCTTTGATTCCCCGTTGTTGGGGTCTCCGTTTTCTTCATTCTTCGGATCTGTTCAAAGAATCATATCAATGGGGTAAATGCTGATGATGAAATATAAATTAAGCCTCAGTCTAATACATGCTTTTGAATAGTTTTGTTGGGTGTTGAAAATTGAAAGATTTGATTGATATGTGTAATCATACGTCATTGCATCAGTCTCAAGTGTAAATTTTGCATTATTCCACACTTTATATGGAAACGTTTGGGTGCGTTGTATAAATTATGGAATTTTGCGATCTTCATAGGGTCCTTCAAATAAGAAAAGCAAAATAAAATATAAAATTTCAAAGAGAAAAATCCTGAGAAACGCAACTAAAAACCAATGTTAAAAGTGGCTCGGGTGGACAGTGGAATATTCGATCAGTGGTTTGTTCTACCTGACATGTGGAGCAAAATGTGACACCATTGAACAACATTATAACGTGCGGCCCTAGGTAATCAATATTGTCTATAGTATATACACTGAAACATCTAGTGATTTCAGACTGCGTTTGCTCTAAAATAAAAAAAAAACGCCTTGAAACGAGGATTTCCCCAGGAAGATATGAGAATCAAGGATAATCAAAACGAGATCCCGGTTTTGGAACTTGTTTGGTTGGTTATAATTTTTTAAGGTCAAAGAAAATTTCGGCCTTATATTTGCCATAACTGTTTACACAAACGCCTATTAAAATATGGGTGTGTCTGGTATTTGCAATTTAGCAGCAAGTCTTGTACGATGATTGTTGCGTCCATAAGACTGTTATATCAAAGAGGATAAACACTAACAGCAGCCATGAAAAATGAGTAGTATTGCGGAATCACCGAAGTCGGAGCTTGTCCTTTAAAATTTCGTCTTTTTAACATATATACACACATTTCTCGCTACATAAAGGTACGATTTTCTTTTTCTGTAGCCAAAAAAAGAGAGTGAGTGTACCGTCTTTCCCTAAACTTTATGACAGATAAAAATGACTTTCTCTCTGCACGACCTTTCTGACATTTCAAAGCACTTAAGGGTATTATTTTTTTGGGTATGGGGGGGGGGGGATTAAAGTGAAGAACCGTACTCAGTAAACTTTTTGCATGAGAAAACGCTCGAAGTTTCCAAAAGATAAAGATCAGTAGATTTCATTTTGTTTTGTTTAGATTTGTCGAACCTGAAAAAGCATCGTTCTGATACAAAAAGAGATTTTATTCTAATGAAGATCAGACTGTAATAGGTAACACAAAATTAAACATAATGTCGTGGCTTCGTAATATAGACCGCCACCACCGTTAGTACTGACATCTTCTCCAAGTTCGGATAAATTCTCAATTCAAACTTTCCAACAGAACAATCAAGCCTGTAACATTCATAAGTTTGACGCTGCCTTCCAAACTGACAACTATCATTCTATTTATGATTTTGTCATACGCCAACAAATACCCCCTCTGCATCGCTCTCTCTCTCTCTCTCTCTCTCGCTCTCTCTCTCTCTCTCTCACTGTCTCTCTCACTGTCTCTCTCTCACTGTCTCTCTCTCACTGTCTCTCTCTCTCTCTCTCTCTCTCTCTCTCTTTCTCCTTCTCTCTTTCTCCTTCTCTATTCCTCCATCTATATGCTATAGTCATGTCTACCAAACTATCTCTCTCTTTCTATTGTCGTCTGTTGCTAATTCTCTCACCTTTTCCTCCTTATCTTGTCCATTTTCATTATCATTCTTCCTCCATTTTCGTATCTCTCAATATTTATATATTTTCTTTCTTTTCTTTGTTCTTTTTGTGTTCAAAGTCTCTTTTTATCAGCTAAATTTTCTGTTATCAGTTAACAACCAGAACAATATAGCCGTCAATTAACTTTCCTACACTTTGGCTCACTCATCAACTGAACCATTAAGCATGCGCTACAGTTTTATTTTCAAAGATTTTATAACTTCGTTTTCACATACTGCAAGCACTTATCTGGCTTTGTTGTTTCATGCTTAATGGCGCACATCCTTTTTATGTCAAGCTGAGCTCAATGTTGGCATTTTTACTCTTTCAGCATGACATGCTACAACGTTACTTTATACGAGTTAGACGACTGCCAGTATTATTGTGAAGCTACCAGTGTATATTATAAGGCACACGTCAAAACTTTACACCAACTCAGTTATTAATAATCTCTGAAACTGTATTCGATCGTCCCCTCTGAAATGGTGGAAAAAGCTAAAACTCAAGTTTATCTGTGTCTTGTTTCCTTTTTTTTCATTTTAAAGATTATATAAACAATATGCTATATAAGAAATGTTTTTATAAAAAGGCCCTTACTCAAAAATAGTCTAAGCGATTTGTGACTGATTTACCCTGGCAACCTCACAATTTCTTGGCAAATAGTCTCTATATATGCTGGCTGTATGTACTCTTATTTTAAGATGAAAATAATTATAAATCATTATTTTTTAACCATTTTTTTCGACTGCATTTAACAATGTAAGGTATGTTTATGCATCTTTCCCAATTTAAAGTGTTCCCAATGAAAAAACGTTCATTTTTGAGTCATCGAATATCTTTAAGCATGTTATGTCCTTGAAACTCGAAATTAAAACAGTTAAAACAGCAATTATATTTTATAGGTCTTTCATTTATGTGAAGATAATTAAACCTGCTAGCTTTTTTGTTACCCAAAGTTTTGAAGCTATGGTTTTACTTTAAATTTGGGTTGCTCTATGATTCCGAAAAAAAAACATGTTTATTACAGATCTAAGAAATATTTGCTCTTGGGTGACCTGCCTTTAGACTGACCCTGGTTGACCTTTATCAAGTTTTGTTTGTCCCCAGCTTATCACACCCAAGTTCCCCGTGGTTGTCAAGATAGGCCATGCCCACTCTGGTCTCGGCAAGGTAAGCCCGCCCTTTCTTCTGTTGTAAACTCCCTCTTGGCCTTGTTTTAGAGTCGTAAGCCTAGCTTGAGGGGGCAAAGATAAAGTAAATAGCGATAGGTAAATGGCTTAATTCAAACCAATGGCCAGTATATTGCAGGTGAAAATATCAGCTGATAATATAAAAGGATTGATAAGGAGATATAAGGATAGATGAATGAATGAGAAGATAGAACTATAAATAAACAGGTGCTTAGATAAATGGATAGATAGATAGATAGATAGATAGATAGATAGATAGATAGATAGATAGATAGATAGATAGAAGATAGATAAATAGATAAATATCGTAGATATGTAAGTAGGTAGTTAGACAGCCAGACAGATAGCTTTCTCAGGAAAGAAAAGAAAGATTGAGGAAGAAATTATACAAAAGTTAGTTATAAATATTGTTAGATTTATGGGACTCCAAAGAGAAATATACATTATGCTCGTACAATCATTCTGTTTTGAACAGATCGCATTTTATTTATTGCTCTTCTTTATTTTACATTATCAAGTATTGATTAAAAACTATAATTGATTGTTTTCTTCTCTCTAGGTATATACGCATCTATAGTGCCTTTATCGCTCTTTCTCTCTCGCTCTCACAGTGCCTTCTTTTCTACTTCAGCCACTTTTCTTTTTTTTCCCTTCCATTTATTTTCTTTTTCAAACAACCCTACTTTTCAAGAAAGAGATCTCAATGCCTATACCATGTCAAAAATATTTATCTGTTTTCTTATGATTACTTTTTTTCCGATTGTCGTAAAATATAATAAACAAAGACTTAATAGATCAACTTGAGAACCTTTCGCGAAAAAAGTATATCTTTCAGGTTAATAACATCATAACCAAGGAATTAAGTTAAGCCCAAAATATGTACGGCAAAGTATTTTATTTGCACATGTTTTTAAGTATTGAACATTTTTTAATGTCTTCAAAGTGCCTATTATGATTCAAACTAAGATTTTCCTATTTGAAAAAAATCGAGAAACTATATACTTTATCTGTACAGTCATGTATCTCTGTCTTGTGGTGAAAGTTTTAAGCAAACATTTCTTCTCCTCGATACACAGAAATAGAAAGGGGTTGGTTCCCTTATCTGCTTAAAAAAACCTGGAGTACATCAGTGCAAAAACCAGATTAAATCAATCCAGATTGTTGACATTATATTTGTTATATCTTGATCTTCTTAACCACCATCAAAGTTATAACAAACTCGTTCTCATCGGCAGCTTTAAGCCAAAACAGAGTAAACATTTGAATTACGCACCTGTAACAAAATTTGTTTTTTCGTGAGCGAACATATATCATTTTGTTCGTTGGATTCGAACCTACTGTCACAGAACCCCTGAGCTGTTGTGGCAAGCCACTGGGGCCATCTGGCTGTAGATTTAATCAAGGGGTAGGCCATTTCTCTCCCTTTCTCCACTGGAAGGCTGTCTTTTTGTCTTCGTCAGACAGGCCACCAGAGCGGAGTTTTGACATTTCCTGGTTTCCTGTAAATGTCAACATCTCCATCGACTCCCTCTGTTTGCGTGACGAGATTTTTTTACAGTCCTGTGAGCAGTTAAAGCTCTCTGTTGTTGCAAATGGCCAGGCTCACGTTGAGGATTTGTCATTTTGGTGAAAAGTTGATGATTGGAATTAACTTCAGTAATAATTATTGGCATAAACTTAATTTTAAATGCGTAAATAATTTAACAGTTGATATTTACCAAGTAATGTTTGTTTTCGTTATTGGGCATACAATAATAGATTCGTTATTAACATCCTCTAATGTATAGCCGCTGGCTTATGAGTTCAAGATTACTGATCAGAGCTGGGGTATTGATAAGGCATTTTCCCTTTTTCTTACATGACGTCATAGGATCTTAGTCCAACTATCTTACACGATTTTACACATTGCATAGCGTGAAGCCGCAAACATTTTTATGTCTAATTATATCCATCAGTAACATACTGTGGAATACTTACGGCTGAACGTAAAGATGACAGTCCTGAGGGGACTGAAACTCTTATTAATAGTTGCATCCCCAATAACGACACTGTATTAGAAGCTTACTAGTGTGAAGTAATACATTCTATTGACGGCTGAGTTGGAACGGAGGGAAAGTGAGGACAATATTGCTTGTCTTTTCATGGCACCAGGAGATAATGCTCTTGGTTTAGGATGAGATCAAAAACTCACTTTATTCTACAACTGTTATAGTGAGAAGCGTGAAAAATGCCTTATTCTAAACGTAGATTTATCTATACATGTTTAAAGTGGTTGCTATCTCTTTAAAAGAAGGCAAAGCTGTGAGATGAGATTCTTTCAAAGGAAAATCACTGAGATTAAGGCAGATAAATGAGATACGTTCTAATTCTTTCGATTGAAGGTAAGAACTCATGTGTATTAAATTCGCACCAGTACTATTACTTTCAGGTTATACATGTGTCATTTTGCCATTTTCAGATAAAAACCTGAGAGATCTAATATTTTTAAAACATGAAATGAAAAAAAAAACAGAATTGAAAAATTTGGGCATTTGTTATTTTTGAGAAAAGAGACATTTGAGTCGAACTTCCCCTCTTCTATGTGAAATCTAAAGGGATAAAATACAAGCACTTTTTTTTCTTCATAAAAAAATAAAATTACTCCATCACTTTCCATTCCTTCAGATAAAGGTAGATAACTCGGACACATTTCACGACTTAGCCAGTGTTGTGGCCGTGACGTCATATTATGCCACATCCGAACCGTTCGTAGAGAGCAAATACGACATCCATGTACAGAAAATCGGGAGCAATTATAAAGCTTATTTGTGAGTGTTTCCTTGCCATGCCTCCCGTGTAGTTCCGTGTCCTCCGAGGCGAGGATTAGACCTCACACAGCAGCTTCGAGCACTGCCATTGTTTTTTTTTTAATTATTATTTTAAGTATCTTTGGTGTCGCTCGTGTCATCTTCTGCTGGCCTCCAATTTATTATAAGTATCCTCGTTATCTGGTTTTTTTTTTCGATGTCTTCATCAATATTGTACTGCATCTACCATAAGATCTTTCTTCAGTTTTGTTCAGTTCCTTTGGTCCCTTTGTTGTGCCTTTGTACTTTCTTTCTTCATTCTGGACATATATTTTTATGGCTACACTATCAGCAGTGATAATAACAAACTTTTTTATATAAAATGTTTCTTCTATGCTTTATAAATCTTACACGATTATTAAAATAGTTCGTCTCATGCTCAATACGAGCGTCAGGGAAAAAGGAGTAAGATCTTTTATTTCAACATCAGTTAGCTTGCCTTTACTTTCCTCGCCGTTTTCAACTAGTCTTAACTAGCTACCACAGACCACTCTAACAGACGGAAAGTTCGTTTGATCTATGTCTTACGCTGCTCGAGAGCTCACTTCTGACATTTGCTGATTGCTAGTCGTCCGCCATTTTGAATGTACGAGAACGTTCTCGTTGTTACGTGCCTGAGCCTATAGAAACAATAGGCTATCTTTGATAGTGATAGCATGTTTATTGACGTGTCTACAAATTTTAAGCGTCGTCTACCTCGCCCAATACAATGTAATGCTAGATGGCACTGTTTAGGTTTCTTGTTACCGTCCCATCGGCCTTGAGAAAATGAAGAGAATAGGGGCAGTTTTAGCAGATCTAATATTATCTTAATTTCTAGCATGTCAGATTAAACCTGTTTACAAATCAGATTTAACTTTATATCATATTCATGGTTCGTTCCAAAAACCTTTTGCCCTCATTTCGTCAAGGCCAAATACACGGATCACGCAACTTTAGGCCATGAAACTTCTTTTTGAGGAGCGTAGTGGCGACATGGTATAAACTATGTTTCTCTCAGTGACAGGACAGTGGATCCGAAGCTACTATGAGTTGAAGGTTCGAAACATACTAAAGGCAGATATTTCAGGCATTTGCACTTAAAGCCTACTTCTCTCCACTAATGATTTCATACAAAAATCTTCAGAGAAACTGTCTCAATGCTTAGTCAACGGTGTTTGATCGATAGTTGACAATTTTGCACATGTACTACATTTCAAAATAGCAAATTCTCGGCAAACTTCGGCAATTCAGAGAACACCAAAAGCGCCATCGCTCAGTCTGGTCAAGCGGTCTGTGCTAGCTACCCATTAAGTGCTGAGTGTGCAACTGACGGGAGTTCGAACTTAGGACCTCTCTATTAGCTGCAGTCAACCGCTCTATCGATTGAGGCACCACTAACCCCACAAAGTTTCTACGTTATATAAAAGGATTAGGGAACTCTTAGGTCGCTCTCTCATAATCAGGTAGAATTTATTGCTGTTGCAACGTTTTGTGAGGTTTTGAAACAAGAAATTTAATTGGGTTTTGGTTCTGCCTTGCTACTCGCCAAAAACTTCAAATAAAGTGGAACCTTTTATCGAGAGCCAGAAGTTGTTTTTTTTTCTTACAGAGTAGAACGTATTATACAAGGGATCAAAGAAGGCTTTAAGTGAAAGTGGCATATTGCGTACCGGTGGTGCCAGGCTTTTAGTCGAGAGTTTGAATTTCACCGAGCCAAACAGTTTGATCAATATTGTGTTATTTGCTAAGCTTTCTGTTACATCCTGCTTAGCGCCTTCTATCTCTCAATAGGTTGTTTATGGCGATTTAGTGGATGCCTCCTCTTGGAACTGTAACTTTCCCACCTTTATTTTCGTGTGTGGACATTATGACAAATCACACGTTTTCTTCGGTGAAGATAAATCGGTATCAAATTCCCCTGTAGTATAAAAATATTAAATGATTTGATTTGTTGAGTGCATCTGATAGCTAGGAACAAGATTATGCATATGCCTTTGCTAGCATGTCAACCATGAAAGTGTTTCAAAATCCTACAATTCGCCTGCTTTTTTTTTTAATTTCGGACTTGCTAGGATTTTCAACTACGGAACATTACCAGGTTTCTATAGGTATTATCATGAAAATTTGGTTTCACTTTTATGTCATTGTCTTTCAATCAAAATCAAAGTAGCGACCAAAAGTGTTGCTTTCGTAACTTGAGTGGAACAAACAGTAATGATTTTTTTACAACCTGATATTATGGTGATTTCACACACAAAAAAATTTTTAATCGTGTAAGTGAAAAAATATCTTCTTGTTATAGAGATTTTCCCTTGTTTGATTTTATATAGAGAGAGGAATGTGTCATTCCTTAGTTCATTAAGCTTGCCCTCAGAATAACAAAATATTAAATTCACTTTTGGCAAAATTGCACTACACACATCATGCTTCTTCTACAGTAGTTTTCCAATGTGTCTTAAAGAAATTGAGGCTGTCTTAACTTTCTTTTGATGCCTTTTGACATATTCAATTTTTAGTAGCAGAAATGTTCGGCGCTAAAATCTTAATGTCTAATATCTCGTAATTATACCTAGTGAAGATAGAACTGTGTCAATATCAGGGCGTGCCAAAATCCTAGACTGATACGCTTAAATATGTCCGACTTGATGCAACACATTTTTCTTTGAGGAAAAAAACGGTGCGGGCTATTGCGACGGTAACATTGATATTAATGAATGTATTGTAGCTCAAGAGAAGTTGGTGAAAGCTTCCTATTAATGTGTGTTGTTAGTTTCCAAACGTCAGACATCTAAAAATGCGTGGGAACGCCTCCTGTTTGCATTTGATTTCCTCCTGTCATTTTCACGCTCGCCCCATCTCGCAACGCTTTTAAGAATCACTTAGGAATCCGATCTCTTGGTCAAAACACTATATTACCGACAGAGTTAATAAAACTAGGCATAGTTACTGTGTGATCCTCTCACCTACTTCGCTATGCAAGGGTCTGCTCATATCCACCTTTCAGATTTTATCCAAATATAATCAACCATTACAACTATTTTTAATATCTTTTTGTGTTTTACTCTGGGTAATCTTCCATGGCAATTATGAGTCAGTCCCCCAGACGTTATATTGATTTCGGTTTACACCTTATCTCATTGCTTATTCGCATTCAAAATCATGAGAGCATGTTCAAAGCCAAATGATTCACCACACATCTTATATAAAACAAAAATCAATTTCTAAGCGTTTGCGGATTTCTTGCAATCTTTGGAAATTGTAAAACGGTTTCAACTGGAATTTCATAAGACGAGTTGCTTAGCAACGCCATCTCATTTTCATTTTTCTGTAGTAGTTTTGAAAGACTCCAGAATTTTTTTTATATAACATTATTGCAAAACATCCTTGGAGTTCTTTATTTTCACACGTTTTACTATCAATTGTGCGCCTGTATATACGTTTCTCTTTTTCTGCCTGCCTGCCTTTCTCTCTTTATGATCTATCAATCTATCTATCTCTATCTATCAATCTCTATCTATATCACTCTTACTCTCTCCCCTTCATTACCTATCCATCTCTCTACCTACCTATCTCGTTTTTTTTCTATTTCTGCATTCTGTCTCTTTACTTCCTTTTCACTTTTCCTTTCTTTTTTCTAAATTGCAAACAATCTATGTTTCTCCCTCGCCAAAAATAGCTGTAAATACATAAAAATCTCCTAAGTTTCTCTTCTCTCTATTTCTCTCTCTCTCTCTCTCACTCTCTCTCTCTCTCTCTCTCTCTCCCTTCTTCCGTTTTAGCATATTGTCATTGTATCTGACAAGGATATTTATAAACGTACTTATCAACAATTTATCTATCAATCTATCTATCTATATTGATAATTTGTGCATTTAGCACACTGGTAATTAAGCGCTTGACACAATTGAACTGTGTTATATGGAGTTACCTTGATTCCTGAACTTCCGAATATGTCTACTGAAGAGTGCAACTGAGCACGAAACACAGGTGTATTGATAACAAGATCAGAAAGTAAGGGAATTCTATACATCTATATATCTAGCTATGAATTCAACCTAACTTGCCTCTTTGTTGATCGTTTTATCTATTCCCTTCTCCATCTCTCTCTCTCTCTCTCTCTCTCTCTCTCTCTCTCTCTCTCTCTCTCTCTCTCTCTCTTCTTTTATGATTTTAATTCATGTTGGCAAGCTATTCCTTTACGCTCTTTCGAAACCTCTTACCTTAACTGCCGTTCTGCGGCTTATACTCAAACATTCCGGCCGGAAGATGGATGTTGTAAGGAATTTCCCTACAGGTATCATGTAACATTTTGTCAAGACCTAAGCTGGCAAATGTCTCATGACGAGATATGCCTGTACCAACATTGTGGGACAGCGTGGCTCTGTGGTTTGCCCGTCGGTATCGAAATCGGGAGATTGTGGGTTAGATTCCATCTATGACTCATGTTATAAATGCCTTGTAAAAGCACTTTATCCATGTATATTTTCATCAGTCCACCCGCTTGTAAAATGGGTATCTGGCTATAGGTAGCCGTACAATACTGCTCGGAAATATGAGTTGAATTGGCCCTGGTGTGTAATGGGCTGCTGGCGGAAATGTGTAAAGTATTGAGATCACATTCGGCGGTGGAAAACTATAGCAATATTTTTTATACTAACTGGCGCCCACCACCTATGTAACTTTCTACAACATTAGAGTCCGCATGTCTGAACTGTATAAGCACACATAAAGCAACGGATTTTTACATATATACTGGAATCTGCTTAAGATAAACCCTCTTTTTTATAAACTTTGGTTTACAAAAACTAGATTCTGGCTCCTTTCCTTCTGTTTTCTTCATAATGTCAAGTTATTGTTTCATATAAACATTGGATAAAATATACTTTTAGCCGTGTCCAGAGATGTTCATCTTAACAGTATTCCATTTTAGTACAGTTAAATCGTGTCTATCTTACCCATAGTCTCTCTTCTGTCTTGAATTTGTTTGGTTTTTTTTTTAACTTCCATTCCTTTCACCGTCCTCGGCTACTTAAACCAACTAAGCATCGCGGCAGGAAATGGTTCTTGACTGACTTCCTCTGGGAAGAACTTCATCAACTCGATTCTTGCCCTTGGTCGATACTCGGCATGTCTCACTGGTCTGGTTTCGTCTCACAGTTGTAGTCGGAGAATTAAGGAGTGGTATTATTTTACCGCTCTCTAAATAAGGAGATAGGGAAAAAACATGACATGAACAGCTTTCAGTCTATTTCTTTCCACCATCCTCGTTCTCGCCTAGCCCAATTACAGCTTAGCTTTGAGTGTGTGTGCGTGTGTGTTTCAAGAAAATTTGGGTTTGAAAGATAGTATTTTGGTTTGTTTCGTTTTTTTTTCCAAACACTTCCAGGCATGTTCCAGTCGGCTTCTTTACGTTGACTTTGATACAGTGAAAGAATGGCTGTCTTTTACAATTTACGTGTGATCTGGGGGCCGGGGATAAACCGCTTTCTCTTTTATATGGGCTATATATCTACAATCCTAAATTTTTTTTTATGGTCATCCAATGTTCCTGGGAAAGCAAATTTAGTGAGATTCAAGAAAGAAGAAAAAGGCGACGAAGAAGAGCCGGTACTGGTGGCAGTATTTAAAGTTATATTGATAGTAACAAAAGTAGCAGGATTAGTAGTCATATTAGAAGTTGGTGTGGTCAATTTAAGAAGAACGGCAGTAACTGAAGTAGTAATAGTAGTAGCAATAGTAATACTGTAGTAGTAGTAGTAGTAGTAGTAGTAGTAGTAGTAGTAGTAGTAGTAGTTGTAGTAGACGTAGTAGTAGTAGTAGTAGCAGCAAAGGCAGTAAAAGTAATAGTAGTAGTAGTAATGGTGATAGTAGTAGTAATAGTAGTAGTAGTAGTAGTAGTAGTAGTAGTAGTAGTAGCAATAGTAGTAGTAGCAGTGGTAGCAGAATTAGTAGTAGTAGTAGTTATAGTAGCAAAGGTAGTAAAAGTAATAGTAATAGTAGTAATGGTAGCAGTAGCAGTAGAAGTAGTAGTAGTAGTAGTAGTAGTAGTAGTAGTAGTAGTAGTAGTAGTAGTAGTAGTAGTAGTAGTAGTAGTAGTAGTAGTAGTAGTAGTAGTAGTAGTAGTAGTAGTGGTTGTGGTAGTAGCAGCAGCAGCAGCAACAGCAGCAACAGGAGCATATAAAATTATTACTAATGTCTCTACTCCATAATTCTGATTAACAACATAAACTACTATACCATCCGGGATCATAGATTTTAGAGAACGGCACAGGGAAACAAGTAGTGATAACATAAGCTGTAGCATCATTAATAACAACATTACGATATGCGGTCGTGTTGGTGATGACATTGTTTAGTGTTGTTCTAGTTCTAGTCGATCTTATAACAAAGCACTTTTCTAGCAAGAGAGGGCTAGGTGCTCTTATAGACTGTAATGTATCACAGAACGATTATCCTTTTAGCCATCATTTTCAGTACGATAGAGGGTGAGCCAACGATTTTATCATAGGAGAAAAAAAGATTTTTTATAAATGAGTTAAAAATATCGCATAGAAGATCGAACCATTACTTGTGAAAGAGAACAAAATAGGTTAAATATCTGGGTCTTGCTTAGTATTCACGTTTTTTTTTTCTAATTTACAAGTATTTTACCACTCTGAATATGGTTTTAGAAATGAAAGTTTTGCCTTATTATTGCAAGTTCTGGATTACTTCTGGGTCCTGTTGAAAAAAGTTCTTTAAAAAGTTTCTTTCTTTTGCCATCAAGGTGGAAGTCTCTCTTGCAATAATGTCCAGGAATTTTGTTTTCGAAAAAAAATCTATTAACATCGCTTGTTTGCGTGGCCGATTAAAGTTTAATGTAATTTTTCACAGTGTCAAAACATTAGACAATGTATCTTGATAGATTATTTTTTTAACACTAACTACCAGTTTGTTTTCGTTGAGGCGTTTGTCAACGTTGCTTCTTATTGAGCCCTGTCTTAACCTCTGTTTGGTTATTTTGTTTAGTTCCGAACGGCCAGCTCACGAACCGTTTCCTGTGATGTCATTTAGGGCCTTAACATATCATATCGCTGACATGACAGATGTTGTAGACATGGCAAGCAAACTTAAGTAATTCTTCACAAGTCTGGCGATACTATTGACCAATAACGCCGTAGGGGGTAACTTTTTCTGGGATTTTTTTACATGGTTGGTAGTCACAAGATGCTGAAAAGGTTTGTTCACACACAACACCTTACCACAGCAGGTGTTTCTTAAAATTTTGAAATCTTTAAACAACGCGTAACATGTTATTCCTATGTATAACATGGTTCGTCAAAGCTTGGGGTATCAATGTCTCTTGCAATTAATTTTGCGGAAAAAGAAACGAAAAAGCAAATCTCACAGCCCCTGCATCAACATCTTGTTTGCCTCACTAATGTGTGCACTGCAAACCAATGTTTGAAGAAAAAGACGGCCATAAAAATACTCGTATTTTATTAATCTATTATTTAACAATTGTAGAAAGGACTGAGATACGGTTTCATAGATAAGAAAATTCAAACACTTCTTTCTGATATTGGTTTCTTATAATTTGTTGCATTAGACTTAATGTCTGTACACAGCAAAAACAAGATCGTTAAAGTTTTTAAAAAACCGCAGAATACATGGCACTCCGACCAAAAACATAGCGCCCAAAATCTATGCTAAAGGTAATACTAATCGGAAGACGTCTAGACCAAGATATTTTATAGAACTAGCTCTAAATTTGTTTTATTTAAATTTATTTGTAGATCCAAGTCCTAATCTGAGACACTAAATCAAGATTCTACATCCAAATCTAACAAATCTAACAAAGATGGAAAGCGAGCAAAATTATAACTTAGTTCTGTGTGTTCTTCCATATATCATTTTTATTGAGGTATGTGTAAATTTGCCTACAAGTCTTGCAAAATGAAAACAAAAGATTTACATGACATTAAACTATTAAGCTACCTACGCATCTCTGAGATATCAATGACTGAGCTAGAAACAGCAGACAACATCAGTATCGCCTACAGGTCTTCGGTATAGATGGATCGTCTGCAATTCTATTGGGGGGGAGGATAAGTTATTTCCTGATAGATTCTGTCAACAATCCGCACCAGTGTCATGGGAGCCTGAGGGGTTATAATTCAGTGTAATGTTTATTTAACCTCTAAAAAAGGATTTTTTTCTGGTGGATTCAGAAAAACCTAAAGTTTGTTTAATGTCAGTTAACTTCCGGTTAGCTAAAATCTATGAATAATTTGTTTCTTGATCAACTCGTTCAATCTTTTTCAGTAACACTTTTCCGTGTTGTTTTTTTTTCTTGGTCTTACTTGAGCCTCTTTCTTATAGTTATTTTAAAAAATCAGTTTTGTGTTCGTTTAATTCTAGGTTCCATATCGATATCCTCCTCATCTTTTTTTGCGCATGCGTCATTTGCAGCATTTTAGTTATCATTACGTTTATAATGGGGGATTGAAGAAGATATCTGCCCAAAAAGTAGCTTCGTCTAAATCATGTGTCGAGGACCGTTAACAGGTGTACGAGTTACAAGCAGTCCTACGTTAAGGCTGAATATTATACACAAAACCATATTACCTCTTGTTGTGTCATTCTATCTGTTCATATAACCGTAGATATTTTGTTTACTAATTAGTAGAGCCAGCTTGTTGAGCGTGGTCTGTCTGTACGTCTGTCTTTTTGTCTGTATGTCCGCGTGTATGTCTGCTCCCATCCTCACCCACCACGTGACTGACCCCCTCACATCTCCAGGTAAGAATAAGCAACCACTATGACTTTCAAGACCTGGCCGGCGTTGTCGCTGTGACACAAGGCTATTCCACTACCGAGCCATTCATCGATGCCAAATACGACCTGCACATTCAAAAGATAGGCTCCTCGTACAAGGCGTTTATGTAAGTTCTGAACGCGCTTCATGCGTGTCTTCCCCCTTATTTTGGTGTGCACGCCTTGTTACAATCTTTGTCCATGATTATTGTTGTTTTCGGTGGTTTCGGTTTAGTTTCTAGATTTCTGTTTTATTCTTTCTTACAATTTCGTTTTTGTTTTTGTTTTATTGTGCTACTATGTCTTTAGTTTGATATTCGCTTTGTGATTATAGTGTAGAAAGATTTTAGCTTCCTTAGAGTCCTAATTTCATTAAAAAAAACTCCTGCCAAAGAGTCTCCACGCCGAATGCCAACATTAACACACGAATCCATATTTTCTACAATACCTTCACCAATCCCAATTCCATCATCCTACATGGGTCTGCTATCATGATAAAAATGTAATCTGTCAAAAATTTCATCTTTTGCCTTCTCATTAAGAGCTGCGTGTACGCGGAAATTTTATCATTGGTTTTTACTTGTTTTACGGGAAAGAGGTGAAATACCAGCGTTGTTTACATCTTGTAAAATCCAAACATGAAGAAATCCAGACGACTTGACTCTGCTGAAGTAGACAGGCGGGGAACTCAAAACCACTAAAACCCTCTTTGTCAAGATAATTTTCGGAGTAGATGGAAATTATTTGAAGTTTGACGTTTTGCACGACGAAACTAATCCAATTATATTATCAAAGGTGATCTTTTATTAGGAGCCATAACTATTACCTCTTTATGTGTCGAAAAACTATTTTGCTTTTATATATATAGAACAACGATATCAATGCAACATTTTGACATGGTACATAAATTGATGGCTTCTTTTAGCAGACAAGCTTCTTCGTTGTTTAAAAGGTCGTTTATGTAATCGCAGTTTTAAGTCTTTTTAGTCAGCAATATGAGAACAAAAGAGTCATCAAGCATTGTGCAATAGAACTGCAGCCGATCTATTGCATTGTTGTTCTTTTATATCAGCTGCTTGTTCTAGATCTAGGGGTTACTTGAAAAGAGACACTCTTTATCTTTCCCTGGATGTTTAATATTTAACCTACCCATCATTTTACGTTCTTAGTTTACAAGTAAGCGGCATTTTTTTCAAAGTTGTTTCCCGTCTGACTGACCCAAGCTTTGTTTTTTATGTTTCATCAGTGACTTTCTTTTTCTTTTCACACATTAGAAGTTGGTGGGTAAAAATTTAGATTTGTGTTTAGACCTGATGCTTCTGCCATGCTGTTTCTCTTTGTGTAATATAGAGGTGTTATAGTGTGTTAGATTCTAGTAGATTTCAGATAACAACGGTGTCGCGAAATAAATCTGTTAAACAGAGTATATACTTCAGGATAATAATTTTTTTTATATTCATAAGATAGATTTTCAGGAAAATGTATATGCAGCTAATACTCTTAAATATTTCACTGACATTTAACGTGTTCATTTTCATTGTTTTAGAGATATTTCAAAATGTAAAAGCATTATGTTTTGCCTGTTTCGGAATACTTTCTAGAGAAGAATTCTGCGTCAACTTGATAAGCAAGCAAAATTCTTTACTTTTCAATAGTTACAACACTTTTCCTTGACTAAGGTTTTAGTAGAATGATACTTTATGATACACAGCTAATATACATCCTCTTAAGCTCCTTTTAACACTTTCCAAGTTTTTAGGAAATGTTTTTTTTTTATATATCCTTGCTTATGGCTCTAGAAACATTAAATATAGGAGGAAAAATAATAATTATACTAAAACGAGTGCTTTTTTACAACATTGCATAAAAACCTTATGCCTTTCTTAAACCCTTTGTTTGCTATTTTATAAGTATATAGGGCAAAATACAACACACGTAAGTTTTCAATTGTATCAAGTTTTAACCCTTCATCAAAAATTTATTTTAAAGCAAAGCGTGCGGTGTTTAGTGAAGCAGAGCGGTCGTCCTAAGCTTTGAAAGCGCTATTTGTTTGAGATTCTCAATAACACTATTGAAAATATGTCGATTTAAAGTCACTGAACAAAACTAAGTCGAATCACCTAACAACATATACAAATCGGTGTTAAAAAAACTCTATCTATTCATTACTCTCGTTTCAATTTTTTGAAAGATGTTAAATGCCCAAAACAAATTTTTCGCAAAATAAAGGAGTGAGCCCACACTCGCATCCGATGACTAGGCCTTTACGCAGGCTGCAACGCTCAGATCTCAGCCAAGACAGACGTAGTAATGCCCGAACAAGCCATCCTAAATTGATGGCACAGTCCCTAGGCCATCATACTTGAACAGGCCGAATACTCCAACATAAGTAGATATCATATTCCCTATATTTTGTATGTAACTTTGTTTTGGGCCGGCCCATAACAGGAAAGCACTAGTTGAGTTTTTTTGTGCCCTATCTATATTAAGAACTCAATGGAGATAGATCATTAGAGCTCTCATGCACAAATTTATTTACATTTTGACTGACAGGCCTTTTGAGTACGGTGACCTAGCACAGTCCCTATATTTCAATTTCAATTTTGTTTTGGTCATATCCATAATAATTATGTCATGTCATGTCAAAGGTCTTGTTGACTAATAACATGTTTTAACAACTCAAACAACTCCAATGAGATAGATGAATTGTAGAACTCTTATGCTCCAGTTTGTTTACATATGAAAGGCGTCTTTACTTGGTGTCTTAGGTCTCAGTACAACTTATCGCTTGCTCTAGCTCACTCTTTTAACCCTCCCACCACACCCACCCCAATCCTTTCCCAAATACTCAAGAAATTGTTATTGTGAACCTCTTTTCGGCTACAGAATAAAAGATGACTAAGTTGTGTGCAGAAGCAAAACTGTATATTATGATTTCAAAAGGTTGTCGGCAAATTGCATAAGACAAAGCCATGATATGTCAATTCATCACATTCCCTATAAAACAAAGAATATTTGTTCAATCTGTGAATAACATAAGTTTAAAAACTGAATTTTCTCTGGTTTAATTTACGAACACATTTGGTGGTAAATTGTTTATATGCTAATAGTAGCAATAAAGAGGCGATATATTTGTTTTTTCTTTCTTTTCTTTTTTTACAAATTTTCACTGCGGCGTTATAACTGCGTCGCATCTTTTTTTCCTTCGTCATCACCAATCAGGAAACACATTTATTCATGAAAGCACGAAATTTTCACCAGTTTGATTTTTCATTTAATTTCAGTAAAAAAAAAAATAATCGAAAAAGGACATTGCGTCATTTTACAAAACGAATGTAAAATCATCAAGTTTCTACAATGTTGCCGCGGGCTGAGAACAATTATATTTACAGAAAATTGTACAGAAAGTTAATCGAGTCAAAGAAATTTGAGAGGAAGGTTTAGAAAAGGAATCGCACAATTGTAAAGACATAAAAAGCGACTAGAAACTTAGAAGTAATCGAGTTTATGAGAAAGGGGGGGGGGGTTAAAAAAGGTTACTAGGGCAGAGTGGGAGAAAGATGTATGATTTGCAGGAATTAGGACAGCAAATAGATTTGAAAAAATGGAACTTTTTGGCGTTATTGAATCTTGGCCTTCCCTATGCGATTCAGTTTTTCTTTTTTGTGTTATTGTTGATGTTTGTAATGTTGTTTTTAGATGTTGTTATTGTTACTGTTGCTTCTTAAGAAGTAAACAAAGTTCAGGCAGAGAAAGGTTAAAGCCGGTTTCATATGACGCGTAACCCGTACTGAAAACTGCGGACTGGCTCCCGTCGGATGATCCGTGTTTGGTGCAGATGTGGGTGGCAATATACGGATAGAATTCTTTTCAAATCTCCTATCGAGAGCCGGTCCTGAGTATCCCGTATGGAGTAGCCTACGCGTCGATTGAGACGGGCTTTCGAGTGCGGGAGAGGAATAGCTTTGAACCTGGCTCATAACTTTCCTTGGAAAAAAGCCTCTGTATTTCTGTACTTTGAAAAGTAGTAAACCATGTCTTGATTATATTTTTTACGTCGCATCTTTGACAATTACTCACTCGGATTTAGACATTTCGTTGTCTTTTCCTCAAAAGCATTTCTGAACTCCACGCACGCACTTCAAATTTTAGAGTGTTGGCTTTTTATTTAGATAGAAAGTGAGAAAAAGCAACTCCTGTGTTTCTTAGTAGCCCTAAAGAGCGTGTGTGTAAAGGGGGGGGGAGGGGGGGATAGAGTGTAAGTGCATAGTTTTACTCGAAGGTTTTGCCAATTTTAATGATACATGGAGATATGAAAGTGTAGGCAATGTTTCGGGCCAAAAAAACATGTCTATTTCAATCTTTGGCGCAAATACGCAAATTCCTTATGTACTATATCTAGCCTTTTGGGTAACAAGAATGGTTTGATGCCATTTCTACGACAATTGCCAGCGCTTTAACGAAAAGAAAACCAAGTTTTAACAAACTACCAATTGAAAATTAGTGACGCCGGTTTATAAGGCAAGCATTGTTTTCTGTCGCCCTAGTATTTTCTTCTAATTAGCTTCTCTCTAGATATACTGCAGCAGAAATTTGACAGTGAAATGCTTTTTGGAATAGAAATAGTATGTAAACGCTAGTAATTTTGTAAAAATAGTCATTTTGCCCCGCATTGGTTTTCCCTGACCCGTCTTTCTGTTTATTCATATATCCACACATCCATTTCCTCCCCTCATCTACCAACCACTATCTCTGTCTTCTCAGTCAGTATGTCAGTCTGTTCTTTTTTAAAAAACTATAATACAAATTTTTAGCTCCTTGTCCTCCACTACATATTCGTATGTCAATTAATATTTCATGTTTTCACTTTATCTATGAACTGATGCATTTTTCTCTTTCGGGTCATGCGAACATCTGTCCATAATGTTTACATTTTTACTCCTTCTAACAATTTGGCTATCTTAGACGTCCTCTCTTCATCTCCACCTTCTTCCTGTTTGTCTTCTTACATAATTATCACTTCTTGCCTATCTTAGTTGCATTTATTTTGCGTTCAAACCAAGGATTGTGTGTTCGGTACTCCTCTTTCTGTTCTCTGTCTCCAAACTTCGGTGTGTCTTTACGTCTATTTTCTCTTTGTGTCTCTGTCTCCTTTCCTTCTGTCTGTGTCTGTCTCTGTCTGTCTCTCTATCTAGCTATCTCTCTCTATTCTCTTTCTCACTCTCTTTCTCCAGCTTTTTCTCTCTTCCCACATCTTATCCTACGTTTTGTCCCTAAGGGGCACACAGACGAACATCGAAACCGAAAACCTCTACATCTGGAGGTGCCCACATTCAACCGCACCTACCCCCCCCC
>BMAT01007614.1:272161-285030 GCA_019649035.1 Elysia marginata | reverse complement strand
GACAAGATCCCTATTTATTGCCCCTAGCTGTATACTCATTTAATGCCTGAGTGTTGCAAAGAAATGTGTGTAAATAGCCTTTCTCGAGGAATAAACATTGGTCTTATGAATACAGGGCTTGAACCCCCAGACCTCTAGGTCCCAAAGCCAAGTGTCTACCACAAAACAAACAACACATGGAAAAAAAAAAAAGGATACCCTAAAATTTTCTCCCACAAATAATTCAGGTAGAAGTTTTGTACTCCACACTAGCCTGTAAAAGTCAGAAGAGTGTAAGTTTCTCTGGACCCTGAAACAGGTAACTTATTCCCATGGTTAAAGACACAAATATTGGAAGTGATTAACTATGATCCTCAAGCTACTTTACGCCAACACAAAGATCAAGCATCAGTTGCTCCCTTTTCGTTAAATTCACCTTTATTTTAATTTTTTAAAAATAACTACAAACTAATCCAAAGTATTATTATTTACCAATGTAACTATTCAACAATAACAGCAAGGCCCATCTCAAAATGTTAATTTTCTTAAGATCTATATAATATCTAAACAAACTCAAGAAAAAAAAAATAATGACAATAATAATAGCAACTATTTATTGAGTGCTTTCCTTCAAGGCTCAAAATGTTTTACAACATCAGGAAAACAGACATAGTAAATATCTACCAGCAACGAGTTCAATTTACATTAAAAATGTATAATTAAAAGAAAATCATTATTAAAGACACTTTCCAACAACAAACCATGCAGATGACTGTATTATTTTTTGTTTGTTTTTTTTTTCTTGGTTATGTTTTTCACAGCACAAAGATCCTTTAAAATTAACTCTTTTACCCCTCAACCAAGGCATCAAGACCTGGACCTTGAACAGATCTTCCGTTTGACCCAATTCTCTTGTAGCTTTTTGCTTCTCTCTATATATAAGCCTCTCTCAAAATTTCTGCCTACAAGAGGCTGTGCACATTACATAAACACAGCGCCTCCCAACCAAAATATCAGATGCTCGCAAAAGTTAGAGTGAACTTTGTTGTTGAATGAATCAATGTAACCCTCATTAACGTAGACCTACATTGATCTTTAGCATAAAAGAAATTTTCTCGAACTTACGGGATGGTCAGCCATTTTGATAGCAAATGCAACATTTTTACAATGTACACAGCCTCAATATCTATCTTTCTCCCTCCCCTCTTTATCCTGCTAGCTACAAACAGATTCCATACTCTGGGACTTACTTGGCGTCAATGTTGCGGAAATCTTCCTGCTGTGCCAGGCTGACGCAGACTGCCCAGGCTTGGCTATAACACAGGCCGATCAGCTGAGAGCAGTACTGGTAGGCAATATCGTAGTCTGAGGCCTGAGGTGTTGGTTAAAACATAGTTTTAACAATAAAATGTATCACCTTTCTTTTCAGAATTACATAGCCATTTAAAAACGTTACTATTTTGTTACTTTTTTTGCAGTATGTCGTATGTCTGGCTTTTGATATATAATTTTATACATTCTACATTTGCACTTCAGTTTGCTAATTTTAGATAGTTCTTGTTCAATTACTTTACCCTTTATTCACATATTTTTCATACATGGATTGAAACAGCTATGCACTTATATAAATTTTTGAGCAACGGTCAATTTTTGAGCAAATATAATATTATAAGTACATTTATTTTTGCCTATTTTTTTAACCAACATGGTGTAAAATTGCCCAATTTAAAAATAAACCTAAAAAGAATGAAGGAATATTTTTTTTCCAAAACGGTTGAAAATACATCAAACACACTGAACCGACACACTAGATCTCAAAAAGCTAGAAGTCAACCGGTTAAAAAAATAGTAAGAGTAGTTTGAAATAGTATGATCATAATGACATTAAGGATAAAAAAAGGACTGATATAGCGACATAGAGAGTAATAAAGATGGAAGAAAGGAAGGAAGAAGAAATAGACAAAGCAGAACCCACAAACAAGAAACACTTACATTAACTGCTTCCTCAGCACACATCTGTACTATCTGGCCCTCTTGTTCACCATCGTCCTTGCATGGAATTCCCAACAACTGGCCCAGTCTTAGAAGCTAGGACAGAAACATGGTTTTTTTTCATAAGCAACACTCTATATGAATCATGATTTAGATAAATATTACTTACAAGAAATTTTTACTTACATTGCTATCTCTCTGCTTTCTCAAAATTAAAGACAGAAGCTAAATCTGAATGAAAGTGAAAAAAAGGTACAAGTTGTACCTTTTTTTACCACTATCTGGAGTGACATAAAACATACAATTTTTAAATGATACCTAGAAATTGTGAAAATCTCGTTAAATTTTTGGATTCCCCTAACTTCCAGCTCACCCTCTGCGTCTGCTTGTAGCTTGTAGGATTCGTAGTGACAGCTTTCTGCACAAGATCAAGCCGATCCTTGCTCAGACGTACTGAAGATTAGAAGAATACGAAGAGAATACAATGATAATAACAACTTAATTTACTTTATTATAGAGCACCTCAAATCCACAAAAAAAAGTGCTCAGTGGCGCTAATACATACATTATAGCAGAATAAAGTTACCTTATAAAACAATTGTAAAAGAGTGTAACATTAAACAGAAACAAAACGTTTTACAATACATAGGCATGACAACTTTTACTATTACATCATCTAAGACAGCCACTGTGCTTGTCTTGGGTAATCTTACAGTTACTTTGAAATGCATAAAAATTAATGCCAATAGGTTCTAAAATCGCACAAAAATATTCTTATAAAAAAATCAATTTTCAAATCTCGGTTAAAGGATTCGATTGTGTCACTTCTCTCAGTTTTTTTTCTGATAAAACATTCCAGACCTTAGCAGCTATGACAGAAAACACTTTCATTGAAAAGTCGAAGATGGCAAATTGGTTCTCAGCAAAAGAAGTTGTTTCATCTAAAACCCTCTGGGCTTTGTATAATAGTAAGAGTTGGTTCGTTACAGCTGTTTGAAGTCAGCTTTGTTAGGACTTGTTAAGTTTTTTATAAAGGGGAGAAAACTTATGTTTACAGTTTGGCCAACTTAAAAGCTGTACAGCCCCAGGCACAAAAATTTACAGAGTAACCAACCTTGTAGAGGAAGGACAGCAACGCCAAACTCTTGTAGCAACGCAAGGGAGGCAATCAGGTCAAGTTCTTCTTGGATCGGCTTCGGGGCGTCCAGAATTAGATTAAGACATGACCTTGGTAAAACACAAAGCAATGCAAGAGTTACCAACTAGATCTAGAAAGTCTTTCGTTAAACATTAAAAACTGAATAATCTCCAGCTTTTTGGTGGGTTTTTCAAAAATGACTCTTTTAAATGAAGCTAACTCAAAAATCTTGAAAGACAATGAGTATAATGAAGCTATTAATCACATGCCACAGGAAAACGATAAATCAAATTCTCGTATTTAACATGGTTGCTATGACAGCTGCCGTCATCTTTAATTTTGTACAAAAGCTTGGAAGTTTAAAACTGCACAAACTCTGTCACCTAGATAGATCCATGCAAGGGTCACTGAGGTTGGCAGAGGAGTTGAAATATTCCCTGGCCGCTGATAGCGCTAGCTCCACTGCCCGGGCATAGGGCACCTTGTCCAGCGCTGCGGCTCCCTTCTGCCCTCGGCTCGGCTTAGTGTCCTGGCTGCTGCGCTCTAGCATCTGACCTGAGAGAGGAAGGGGTGATGGGAAGAATAGAGAAAGATGAGAGATAAAAAAAGGAGATAGCATTAGAGGAAAAAATAAGGATGGGAGGCAGGAAAAAGGGAACTATAGAGGCTTCTATGTTCCACCACTTAGACCTTCTTGGACTATTGTTAAGTGACCAGTCCAGTATTAAAGTTTGCACATTCCCAGAAAGTTTGAGCAAAGCATCTTTTAGCTTTCAAAAATTCACGAAGCTTTGATTTTTGTTTTGCTTTAATTTTCTGAATTACTTGTCTTTAGAAGGAAGAAGGAAAAGTTACCTTTAGCAGTTTTATTAAATCAGATTTCCAAGATCCAAAGCATGATTGGTTACGAGGTAGTAAAATTGATGGTGTTTTTTTGTTTCTTTTTTTCTTTAACCTCATCTGTCATTTTTGTTACTTTTTCATCTTTGCTTAAAATTTTAAATACACCAATAGCAAAGAAATTCTAGAGTTTCCACTAAAAGCTAGTTTGTTTGCTTTCGTTTTTTTTTTGTTTCCATTTAATCAAGAAAAATTTATAGTATTAAAAACTTGGGCTAAACAAATAAAAATTTAAGAAGAGTTCTTGACAAAGTAGATAAAGGGAGACCACCCACCAGCCAGTCTGATGGTGTCTTGTCTTCCTGAACACATCAGGCTCTCTACAAAAATCTGTAAACAAACGACAGAATTTTTACAGAAGGATTTGATTTTACAGTTCCTGCTGCGAAAAAGTTTAGAGGCTTAAAACTTGAGAGCGAAATTTAAAAAAAGAATGAATAAGAAAGTACAGCAAGCTCTCCACAAAAATCTGTTACACTAAAGACAAAATATTTCAAAGAATACTGTTAGTCTACAGCTCTTGGGACAACAAAAACTTAGTTTGGTTCAATACCATACCATTCAATATATATGTCATCTATCATAGAGAACTATTTTTTCTATTTCAGGTTTATCAATTTTCACACAGCTGAAGACTTTTGGTTTACAGCATTCAAAGTTAAATATTTACCAGTTTAAAAATTTAAGATTAGTATCACAGTCAGCAATCAAAGTTTGATTTATACATGATTAAAAAAAAACAACTTTAAGATATTGCAGGCAAGTGATTCTACAGATAAGCTGAAATAAAATTAAAATGTTTTAAAGTTTTATAGGTTGACAATATATTGACCCTTCAGCTAGAGCAAAATTTACAAACAGTACCAGATTGAATTTAGTTCACTTTTAACTCCTGGTACTTTTGCACAAATGCTAAGAAAGATTTATTTATAGGTTTTAAAAAATTCATTAAAGCCTTAGGCTATTCACCAAACTCTCAAATGCTGTCAGAACTTGGCTTCCTAGTCTATAAGCAAATGATTCTCTCATTGGCCTCAGCCTTTTGAGGAAACTAATAATGAAAATTGGAATACCACTTTCTTGAGTCTGAGACAAGATCTAAGCAGTGAAGCGGCATGTAGTGGGATAATTCTATTGTCTTTGGTTTACCTCACACAAAGTCACAAATATTCATCTAAAACTTGGGGAGCTTTTTCAAGCCTATGTATTCTCATTGATACAAAATTAGAATTATTAAATTTGTTTCCACTTCAGCGACACTGACCTCACGGCACACAGCGCGGGATATACATCTGTACACCTTGGCCTGTAGCGTCATGACGTCCTCGTGCAGCTTCAGCCATTCCATCTCATTGAGTGGAAGAGACCTGAGGGTGTACGCAAGCACAAATCTATGACAAGGAGGCATAGCAGAGCTCACTCAGCGCGGTTTTATGTCAGACTGTGAAACATGGTAAAGGCACTAGTGCATGATGCCCTGGTATTGATTAGAAGACTGGAGAGTCCCATTTGACCTGTCTTTTGTGTTTATCCTTCTCGATTTCTACTAGAATTTTTTTTCTATTGACTCTATTGATCCAGGTCACAACTGATTTGACTATCTGATTTAAAAAAGCAGAACTTAAACCAGCACAGTATTTGAAAAAAATCGGTGTCGGTCTGCCATGTTAGTCTTGAGGCTCAACAAGGCTTTCAGCTGAAATGCTTGTAAAATCTCTTGTTAATTTTTCAGAAAACAATAATTTGTAACTATTTAGTCCCTGAGTCTACTTTCCACTGCTCTTTCAGGAGTTCTGCTGTAATGCCTTTGCCTGTTGCAATTTGTCTATTGACAAAAATTTAAAGCCAGAGAAATGTGTGTACAACCACGGAAAAAAAGTCTTAACGATTTGGTCGGGTGTTCGATCTACATAGTTTATATCTAATAATCAGGAATAGGCAAGGTTCAAACAGATTGTAATGCTAAATCTTAAGAAATATCACCAGCTAGCCCTATTACATAATGTCAATGGCTTTGCAAGAGGAAACCCAATCACTGTCTCTTACATAAAGACCAGCAACAGACGAAACTGCAATTTTGACTTCTATAAAAGTCGTTTCATCAAAACCAAAGAACATAGAAGGTTTTGAAGGTTAATATTTTAAAGTATGAGCGCCCACAAACAGTTTTTTAACACGACCATCCCCCCAACCCTAAAAAAAAAAAATAGAAAATAAAAGAATTAACAATCATTTTTTGTAAGCAGAGGACATTTTAGCTTTAAAATCAAAGAAAAAAACCGCAACTCCAGATTTACCCAAGGGAAAAACAAAAGTTATGCATTAGTTACGGTTTTGCACAACTCACCTCTTGCTTGCCATTCTCGTCAGTCTCACCATCAAAGTCCGAGACTCCTCTGGGTCATTCTAGATCAGCCAGAAAAGACAATAACAAGAAAAAAATACAGTTTCTTTTCTTAGATCTTCCTAAACCAAACAAGAAAAAGATAAAAAAAAAACATCCTGGCAATCTACATGCCTTAAGAAACTTGCACAACAAACCAAAAAAAAAACAAGAAAAAATACAGTTTCTTTTCTTAGATACTCCTAAAGCATACAAGAAAAAGATTTGGAACAACCTGGCATTAACACCTAAAGAAACTTGCACACCAAACCGCATTATCTTAGACCAACAATCAAAAAGTACACAAGTCCACTCATACAAGTTAGCACTTTATATTTAAGAGCGAACGTTAAAAATTTACCTCTGAAGATTTGATATATGCCAATGTGTTCTTCATGTTATTTGCCTCAAATATTTTGGCAGCGCTGAAAAATGAAAGAGAACAAAAAGATTAAATTAAAAAACATCTATAACACATTAGGAAAATTATAACAAGAGAAGCATAGATTAGAGACCTACAATTGGTTTAATAAAAAAAAAAAAGAGGACAAAAGGGCACAATCAAACTGTTATAATCCTAATGATATATAGATATATGTCCTGCATGTTTTTTCATCCTACCCAGGCTTGAAGGCAAAAGAAGGAAAGGCCGACCAACAAGAAGATGGACTGAAGACATTAAGGAATGGCTACAGATAAGCCCCACAGAAGCTGGCTGAGAAGCCCAGAAGAGGGAGGTGTTTAGACGGAGGGTTCGGGAGGCAACGTCCACACAGACATGCCAGGATGAGTGAGTGAGTGAGCAGGGAAAAATTCAAATGAACAAATTATTTTTCTTGTTCAGATGAAAAAAAGATCATAAACACAATCAAGGCGTAGTTTTTACATGAGCACAAACTTTCGTGCTTAATCTAAAATCAAACAACCCCCCCCCCCCTTATAAAACCAATAAAATATCTTTTTTGAGAATTATGATATTGATGGCAGGCACATCAAACCTCTGATGTGGCCTCTTTTTCCATATTAAAATCAGAGATTTGATGTGCCTGCCATCAATATATTTCGAAGGTCAGAAAGCTGTATTGTTCAAAATGAAGATGCCTTTGAACCATTAGTATCGAGACATAAGTGTCTTTATTCTTTTCCTTTTCTTTGTTCGAGTTTTTCAGTGAGTTTCACTTCATTCTTCTGTTACTTTTTATTTATGTACGTGTTATTTCATACGTCCTTTTGTTCCCCTTTTTTTAGCGGACTCCTTTTTCCAACCATTAATTGATAATCTGATTTTTAAGAACCACTACCACATGAAAACCCCCCCCCCCCCCCCCCCCAAACAAAATAACTTCTTATCTTATGAAATACGCTTTTAACTAAATGAAAGTTTTTGGTCGTCTGTGATGTACTGGTGTATTTCTGAACCCATAGGTCATTGCCAAACATTTGTTCTAAGAAAGTTAACAAAGAATGTTTTTCAAAATCTGTTCTACTGTATTTTCAACCGTTTTTTAATTTAACTGAAGAAAAATTTGCCCAATCGAAAAAAAATTTCTGCAAAAATCAGAAAATTTAAAAACCTTTAGTTGCATATTGTGAAAAAGATGAATGAATTGGTACTTACACCAAATATGTTTGAAAATTTAAACCCCATTTGAATACAAAATGTTAATTTTCTCAATTATTAATACCGATGCAACTTAACTCATTTTGTGATACTGCTAGACATATTTTTTAAGATCTGGAATCAATGAACAGGGAAAAAGTTCTATCATTTTTTTTTAAATCTATTGATTAATGAACCATGTCTTTTTTTTTACAATCAGGAATTTTACAATAATTTATGTCTTTGTGCATCTCTGCAATGCTGTTTTTATGTAATTGTTAAAGCAAGTTTTATCTATGTAAAGCGCTCTGAGCATCGCCATAGGCAGTGGTAAAGCGCTATATAAAAGTCAATTATTATTATTATTATTATTATTATTATTATCATAAAATCAGCTCATCCTCATACTTGACTGAGATGTCTACCCTTGACTCACCAGATGTGTTGCTCTAAGTGATCAATTTGTTTGTGTAGACGAACATTCTCCGATGAATTACTTTGGGCACTGTCGGTTGATAAATGGGATGAAAAAGGATGCAAAAAGTTATTTCAATTTTGGTGCAAGTGCAAAGAACTAAAGAATGAAATTTTCTCTCTTTTCTTCCTTACATAATAGGTTTTTTTTTTGGTACTGAAATTAATTAAAAATAAAGCTTGATGGTCTTTTTTTTCCTTTTCTTGTTTTTGGTAATTTTTTTTTTTCATTTTTTGCTACATTATTGTTTTGAGTATTGAAATAGAGTAAATTATCAAAGAATTTATCTTATCATTTTGTTTCTTTTCAAGACAGTAGCAGTACTTTTCTTTTATCAGCTATATAACCTTACACACAATATCTTGCTTTTAACAATTTAAATAAAAAAATGTAGGCTAAAATTTAAAAAAAAAAAAAATGTTAACAACATGACTTACTCATGAGAATGAGATGGCAGGCATTCAAAGATTTTTGTTATCAGATCCAGTTGGTCATCCCTAAAAAAAAAAAGAAGAAAAAGAAAGCCTGTAAGTAAGGAGCAACTGTTTTACATCAATACATATTACTCTAACGAATTAGCACAGAATAAAAAAAAATATCGAATCTACAGTAGCTCTGTTCACAAAACTTTGTTTTTGATCGTTTAACAGCTTTGTTTTTTGATATTCCTTGATTTCTCAAATTTTACTTTCTTTACTATTCTCTTCGGCTTTACTTTCTTAGAGTATGGCTTAAAATCTTTAATTCCCTAAGAGAAATAAATTATTTGTAAGCAACTTGTGACAATAAGAGGTTGACCTTTTACAGTCAAAAATGACTTAATAGCAAAGCACCAAGGAGACCCTGTGCCTTACACAGGTATTGGTGTTCATACAAATGTCTTCAGATGTCAAAACAATTATTTCCTTAAAATTCACATTGTTAAGTCCTACACATCATGCTTCAAACAAAATCTTAATTAACAATTTGACAAAAATACAATAGGAACTAAAAGCAGAGCACAAAATTATGGTTCTTGCCTGCAAGCAATTGATTTCAAATTCAAAGAGGGAGTTTGCAAACAGGAACGATGACTTGCACTCTACTCTCATTCACAATTGCACATTTTTCCTTGAGGCGCTTGATCAACAAAAAAAAAACTAGCGAAAATAGCGAAAAGACACAAGACCTGGTGCAGGAGTATAAAGCATCCAGTGCGAGAGACATGAGTTCTGTAGAGGTTCGGATCATCGGAGATGTTACCTGATGGTTTCAGAATACAAAAACAAATAATAATCAAGAGAACCAATTTTGAAATGTGGCAAAATTAAACAGAATCAGTTGAAGTAGAATTCAGAGCTTTTGAAAATATTGTCTTTTCAGGCATGAGATAAGATAACCAGTATGCGAATGTTTGACATACTTTCTAGGCATATATGTGCAGTGCCTGGTATAACAAGTTATCGATGGAGACTTCCAAGTAATTCGACGTTGAGGTTTACACAATGAACACTTTCAATATTTTTCTTAGTGACTTCCCTCTTAAAAATTCAGGCATGATTATCAGAAACGTTTTATGAAAAATGCAAGACACGTAAATGACCTAAAATTATTTTTTAAAAAAATTCTAAACATCTAACTTTAAAAAAAACTGAAGGCACAAAGACTTTAGGAGAAAGGAAATAGTAACATTAAGGTACTGATCTTTGTTTAACTTTACTGTCAGGATTTTTTAAGAAATTGGCTTTTTTTAATTTACAAATTCTGTCTTTGTATAAGCCTTCTAAAAATTGAAGTAAGCTATTATATCCAAAGAACTTGGTTTTGACCATACAAAACTTTCACCAAAAAAATTTTTAAGCACATGCTTGCATCAATCAAAACTTACTTACAGTATGACTCAAAAAATTCTAAAAAAAATTTTTACATTTAAGTGAGACTTGGCTTAACCTGGAAAAAAAAACACTGCTCATTAAAAGTGAGAGATAAGAACAATTTTCTACTTCCGAAGAAAAATATATCTAAAAACAGACGGACCGCAGGAACTTACGGTGGTTTTAGAGATCTGGAAGATTTTGAGGACGTCAGTGAGATCATCGCGGGCCTTTGTGAGCACAAAGTCTCGAAGAAGCTGGTCATAGGCCCCCGGTTGCCCTTGTTCACACCTCTGTAGGAACGGCATCACCCAGCGACGTAGATTCTTTGCATACATTTCCTCTGGGGACTGTGGGCAATGGGAGAACAAAATATTTGAAGACAGGCTTAAAACCAATATACCTCAAATATATCACTCAACTATCAAAATGTATATTATCATTCCTCTATTACTTATTTTAATCTTTTAAAAAAGAATCATTATTACTTCAACAAAAGTTTAATTGTGAAGGACTAGAAATAAAAATTTATAACAAAAAAATTGCTTTGAATAGAAATTGCTCATACCTTAGCGGTAGAGGTAGTCCCATACTCGACATGAGCGTAGGGGAACAAGGAGCAGGGTCCTTGTTTTTCTAGGCACAGGGCATAGTGAGGTTGTTTGCCATTGCTTTCTTCGCTGCCTTTACTTTCGCCGAGTCTTAAGAGACCTAGCTACCCATCAAGTGCTGGGTGGGCACAGGGGAGCAAATAAAATTTAGCCCGGACTGGGGATCGAACTCGGGACCTCTCAGATAGCGGTCAACCGCCCTACCGATTGCACCACTGCTCACCCCATAGCTTACTAAAACTAAATAGACTGGTTGTATTACACACTTAAGACCTTGAAGGAAATGCACATTTTAGTCATCAAAAGAAGAAATCCTAAGAGAATTGTATTTTCTCAGGCTGACCTTTGACATGATGAGTTCTAGCCTGTCATAGTCTGCCATTTCTCTAAGCTTGGCAAAGGTGAGCGAGTCATCCACAGAACACTCGTACACCATCATCTCCAGGACAACCAAGTCATCCAAAAGCTCACCCAGGCTCTGTAAGAGGTGAAAAACAGATTTAAAAAATAATTTAAAAAAGAGAGACTCTTAAAAAAACACAAGAAAGTCGGAAGAATTCGGTTTACTGTCAAAACCATGACAAAAAAAAAATTTGGCTACTAATAATTTATTGCACTGTCTATTTGAAACTCAAGATGCAAAAGTGTCTCTTTGCCTGGCATTTTAATAACTAAACATTCCGCCCTTGCCAAATGATTTGAAGAAAAAAAAAAGACTGGGGGAAAAAAAAATCAATGATCACATGTCACACAAAACAATGGTCAGAGACATAACTTGGGAAATAAACAGCAAATAAATGGAAAAAAAAAAACAAAAAAAACAAAAAAGAAAACGAAATTGGAAAAACTAAAAAATTGACATTACTATAATATGAATAAACTTGACCCTTTGAGTCCTATGTATACCCTCACCTGTTATAATCCATGCGGCAAAGAAAGCGAAACCCTGTTTGAAAGGTCAGGGGGGCTCCTAAGAGTTATATTTACATCGTTAGTTTCATCTAGAATGACGGGGAAAAATCCCAGACTGGTCTACCGTTCATACAGTACATAAAAAAAAAAGTGGTTTCTAAAGATAGAGCTAGACCAGTACACCTGTCAGGGATGCAAGCGCCTCATGCATAAAAAGCAGGAAATTTTTAATACCTCTTTAAAATGCAATTCCTGGCTCTGATAACGAACACTGCCCCTGCAGGTTATTTGATAGGTCAAGTAAAAAAATGCAGATACAACTCAGTATCAGGGCCTACGTAAATGTACAGCCCAAAAGAAGAGTTTAAATCTTAAGCTTGGGGAGTTTTCTTTAACACATGTCTTAAATTTTCAAATTTCCTGCTTTCTTGGCTAAAGAAAAGTGCCTAAAAAATCGGAAAACTTGCATCCCTGACCCGTCTTACAGGCTCAAAAGGTTGAACATGTAGCCCCTACCTCTGCCCCTTTCTGTATGCCCTGCTTGACCAGTTCAATGGCAAAGTCAACAAGACGAGACCGGCGTTCTATCTCACAGGCCCTTTCCGCGTACCATTCCTCTGCTACGGCCTTACTCGGTGACTTTGACCTTATAACAAAACAGAGAAGGTGAGAAAGAGAAAATTGGTTTGCAAAAAAATGCATCGCAAGCAGATCAAATAAGACAAATTTTTTCTATTACAAGACAGACATTGCTACTTTATTCAATGAATTTTTGCTAAGCTTCCAAAACCTTAGACATTTGATGAGATTATCAATATTTTGTAGAAAGATTATTAAACTTTGTCTTGATTTAGCTCTTGAAAGACAATCAGCCAGGGGCAGTGAATGCCGTTTAAACTGACTGTTTTAACTACTTTATTCTAACAGAAAATAAGTGCAGTCTAGGGTGATTATTAGGACATTTTAGTCCTCTACTAAATACTATTAGATTGATTATTAGGACATTTTAGTTCTCTACTAGATATT
>BMAT01007614.1:253959-264422 GCA_019649035.1 Elysia marginata | reverse complement strand
ATGGAATGTGACACAAACCTTTTTAGCGTACAGATCTTCTGGAGTTGTTGACTTCAGGGAAACAATTTTGTAACATTTTGTGACGTGCCTGAAAAGAACAGTTTTACTTAAATGATAATAATAAAAAACAAATGTTTATTTATATAGCAACCTTCTACTTGTAAACAACAAGCTCAAGGCGCTTTACAATAAGTTAAAGTACATTATCTATGATAACATTTCATAATAGGTTAAGCTTTTGTTTACCAACTTCTAGAAAGCCAAAGCTAATTTCAAATATTTAAGATTTGGTAGTCATTGTAGTAGTACAAAAATACCGAAATTGATACTCAGGGAATTCCTCAGGACAGAAACAAACAAAAAAAACCTGAACTTTTTTTCCCACTGCCTTCAGGCCCCCATGCAAAATCGAATCACTGAATAAAAGACATGTGATAATATAGTATGTTCAAACCATAACGGAGGGAGCAGAATAATCTGATTTCAGGTTAAAACCAGAAAAAGGGGCATCACTGAATAGGCTGGCAGCTCTGTTCATATGTCTCGCATTCTGTCCAAATGAGTTGTAGGTCGAAAGGCTTAGTTTAGAGATAAAGGCTTTTAAAGTTAGGAGAATGTTCCAAAGTAAAAATTTTAATATTGTAGATATTGACCCTAAAAGAGTTTTCTAAACAGTTTTCCCATCTAATTGATGTTCAAATTTTATTTTTTAGGTGTTTAACTTTCATTGGTATGGTCGCTAAGGCCTCATTACCTTTGTATGGGCCTATACTTTAAATGCTGTTTTCTCCTCTTTATGAAATTTCACAAGTCTTAACTCTGCCTAATTCAAACGGCTACAACTTCATACAGAAGCATGATAAAGCTTTTCTGTTTGTTGTGTTTGAAAGTAGAGAAAATTGGCTTTTCTATGATACCAATAACTGACTACCAGCCAATTTCGACTCAAGACTCATTTGGAATGGTTGCAAGACATATAGGTCTTAATCTCTAAACTGTTATGTGCATCTTACAACCTGGAGCACCACAAATGCTGGACGAAAGAGAAAAATACTATTCATACACTGCTCTTAGCTTGAACTCAGCCACACAATGGTAAGCATTGAATGATGATTCAGTCTATATAAAAAACAAAAAAAACACAAAAAAAAACATTTGGCTCCTACTAAACCTACTTTGGTTTTCTTTTCGGAGGTTCAAATCCTGGGATGAAGAAATGATTGAAAGTGTGTTTGGACAAACGCCATGCCCGGGCCATAAGAGCAAGTTCTTCTTCGTCCGAGTCATCTCCGTCGTCTTCTTCATCCAAGGCCATCTTCTTGTTGCCGAAATGGATTTCACACTAGCAAACGGGGATAAAAAATACCAAGTCTTAACAGAGGCAGCTTTGTTACATCTTACAATATCAGTCGTATTTTATTCATAAATTATAATTTCGGAATGATAATGATGATGAGAAGAACAGTAGTATCATAATGTTTCTTACTCCTCAGTTGAACAAATATAATTATAACGGTATCAAAGCCACCAATTGTTGTAGAAATGCACCAGTTTTGTTTTTCTACTGAAACAAGTCAAAACCTTTTAAGAAATATCTCTTGGCAATAAAAAAAGATTTAGAAAAATTGTAAGATTTGAACAGAATGATTTCTAAACCCTAAAGCAAAACTGGTATATTATTTTGGTGATGGAACAAAAAAACTTCCCAATACTATATATACTGAAATTATTCTACTTATTCACTAAATCCTTACTCCTATAAAAGACTAACAGTAACAGTTGTCTTTTTTATTTACTGAACAACTGCGGTAAGAAATAACAATTAGGGATCATTCAGTCTACGAACAATAAATGGTGCCAAATTTTTATACAGGTAATTGATGGAACTTCTCTACGTGAGATGTTTTCCTTTCTTGTTTAGATTTGGTAAACTTGATCTCATAATTGAAGGCTCAAGTTCAATTTTCTTTATTTCAAAGCTAAACAAAGGCCTGGATAGGGTTTTCTTTCTAATCACTAACAGTATTACATCCCCAAAGCATAAAAGGCTTATGATTAACTCACTCACTGCACAAAGCTGAAACGCTACAATCCAAACTCAGGTGTCTATGTCCCAAGGAATCATTCTGCTTTTTTTTCCTTTTGCATGTTATCAAGGGAAAGGAGGGTGGAACAGAGTAGTGGCTTGGTAATAATAGTAAACAAAGCTGATTCTTTAGGTGTGATTCAAATCCTTCTAATTACAAAGTTGTTCTTCATCCCCAGGAGTTCCCAATTCAAATCCTTTTGAGCCAAAAATTTTTTTCATCGCGAAGAGTTCCCAATTCAAATCATCTTAATTTAAAGTTTTTCTTCATTCCCAAAAGTTTCCAATTCAAATCTTCTTAATTCAAAGTTTTCCTTCATTCCTATGATTTTCCAATTATGCAGTCTTCCTTGTATTCACTAAATGATATTTGTTAACAAATTTTTCACACCATTAGACACACAACCAGAACACAGAAGCACTCTACCTCCATGCCTAAGAATCCTCCGTTGAGAGCCTGCGTGATGTGAGGGGAGGGTTCATACCACTCAGGCGACTTGCCGAGCATGTTGTGAAGATCCTCAGAGCTGACCACACTCACCGCTCCGGTACACCTGGCCAGGATCAGTTGCTGTGGAGCAGGAGATGGACAAATTGTTGGCATTCGAGACGTTCTATTTCGGATTTGGGTAGATTGACATGTCATTGTCTAGTTAGAGTATTAAATCTGCACATTGATATAGCCAATAGAATCATTCATTTTCATTGCTTTTAGAGAGGTTCTATTTGAAATTTGGCTGGGTTGACAAGTTGTCTAGTTAGAGTATTAAATCTGCACCTGAACAAAGCCAGTGGAATCATTCCTTTTCATTGCTTGCAAGAGGTTCTATTTGAAATTTGACTGGGTTAACAAGTTGTCTAGTTAGAGTATTAAATCTGCACCGGAATATAGCCAATAGAATCATTCATTTTCATCGCTTTCAAGAGGTTCTATTTGAAATTTGACTGGGTTGACAAGTTTTCTAGCTAGAGTATTAAATCTGCACCTGAACAAAGCCAGTGTAATCATTTCATTTCATGGCTTGCAAGAGGTTCTACTTGAAATTTGGCTGGGTTGACAAGTTGTCTAGCTAGAGTATTAAATCTGCACCTGAACAAAGCCAGTGTAATCATTTCATTTCATGGCTTGCAAGAGGTTCTATTTGAAATTTGACTGGGTTGACAAGTTGTCTAGTTAGAGTTTTAAATCTGCACCTGGATATAACCAGTAAAATCATTAATTTTACTGGACCACTACACAAACTTTGGTGTCCGAAAAATCAAAGTGTCCTATCTTCAGCTCCTGGGGTGTCTACTACTTAAACCAGAGAGGTTCAACACTTACATCTTCAGACCAAAAGTTTACGTCCAAAAGCTGCTTGTGCGGAATCAGATCTGAAAGGAAAAACAAATGTAATTCAATTTCTCCACAAAAAATTAAAGAAAATACTGATCTCCTCTATCTTTTCAACTCCTTTTACCCCCCTCTAAAATATATTAAAAGCTGCCAACCTATGGTCAATTGGCTCCAGTACTTTTAGTATTAATTTTCAAAATCATTTCAGTACTTGCTATGAGAGCATGATCCAACAAAGATAAGAAGTATCTATGGAGCCCATTATGAAGAGGTTACTTGTGGAATTGGTTAAGTCCTTGATATTTGAAGTTGAACTGTCTCTACTTTCAATTAAGTACTTTTTTTTTTTAAGTTCTGAAACTGTAAGACATTGTCTCATTTTCTTTAAACAAAAAAAAAAAAAGATGATATTGTGCATTTTGCTTGTTGTCTTCTCAGAGGATTTATGATTTCTCACAAATTAGAAATCCCAGATATTTTCCCCAAGTCATAGGTAATGTCAGTACTTTAGGTTCGACATCAGTACTCCAGTATTTTGGTATTAATTCATATACTCAAACGTCAAGAAAAAAAAAATAAAATAAGGAGTACTCACCTTTTATTCTTTTCCGTTTTGTTGGATTCTCCTCAAATGCTGGACTGAGTTCCTCCCAGTCAGGCTGTAAGATGAGAGAAAGAAACAAAGTAAGCAAGTTCAAAATACTGCACTCAGCTTCAGCAAATGAATATTGGTATGCTAAACAAACTGTGGTGGTAACACAGCCTCTAGAATATTATCGGGTTTGATCTGACCTACCTATTGCTGCTCACATCTCAGTTATCTGACATAAACAAGAATTTCTTACAAATGTTTTACAATTTTATTCGAGTTTTGGTAGTGTTCCAACTTTTGTTGTCCCATGCTGTGGAAGCATTTCAAAACAAGATAGACACAAACTTAACAAAGTGATTAAGAAAGCTGGCAGGGTGGTAGTTCGCGGGCTAAACGAATACGACTCTGAACTGCCGATCTTCAATTTGTCATACTGGTGTTACTCCAGGTGGTTGTGACCTGTCCTGATTCTGAACATGATGACTTATTTACAGCGGGTGAGCTGGTCTCTTTTGGTGACATCTTTAATGAAAGTTCATGTATTTTACCAGGCTTAACCAGACTGATATGATGGAATCTGCATGTCTACATTTTTACGAAAGCAAAATAATTCTGCCAGATTTAAATAATCATCATCATTGCCTTTCTTACCCTGGGTCAGAAAATAGGCCACCGAGAAAAACTGCCATTTATCTCTATCCCAGGCCATCTCTTTAACACTAGTCCATGCATGTCCACTTTGTTCTATTTTTATCCTCTTCTAAGACTTTCCTCCAAAATATAGATAAGCCTTCAATGAATGCTGGTTCTATCTTCTCAAATAAACTAGCACAGACACAAACTCTCCTCCCTCTCCATACACTATTCCCACCCACTCCTTAATAATAATCATAGACCAAATTTATATAGCGCCTAATCCACTTAATTGCTATAAGCGCTTTCGTGGGTTTTCTCACAGGCCAATACCACTCAAATTATCTTCTGAACTCTCAATGGAGCAGCAAATAAAGCGCATCACTCTAGCATACTGACTGGATCTTTCACTGCCCACAGTCGAGTACTCATTTAACGCATCAGTAAGGTGAAAAAAAATGTGTGCAAATAGCCTTTCCAAAGGACTAAATGTCGACCTGCCAAAGCTGGACTCAGACCTTGGACATCTCGATCCGAAAGCCGAGCGTCTACTACTAAGCCACAAAACCAACCCTTTCCTTTCTCCTCTTCACACTGACCTGGTCTTGCAGTTCAAACTCTCTCCTCAGCCTCAGGGATGGAAGTTCCCACAGGGACAGCTTGCCCGAGAAATGAAGCGCGACCAGGAGATTGCTTCCTGGGCTGCGACACAGCATGAAGATTCCGTCCTAACGGGAATAAGAAAGGAGGGAGAACTTAAAATCATGCTCATTTTATTTCCAAGATCAAAACAAGGTTTCATTGAGAAAAAAAGTTTTTATAATAAACTTTGTTATAAATCATGCATGTAAGGCAATTAGCTCCATAGTTCCAAAATATCTTCCCTCTGAGTTTTAAGACAATGGGGAAATTATGATTATGGAACTTTTTTTACTAGACACCAAAATTTGAAAGGTATTAGCCATTTTTCACCCATTGAGAATAGAACGCAGAAAAAAAATTTATAACATGTTCAGAGAAATTAGGACTACCGGGTTATTCTACTTAAATCTCAATGGCTGTGAAATATATATCTTATGTTGGTAGTTATTAAGAGAACTGTACAGTATTGACCAATTTTAAAAAGGTTAACTCATACTATATATAAACTGATGTATTTTGCTTTGGTAGAAACAATGCAACAAGACTCTGAATCATGGACTCTGTGTAAATGATCTGATCTTACCACTGGAGCACTGTTCCACTGTACCATGTTGGCCACATTAAACTTGGAGAATATGGACACTGCATTTTTAGCCTGGGGAGAACAGATTTAAATAAGCATTAAATAGACAAAAATTAAGAAAAAAAAAATGAGAGATAAATTATAAAGTTTACAAAAGTTCCTTCAATTTTATCACAATCACAACTGTTTTTTTATAGAGTGCCTCATAATTATCCTTTTTAAGCAGCAAGCAGAATTGCAACATATATTTTTGTATCATGCTGAGTTATTATCACTTTCTAAAATAACTTTTTCGTTTTAAGGGGATAAGCAAGTTTAAATGCTTCATTTTCTGTGTGTTGAATTGTTTTTCATTTATTTTTTATTATAAAGCAGACTTTAGTATTGAAAGGGCTCTTAACCAAAACTACAAGAATAACTGAACATCCCTGCTTTACATTCAAATATATATACAAACTCAATATACAATATGCAGTTAGAAATACATGAATAGAGCTTAACTAAAGAAATAATTCTGGATTTAAAATAACTGTAAAAAAATGGAAAATAAAGGAAAAATGGCATCCCTGAAATTAGCATGGACGGACTTTAGCCTGATATACTGTGATTATCTGTTCTACCTTTTGTTTGTCTTCATCATAGTCTGTGACAAGCTTGCAGAACGGAGCGTCAGAGAGAAGCCTCCAAGCCGATATCCCAGAAGCTCGCGCCAAAGACAAACTGCCTGTTGTGTCCACCACACCCGTGCCTCCCACAAGGAGCAGGCGATGCCTGGAGTCGTACACTGCAGAGCTGACCCCTCTGGGGTACTCCCCGGCCAGGACGTGGGTGAAGCGCACCTTGTGACTGTTGTAACGGCTCACATAGTAGCTGACCAGGCGGCCGTGGTGGCTGATGACCAGGAGTTCGTAGTCCCTGTAGATAGGTAAATAGGGCACAAGTCATAACTTTATATATGCTAAATTATAGATGATTTTTAAAAACTGTATTCCATGCCTTTGAAGAGGTTCAAAAAATTAAAACTCCTGATCATCTATTCTATGTCTTAAGTTATTTCAATTTGAAGGTTACAAAATTAAATTATGCATTCAATATCTTAGGTTATTTCATTTTGAAGGCAATAACATTATGATTATCTATTTTATGTCTTGAGATATTTCATTTTTAACGCAAAAATGTGATTATCTATTCTATGTCTTGAGTTATTTTATTTTCAAGGCAATAGAAATGTGATTATCTATTCTATGTCTTAATTTATTTCATTTTCAAGGCAATAAAAATGCAATGATCTATTCTATGTCTTGTGGTATTTCATTTTGAAGGCAATAGAAATGCGATTATCTATTCTATGCCTTGTGGTATTTCATTTTGAAGGCAATAAAAATGCCATTAACTATTCTATATCTAGAGTTATTTAATACTGAAGGCAATAAAAATGTGATTATATCCCTAAATCTATATCTTGTGTTTCTCCATTTTGAAGGCAATAGCTATGCAATTATCTATTCTATGTCTTGTGGAATTTGATTTTGAAGGCAATAAAAATAAGATTACCTATTCTCTATTCTATGTCCTCATTTATTTCAATTCGAAGGCAACAAAAATGCAATTATCTATTCTATATTTTGAGTTATTTCATTTTGAAGGCAACAGGAATGCGATTATCTATTCTATGTCTTGTGCTTTTTCATTTTAAAGGCAATAAAAATCAAATTACCTATTCTATATCTTGAGTTATTTCGTTTTGATGGCAATAAAAATGCAATGATCTACGCTATATCTTGAGTTATTTCATTTTGAACGAGGTAAAAATGTGATTATCTATTCTATCTCTTGTGGTATTTCATTTTGAAGGCGATAAAAACAAGATTACCTATTCTATGCCTTGAGTTATTTTGTTTTGAAGGCAATGAAATTTCAATGATCTATGCTATATCTTGAGTTATTTCATTTTGAAGGAGGTAAAAATCTTATTATCTATTCTATATTTTGAGTTCTTTCATTTTGAAGGCAATAAAATGCATTTATCTATCCTATGTCTTGAATTCTTTCATTTTGAAGGCAATAAAATGCATTTATCTATCCTATGTCTTGGGTTCTCTCATTTTGAAGGCAATAAAATGCATTTATCGATCCTATGTCTTGAGTTCTTTCATTTTGAAGGCAATAAAATGCATTTATCTATTCTATGTCTTGAGTTCTTTCATTTTGAAGGCAATAAAATGCATTTATCTATCCTATGTCTTGAGTTCTTTAATTTTGAAGGCAATAAAATTGCAGCTCGCGCATGTTACCATTTCTCATCGGGTGGCTTGAAGTCAGTGAAAACCAATGCTGCCACGGCATCACTTAGATCTGGTGCACTTGAGTCATCATGAGAGGCCTGAAAACAAAAAATGGGAAGGGAATCTTTCTTAATATTGTGTGGTGCTCCAGGAAAACTCATTCAACACACTTTCTCTCTAAACGTGTAAAATGCACCATTTACCACATTGCACTGCAAGGATTTCTTTGATCCATCTTAAATCTTTTTTTCCTTCAACTCACCAATTCTTTCTAAATTAATGTTAGCTGATTCTGTTCATTCCTACACTCAGAGTAAGGGAGGCTGCTTCCCACTCAACTACTCTACTACGCTGTGAGGGTAGTGAGTGAATATAAAATGCAAAGCACAGATAAGTATTTTGTACAGGTTTCAAATTTAGCACTTTTCTTCCAGCACATTGAAAATAAAACAAAAAATTTAAAAAAAAATAAATTTAGCATTTTTCTCCCAGCACATTGGGAATGCCCCTGCACCTAGTTCTATGCATTTCTCCATGTGAATGAGGAACCCTATTGCGATGATAGGGGCTCCCATTCTTGTTTTTCTTTTTCTTTTTATAATTTAGGTGCAACAGTGAACCAAAATGGCTTCCCTTGCTAAAATAAGGAAGAGACATTATTCTATGAAGCTTTTGAGACATTCTTTAGCAGTTCGAACAGGTCACAAGGCCTCAAACATTAACATCATCAAGTCAAATTAGAGATGATGAGAACATAGATGTAGCTTTTGCCCTACCACAAGCACTAAATTTAATTGGGCTGGGAAGGCGGGGGAAGGGGGAGGCACAAGGGCAGTAGGCCTACTTACTCGAAGAGAAAAGTGTGAGATAAATTTTCATTTTCACTCTCAAAGCCTAGGCAATGACGCAAGTGGTTGATAGCTTTATCCTGTCAATGTAAGAATTAGCAGCTGCAATTGAATGTTTTAGTGCAATGTTCTCATAAACACATCTGGCAAACTACCCGCAAAATTTTGGACAGAACGCTTTTAAATCATTTTTATTAAACTTTCACTTTTTCTTTCTCTCTAAAAAAAAACCTTGCTCCTCACCCCTGGAATGGTCGATACAAGTGCACCAGAAATCTCAAAGATGTCAACAGCTCCTGAGCTGCGACTGCAAGCCACCATGGTCTCGTCTTCAGACCAGGCCACACAGCGCCACTGAGGGTGAGGGTCGGCAGGAAACTGGCACCGCCTGAACACATTCTCCAGGCTGTCTCTCTGTGTTCTGCTCAAGAAAAAAAAAACCCAGAAAAATGTTACACCAGGTTGCTGAAATTCATTCAAGTCTTTTCAATCTTTCAGGACAAGTCTTAAAAACCAAATTCAATTATTATTTTACAAACCAATTATTTTTTTAACCCTCGTTACGCATTTTTTAAAATTAGTTTTAGTACTAGCATTGCTATACTTTCAGTAAATTAAAATTGTCTCTACATATATGGTTCCTTTTAGTTGCATACAATAAGTCTAAGCTTTCTATAGTCTTACTTACATAGGTATGTTAAGATTCAGTAAATGCCAAAGGAATGATACCAGCTAAAAGGCTACCTTGCTCAGAGAAACCAATAAAGTTTTTAGAAACAAATTTGGAAATGGCAAAACTTGCTATAGCAAAATAGTATATCTCATTTTTTATGGTTTCAAATTAAGTGACCCTTAAACCTAAATGGCATAATCTTTCATATACTAAAACATGTCTGGTGTCCAGGAGAAAGAGTCAGATGTCGTAGTTTTTTTGCTGTATACCATTTCTGCATCATCTCTAAGTTATGCAGAATGTCTGTGTTAGACCTAATTTTTAGAGAGGTTGAGAGAAATTTTATCATGCAATTTAGATGATATTTAAATCTAGAAAATTAAAAACTCACTTATGTGCCTGATTCAAGAAGGCCTGGGAAAAGTCTTCTGAGACAGGAAATTGGCTCTATGGATTATGTTACCCGACATCAGATAAAAAAAAACTCCATGGACATTAACAAGATATGATAGAAAGCTGCTTAAGTTAACTATCTTACCTTATTTCTATACAGTTTTCTTGGGCAATGGCCACCCAGTTGCCAGTGCTGTATGAGGAAAAATATAAGAAAAAAATAATGTCATGGTACTTCCTTGTTATTACATAGGGATGCAAGCAACTCACGCTCAAAAAGCAGGAAAATTTTACACTGTGTAGGTGCCCTTAAAGAACCTTTGATGGACTAATTTAAAGAGATATATACAACTCTGTACAAGTGCCTACACAGCTATACAACTAAAAATGAG
>BMAT01007614.1:187505-198995 GCA_019649035.1 Elysia marginata | reverse complement strand
TACTACTACTACTACTACTACTACTACTAAGCCCAAACGACCTCGAAAAAGATTTTTATGGTATATCGTTGCTCATATCACATAGTGTCGTATGTGCAAAATTGACGGTTTAAAGTTATCGATACTATCCGATTTCTCACCGCCTAGTCTATCTTATGTCAAATTGGCTTGGAGATACTGTAAAAAGAAGGTGAGTTATTCGATAAAATTTTATTGGCCTATAGTTCATTTTTATAAAAATATTTTCATGTCAGGCCCTGTCCTGAAAAATGATAAAGTTGTGCATACGCCCTTATCACGACGAATTTATGTTGTCAACGTAATTGCTTGAGCCAAAGAATTTTTTTAATAAGCACATGGTCTTACATCAGATTTACTATTGAATACATGTGAGTGAGGCAGTGTGGTAAGACAGTTTAATCATGCAGTCATCGTTTACATGGTACTCATTGGGTTTGTTTAAAGTAATGCGATGCCCGTTTCAATTTATGTCATGCAGATAGCAATGGTGTCTAGTCAATTAAGCCACAGCACACAGGTAAAGTTGCTTGGCGTTTATTGGCAAAACCAGTGCTCGATATCGGCAGACAAAAGGCAAAAAAATATTCAGGCAGCTGCTTTTCAAGCAATTTTTCGAGCAATTTTCCAAGATTGTATCCATAAATACAAGGCCTTTTTACAGCCTAAAGCTTTTTTCTCAAAAACTAAATAACAAGCCCAGCCCCCCCAAGAAAGGGCGACTAATCACTCCATCGTCTCTGTCCCGCCCTGAGACTATTCGTTTATAGGAAGAATACACCTGGAGTGGCACGATTCATAATTGTGTTCCTTGCTTAGCGCGCGGAACTCAAGCCTGAGTCAGTGCAAATAACCAAATTAACTATAGATTGCGGACAATATTTATCTCGTCCCAAGAAATAACGACGTCGCAGTTTTCTTCTCAGGAGAAGTAAGTGATAACTTTGCAACAAACTTGTTAAAACGAAAATTTTTAGTTGTTTCCCTTTACTCAGCTGCTGATCGTCCTTAGCCCGGAGAATTTTTTTTTCTTAATGAAAGTCTCCACCTCCTTAGGCCTACTTGCCTAAGCTTCCTCCGAGACCACCATCTGGCACTTGAAAGTGGTAGAAAGTTTGAGGTCTATAGAATTCCCATCCCACCAGATCTTTGCCAGGTCGTAGACGGTTTCTAGCGTTATTAATACTAACTTCGATAATTTTCAAAACGGTTAAAAGTCAACGTGGTCAAGTTATTACAAAATGAGCCAAGTTGTGGTTATTATTTAAAGATTTTCCTCTAATCAAGAAATTGAGATTTTTGAAATAGTTTCCTAGTTAAGAATTTTATCTCAAACTGGGAATGAGGTTAGAGCGTAAATTATCATTCCTTTTGAAAAAGTTTGAAGCCAATTGTTTCGTGACGTATAACGTACGCCGTGCGTCCACTTTTTTGTGACAAGATGCCGTCCCCACGTACGCCGTACGTCCTAAAATCACCGATTTTCAGTGTTAGCCATGACCCACAGGACGTACGTTGTACGTCATTTTATAGAGGGCTCACAGAGAAAGATAGCGCGATGGCTAACCAAAATAGCCTCCGTCATGGGCATTGACCTACCTTACGTCACGAAAGGGTGGGCAAGAAATACAAATTTGCGCTCTAAGAACCCAGTCACAATAACAAAATTGCCCGATATTATCAAGTACTCAAGATTTTGGTATCCTTTGTCCCTTACTGTGTTGATCAGCGGTAGTTCTAAAGTTATCTTTTACACTACTAACTTCAATTTTAACTGGTTTTAGTATCGACTAATGTCTCGCGTTACAATTTACTCGATTACTAATTTGTTCGAAGTCTTAATAAGCTAGTTGTTTACTAACTTATGTTTACTTTCTTTCGCGTCATTAATTATTTTTATGACCCCCCCCCCTTACACGCCTCCTTATAGTTTGATACTTATAATGTCTAGTAATTTTTTTACACACTAACTTGATATTTTATGATCGGCCTAAAAGAGTAGAATTGTTGCAGAATTTTGACATTTAACAATAAAACCAAAAATTATTTGAAAACTTTGGAAAAATGTTAAAGACAGTAAAACAGTAAACATTCACTTAAATAGCTAGTAATTTCTCAGTATTTTCGCATTGGGATTGAGATTACAGCACAAAATATCGCTCCTGTTTGAAAACCTCTCTCTTTGAAGTCAGCTGCTTGCCGGCAAGAACGATAATTTTTTTGCTCTATCGTCATTTCCTCGAGGCCCACCAACGTAAAAAAATTAAATTCTGCAATGAAAATGTTTACAGACCTGCTTACAAAAAAGTCGAAGGGAGACGGAGACAGAAAAAGGTAGGGTTGAAGAGTGGATTAACACGTGCTTGCCAAAACTTACTTAAGTGCATGTCGTTTTGCTCATTTGCCTTTATTGCCTATCTAATTTTGTCAGTTTTGTTTTCATTATGAGGACATATCAATGTCTCTTTTAAGGGTGATTAATTAACTAAGGCATGTTATTCTCTTTTTCATTTTTTGGCAATAAAAAAGTTGCTTTTATCTGAAACTGAACTAAAGTGGAAGATATTTAATAAACAAATAAATGGCTTTTCGTCCGAGTCATTTAAGACTATAATCTGTATAAGAAAAACTTTTTCAATTAAAGTAGTTGACCCAAAAAGCTCAACAGATGCATCTATTTAAATCTATGTCGTTTCATAGGTTTCTCCTTGTTTACTACAACGTCACTCAATTTGTTATGTTTTTTTTTTGTGTGTTCTTATGGTATCTGTATTGAACGTCTGTCTATTATACGTGTCCTAACACCGTCAAGTATATTCGATATACGCCATTATGCTCTATATCTAGTAAACAAAAATACGATTGAATTGAAATGAAGATATCTGTAGGGGTTTTTTTTTCAGGTTTACAGATTGATTCTAGCATTAAGTGCAGGCTAAGAACGCTACTTTATCAGGCACTTGTGTATTAATATGAATAAACCCTGAGTTTACATCAAACTGTGCTCATGATCATCCGAATCTCAAAATTACTCAAATTTATTTTGTTTGAAAAAAAATATTCACTTCTTTTTTAGAAAGCCTTTCTTGTCAGGCGCCCCCATAAGAATGGATTAAAAAAAAAATCGCGAGCGAATAGTAATGCTCTATTATTAGAAAGGATGTCGCGTTTGCCAACTATTTATTATATACATTATTCGTTTTAAAAAGGCAAATATAAAAATTGTACAGCCAAGTACTGAGATATAATTAAGACACGTTGTCATTTTTTTAATGGAAGATTTTAATGTTAAAAGGGAGGCGCTATAATTAACTTCTTTAGTATCAATATCAACTTGCATTTTTTACCCAAATTATCTGCATTGGCAGGGAATAATAAAAAAAAAATGGATGTACTTTTTGAACGTGAAATCACAAAGCTTGTGGGACACCAGTTTTAAGTGAAAAAAAAATTAGGGAACGCCCTTGTGTACGGAAAAAAAAACATGCATAGCTGCTGACGTTAAAACCATTAAGTCGTTATGAACAACTGTAGGTTCTGTATAATTGCGCCATCGAAATACTACAACTGATATAATCTTTTTTTAAAATAAAGATCTGAGATTACGTTACGTATTTCAACCTCACAAATTGAGGCCTTACACGTTCCAAAAATCTTGCGTTTGGCTATCAATATGGCGAACGCACCCGAAAGTTAGAGTATAACTGCTTTGTTTTTGTGGATCAATGTGGCTCTACAGGAATTAGGATCAGAATTATTGATCCTTTACCCAAAAGAGTGTTCCTCTAACTTCCGGGATCGTCCACCGGTTAAGCAGCGAAATGCAATATTTTCGTAAGATGCACAGCCTTAATAGTGTTATTGTCAAAATGAGGGAAAATTGGTGATGGTGAATCCTTGTTTAAGAATAAGTAACATGAAAATATCTGCCTCTAAACGAGATTAAAAAAAACCAACAAAACAAGTATAGTTGTTAAAAAAAACCGAGCTGGAGTCTTAGACTAAGAGATCCAAGAGAAAAGATGATCTTACAAAAAATGTACCCAATTCTTTGTAATGTTAATCCATGATCTACGTGATTAAACCTTGTGATATATGGGTTGGATAAAACAGGGGGAGCATTTTGTTTCATAATACGAGCAACTTATACAACAATAATAAACAAATTCGGAGGTCACGTCAAGGGATGTGTTCAGGTTCGGCTGTTCGGCCTATGTTGACAAGGACTAAGACTTGATTGATTCTCTCTTCATCTGAGTTATGTTTCACCGGTTAGAATGTTTGTTTGTTTGATTTTTAACGTTCCAGTCAACTTCCAGGTTATCTCAAAGACGACGAAGGGGACAATTGAAAGCGTGCTGCCACACTGTGATGTAAGGAGCGCTTGTGTATACCACACCCAGGCACATAATCCTGACACCGGGCCGACCAGACTTAATACTAAATCCATAATGCCAGACACTAGGCGGATCAGCTGCTAAGACCAATTTTAAAGTCCTTCGTTTGACTCGGCCGGAAATCGAACCACGCACTTCCCGATCTCTGAGCGAGTGTCTTACCGCTAGGCCACAGAGCCGGTGAGTTAGAATGAAGCACTCCGTTTAAAGGCAACTTTTGAAAATCATTTATATAAAGCGTCATTGTTCCTGTTCGCCAAATCCCCTTTTAAAGATTGCGGGCAAGAACGATAATTTTGTGCTCTGTTCTCATTCTCAATATTTAAAAAAACATTAAAGAAGACACACCTTTTTTATGTTTTTCGCATACACAGACAAGCCATAAGGATAAAATAAAACAAGATTTGTGCATCAGTCTGTATCTAGGCCGCGTTTGAGTACGGTGGCCTAGGTCTGTATGCGTCTTTTGGTGGGTGAGGATTAGTCTGTTTCGACAATCGCTTAAATCTGGACTCCTCAATTATTTTATTTTTTGCACTGATTTATGAGGTATGGTGAGCACTGAAAATACTCTAGCTACTCACACACGCCACGCAATAACAACTTTAAAAAAAAACCAGGAAGGCGGACAATCGAGTGGAGTGTGAGTCATAGCGGTTGGTTGGTTGGTTGAATTTTAACGTCTCTTTTCAACTAAAAGGTTATATCAGAGACGGCGCCTGGGACAATTGAAAGCGTGCTGCCACACTGTTATGTACGGAGCGCTGCATACACCACACCCAGTCACATTATCCTGACACCGGGCCGACCAGACTTAGCACTAAATCCATAATGCCAGACACCAGGCTGATCAGCTACTAATACCAATTTTAAAGTCCTTGGTTTGACTCGGCCGGGGATCGAACCCGTACCTCCCGATCTCTGAGCGAGTGTCTTTACCGCTAGGCCACAGAGCCGGTGAGTCACCGCGGGACAGAACATAAAGTGTGACCCTAGCCCAGGCCTCTAGTGTTTGTCGTCTGCTTGCTGGTTGTATCATTGATCAGGTCAGGGAGACTTCTCAAATACAGGCCAGTTATGTTTTTTTTTTTTTTTGTTTGTTGACAAATCTGCGGACGGCTCAATAGCTGCAGTAAATGTGTCTTATTGGATTAGGTCCCGAAGAAAAACAAGTATATTAAAATAAAAGCAAATATATAAACCCAAACAAAATTACAATAACATTGTCGATATGGTGTGATCCATAACACAAAGAAAAAAGATTAATAAAAACACAAAAGTAGCCTTGCATAACAATATTCGATAGATGAATATAAACCAAAGAGATTATCTTAATGTCAACAACAACAACAACAACAACAACAACAAAATAGGAAACAGTATTCAGGCTGGCCCACACGTACTAGGCAAGTTGAGAAAGGCATCCCGTTTCACAAGTAACTGCATAACTTTGAAAAAAAGACATAACAAACAATAATACCATCATTGCCACGTACAAACGTTAAAAAAAACAGAACATCAACAATAACCACAACAACAACAAAACAGTTCGACAAAGAAATGTAAATGACAAAAAAAAAATAAGACTGCATAACACTTGATTGTATTAAACGCCCAGACTAATACCAATGTTTTGTGTATCAATGGGTCCTTTTTTGTCAATATGCAATAGAATAGGAGTACGTCAATATCGTTAAGTTATTTTGGGCATGCAGCGGACATTGGAGGTGAAAAAAGTTAGCAAAACAAACAAATAAAAAGTAAATTCTGAATATCATGTGATATATTTGTGCGTTTAATAAAACCCTCACATAGTTTTTAAACGAAAGAAAATCTAATAATACAGACGGAGGTCAACTTGTTCTAGACATTTATTTAATAAAGACAACTCGTGATACAAAAAGCTTTGCCAACTTCTAGATTATTTTTATGCCCCCTCATGTAATATAAAAATAAAACCTGTCGAAGTCGCATCTTTAGAACATGCACAGATTGCATTCAGAAAATAAGCCAAGGCGGCAGATAAAATTCAGTAAGACACGCTATTATAATAGATATTACTCGTCTTTATAGGAGAAACAAATGCTTCACTCACGAGGCACACCAGAATAACTTCAAGTATGCATTAGATTCATGGGCGAGGGATAGAAATGTAACAATAAAATACATTGATAAATCAGTCAACTTCAATTTAATAAGACAGTATTTATATTATTCATTAACGAAATGCCTCTGGGCATTTTTATTGTTACTTATGAAGCCTAGAGGATAACGCTTAGATGTCATTTTCTTTTGCGAATATACAATCTCATCAAATTCAAGTTGGGTGATTGGTTAGTCTACTCAGATAGTAGTCGGCGCTTTTTGCTTTTTTCGTTATGATCGTGAGATTGCTTAGATTATAATTATATAGGCTAACGTCTAACAGTAAGATATATTGGCGATGCTACTTTGATAACGAAATAAATATTGTTTCTATTCACCCGAAGAATCAGGAAACATATTGCTTGTAAATACGAAGACTACAATTATCTTAATTATATCATAGAGACTCAAGAGCAGTTCTTACTATTGAAATATATGTATAAAAAATTAGCCTATTTCTATGGAGCATCACGCATCAAATGACGGCTTTAGGAGTAGGATATTAAGCCATAATTATATAATAGAGGTTTTAAGATTAAGATATGCAGGGGATAAAAGGATAACTAATTCAAAATGTTGCCAGTCATGGGTCTGGCTTGTTTATGCCAGGCACAATACAAGATAATAGAAAGGAAAGGGTTAATACCTACTTAACGTGGTAATTTAACATATTTTAAGACCGGATAATTGTGCAATTAATACTTAAAGAGACGTGTAGTCATGTAAAATATCTGCACTCTAAGACAAAGGACTCTTTTTAGGATATTACAACTGCTTTTAACTTTGATAGCCATTAATTTTCAGGGAGATTACAGTGAGGCTTACCAATACTTGGCAAATCAAAACTGCTTATGACGATTTTTTTCCCTTTACTTTCATAAATACTAGCACAATCATCATAATAATGCACGCGACTCAATAAATTTATGAATGTGGCCGGCCATAAATATAGAAAAGCTTCACACATTGTGATCTCAGTCACATGTTTATGTCGTTAATGTATCCTCTTAAAATAAAGATATACTTTTATAGGGAATGAGATTTCAAAAAGAGTAGCGGAACTTTCTTGGTGTCTCTCCACTATCTTATAAATACAAACATTACAACCTTTTAAAATTTATGCGACAGATTTTTTTTTAAAGATAAACTTTTAATTTAGCTCTATAGTTTTTAAGTTCTAGATGTCAAATCGTTTATGAAAGTAAGAAACTTACCCTACAATCTAGGTCTAGATCACAATGACCACTATAGTATTTTTGAGTGTTGTCTTCTGGGAAAGGGACGTTACTCTTGTTTTACCTCTAACCTCACTCCCTATAAGACTTTTCTTCTAACTAAATACACGTCACGCTTTCGAATTTCTTAATCCTCCCTTCCATGCGTGCAGTAAAGTAGAGAGCGTTTTTGTAGAGCGCTTAATCCGCTAATATGCTCTAAGCGCTTTACATGGGTTCCACGATAGGCCATTACCAACAAAGTCACCTTCTGAACTCACAGAGGAGCAGTAAACAAAGCGCATCACTCTAGCATACTGACAAGATGTTTCACGGCTTATAGTCGGGTACTCTTTCAACGCATGGGTGAGGCGAAGAAATGTGTGTAAATAATATCTTCTTTTCAAGGATTAAACCTCGGCCTACCATAAGCAGAACACGTACCTTGGACCTCCCAGTACAAAAGCCGCTGGTCTATCACCAGACCACGACGCCACATGCCGTGCAAAAAGGCAAAACAATAACTATTTTCTAAAAGGTAATAATATATCTTTTAAACCTAAATTAAAAGCAGAGGCGATGCCCGCTTTGTTTGTAAGTTGTTATGCAGGGTGTTGTAGGCGCATATCACAGAGTTCGATGTCTTCCCCATGATGACATAATAATATGATATTTATTCAGTCGATATACAGCCGAATGAGATAAGCGTTTCGAATTAACTGTTAACTTGATGAATATGAATAATCATATATACATACTTTTATGTAGTTTAACTCAAAGCATTTTATGCAAAGTTAATTTTAACTATTTTGTCAAATCTAATCTAGAAAAATTCAAAATCTACTTATTATTTCGATTGATAAAGAAAAACCACAATCTTAAATGTCTAAAGTGTAAAGGACTTTAGTTTTTGCTCCAGTCACAGCCTAAATAGTGCAATCATATTAAGCCTACTAATCCCTCCTATTGAAGCCAGGCTGCTGCTATATAGGCCTATTTATTGGTTTAAACCTTTCGTATAGATCATGATGGAAGTAAATTATCCACGATCAAAGTTGCATGCCTGTCTGATATAAGGCCTTTCTAAATCAATTAAAAAAAAAACAAATTAAATTTTTCAGGAACCTTCAATACTCTTTCAATCGGCTTTATAAAGGTAATGGGACTTTTTTCGATTTACGAAAAAAATCTATAAACCTTTAAAATGCTAATAACACAAATAATAAAAATAATAATTATAATAATAATAATAATAATAATAATAAAAATAACATTCTTCATGATGACAATAACAATAATAATAATAATAATAATAATAATAATAATAATAATAATAATAATAATAATAATAAAAATAATAATATCAGGGGCGGTTTGGCAAAGTGGTTAGCGCGTCGGACTTGAGATCTGGAGGTCGCGTGTTCGATTCCTGACCATATCATGTTGCAATTGCCTTGGGAAAGCAATTTACCCTGACTTTCCCCAGTCCACCCACCTGTAAAATGGGTACTGGCTAAAGGCAGTGCTTGAAATTTACAGAATGTTAGTATTTGAGCGCCTAACAGGCTGCCGTACTGTAATGGTCTGAAATATGAGTCGAATTTGTTCTGGTGTGTATAGGCCTGCTAGAGTAAATATGTAAAGTCTTGAGACTGCCTTTGGCGATATAGAAGCACTATAGAAGCTCAAAGTGTTTTACATTAATTCTTAGCAAACTTAGGTCTAAGCAATGAAAACGTTTACAGGCATATCAGTTGTTTAAAAGTATATAGCTATACAGATAAAAGCGTACATTAAGTTGCATAAGATTGTGCCCTTTTAGATCAAAACGTCAAAATGTTGTGAACTAGTTGTGTCAAACATTGTAAAACACACATCATGTTCTTGACCCACGTACGAAATGGAACATCATTTTATCCCAGATTTATAGGAAAAAATTTTAAGTGGTGACCACTACCTTTTAGGAAACTGTGTAGTGAGTTAATTTAATTTTTATCCTTCCACCTGAAAAAAATTTTCTAAGCTAACCTTACGAGTCTGTGCAATACTGTTGAATGTGAATTCTAACTTCGATACGGTACTAATTATTCTTACAAAACTCGGCCACACATTATCTTCTTTTATGACTAATCAAACATTAACCATCGTAATGTTTTCCGGGCGTCGTTGACAAGCATTTAACTAAAAGCAGTAGGCGATAACTGGTATCATTATTACATGAATGAATTGGACGTAAATAAATGTAGTCTATACTCAATTTAAATCTGGGACAGGAGGACAAGAGCAGAAACTGTAACTTCTATTCTACTAACCATCAGGCAAAGAGTTAACAATACATATCCATAGGGGGTATTCCACTATTTTGAAAGCGTGCTGCCACACTGTGATGTAAAGAGCGATTGCGTACACCACACCCAGTCACATTATCCTTACACCGGGCCGACCAGACTTAATACTAAATCCATAATGCCAAACATTAGGCGGATTAGTAGCGAATACCAATTTTAAAGTCCTTGGTTTGACTCGGCCGGGGATCGAACCACGCTGCTTTCGATCTCTAAGCGAGTGTCTTACCGCTAGGCCACAGAGCCGGATTGATTAGTTGGATAATCTAATTTAACTAACAAGCAAAAAGTTAGGAGCATGTTCTACATATGGGTAATTTGATATCTGGCACTCAATGAAGTCTCTCTCGTATAAAGTATGACACTCATCTGAAGTCAGCCATGTTATTAAAGCCTACTACAATGGTCACCATCTAGTAACCCGCCGAGTTTTAACCCACTTTGCCTTTTAACTCCTACAGATAATGTAACTGGTTGTTTGCAGTATATATTTCAATGGAGCGAGAGCACTATCAATGAGTGAAAAATAGTGCCCAACGATTTGTTTTATCACACCATTGTGGAGACGTACTGTGTCCGCGCCATCAATCTGACCGTTTTAACCAAAGCTACACGGAAAGCCTTGGTCAGTTCAGCTTTGGTTTTAACATAAGGTATAAAAGACACAGGTGGGCCACCTGGTCAATGATGTGATGGCATGCAACGTCCCAGCATATGATTTGCGCCTAGCAAGTGAGACCTTCCGCGCCGACGACGATAACGTATGACGTAATAACAACGTAGCGTTGGTTTTTGATCAGACGATTTGCTGACGCGCCCCGTTAGCCCATCTGATTCAGCCATCTTGGATTTCCTCCGCTATATGCTTCGTCCTCCTGAGCGGGCCCGTAGCACATAAAATCTTGTGAGTCAAAGGGAGAAGGGGTTAGGGATGCAAATTTGAAACAGCCTGTTAAACTCAACCACTCCTGACATCCTCTCTAATCCCAAAAATTAAAATGATGAATGTTTCGTCCAATTCCAATTGTCTAGACCAAAGACATCCCTTGAAAAAACTCCTGCCTATCCATTTTTATCACGCTGCGTAAGATTCAACGCCTGTCTCTGTGATCAAATTCATCTAACTGTGTGTAAAGCCATATTGCTTACTTTAACTTTTGACTTGATGCAACGATAATACAGAATACGAGCAAAAAACGAATAGGAATATATATGCAAGACAGTCTTAACAGTCATACAAGTTTTATAGCAAAGGTGTAGTAAAATTATACCTCTTTTTTCCTGGGTGGTTTTAGAAAGTGCACGGCATTTCTTGTTGGAAAGTATTTTAATGAATACCATTCCATTATTTAATTGAAAAATTGGAGAGTT
>BMAT01007614.1:106443-120823 GCA_019649035.1 Elysia marginata | reverse complement strand
AAACATTAAACTACAGTCTGCTTTGTTTATTCCTAAAGTTTCCGTTACAAGTACAAAAATAACAAAAACAAACCACCGGTTGCTGTGTTTATACCTACATTTTTTTGCAACATTGCTCAACTTTTGACCTACGTCAGCGGGGTTTTTGTTTCTCTCACCTGAGGCCCTTAAGACGTCATAAGCGATACGTCTCCTGTCATCTTTCCTTAGTTTGACGTGACAGTGACAGGGGGAGGAGCGGGGTTGGTAGCAGCTGGAATGACGGGAAACGGAAGTAGGTAGCCACTTTGACCAACTGGGATTACTCAGCAAAAAATAGTGTCCTGTTTCGTCTACTCCAAGGGTTTCTTTTGCTCCTAGTTATATCGTCTTTGTATCATATGTCTAATGACTGCAGTTTTCTGTGTATTTGGGGAAGAGAGGAATGGAATGAGAGAAAGAGCTGTGTAATATGAGAGAGAGAGAGAGAGAAGGAGAGGGAGGGAGAAAGAAAGAGAGATAAAGAGAGAGAGATAAAGAGAGAGAGAGAGAGAGAGAGAGAGAGATAGAGAGAGAGGAGTTGTGAAGGGGCTTGAGAGGAAAAATAGGGAGAATAGGCTCCTTCTCGGAGACATTCTTGTTAAAATTTAACACTCTAAAAGTTAATTTTTTTTCTCTGATGCAGTCATAATAAACTATGAACAAATCTAAAAACTTAGGTGATTTAAAAGGGATCAAGTTAAACTGTCTTATTCAACACGAACCTTACGTTTTTTTATCGGTTTTTTTGTTTAATAAAGCCATTGCAAATCCTTCCAAATCGACGGTACTTCAGTACTAAGTGTCTTAACTCAGGACTTAGTCAACTTAACCTGTGCAGGAGACAAGATTATGTAACAGAAACTGAAGGTCGTCACAAAAAAAAACATTCTGCACTGAAAAAGGAAAGAAGTTAAAAAATCTCACTAGTTTTTGAAATTGGTAAAACTGAGTTTCCTTTTTTTGTGAACTCATTTCAGAATACCTCTTTTGTTTCTGCAAAGGGCCTAGACACAAAGTGATTGATAGTGGCTAAAAATTTGACACAGCACTGAAACAAGTGTTTTGCTATCTATCGAACTATCTACACCGAGAAATGTTCAAGTCTGCCAAGTAGCCTGCACTCCTCAGGGCCGGCATCGCAGCATCAACGTATTCTTATCTTTCCCGTACATTACAGATAATTATAGAATAATTAGGTCACATTTGTGTGTTTCAGACTAAAAGCCTGAATCAAAGGGCAGTTATAAAACGATATAGATAATTAGACTACTTTATTAGGTCATGTTATGAACATGGGACACTGACATAGATAAGGAAGATAGCGGTAATTTAATGTTACAGACAAACACATAACCTGAGTTAAGCAGATAGAAAAGAAGCCCTTTAAATTGGCTTGATTTTTGGGTTTTGTCGATTTGCTATACACAAACAGCATAATCTTGCAACCAGTCAAAATAAGTCTGAAGTCGAAGTTGGAAGGTAGTTGAGTATTCGTATCACAGCAAAGCTTCATTTCTTTACTTTCAAATACAACAAACAGAACAGTTCTAACATGCTTCTGTTTGGCACCATAGCCGTTTGAAGCTGGCAGGGTTAGGACTTGTAAAACTCCATAAAAAGGGGGGCGGGGCGGGAAATTGTATTTATAGTATAGACAATTATTGAGGCGTAGGCCTAAAGATTAATTACATCTAATCTATAAAAAGATCTAACATTACTTGTAGACCTCGGTCTTGGCAGTTCTAAGCTATCAAATTATTGACAGAGTCTGTAACGCAAACTCAAAAGGACTTTGTATTTCTTTTCGCCTTTAAGAGTGGGTTTTTTAGTATAATCATAAGTATCTGTTTGTCTCCTTATTTTCACACCGTTTGTGGAGGGGGACGGGCGTGTTGGCTAAGTGGAAAGGAAGAGATAAAATAATAATTAAAGATGTTTTATCTAAACAAAAAAATCTTCAACATCTAACTTATTTAGACTGGTAATGAGACATTTTAGAATGCTGTAATGGTGATACATTAATTTTACATTTAAAATCATGCCACTCATGTAACATAATGTTTTCCCAATCAACTCAAGATTAATGTCGTAATGATAGTTGTTAATTAGCACGCTGGTCAAGGCAAGCCTCAAACCTTCTGTAATGGTCAATCCTATGTGTACTATTTGCCCCTTGGCCTTCGCTAATTACACACGAGTTGTGAGGTTAGTCACATAGCCTTGAGCTAAAATTGTGTTGACTATAAAAAAGTACGTACGTTAGTATGAGTTAAGGGAGATGTGAGGATGCTTTTCGTTTAAAGAGATTTTGGTATCCTGTGAGTTGGGGTTTGATAGATATGAAACATTTTATTTGGAGGTGCAGACAGAAAGAGAGAGATAGAGAGAGAGAAAGAGAGAGAGATAGCGAGAGGGGGGAGGGAGAGAGAGACAGACAGACAGGCAGAGACGGAAACAAGTAATAAAAAGATTAACAACCTATCACTCCGAGAAACAACAACAACAAAAAATACATTAAAACATTTTGGCTTTATTTTATTGCCTTCTTCAAAAACAACACATAATATAAAATAAATATAAAACATTTCAGAATTTGAAGACAAGATAACATTGAATTTTAAAAGATAATGGGATTACCCGTTGAGAGAAAGAAAGAGAGAGAGAGAGAGAGAGAGAGAGAGAGAGAGAGAGAGAGAGAGAGACAAAGAGAGAGAGTTAGTCAAAGAGATAGCGAGACGTGGAGAGAGACAAAAAAGGGGGAGGGGAGGGAGAGTAAGAACTTTTTTTTACAATCTTAGACAAGATTTAGAGATAAGCTCAAAATGCTTTTAGACCTGTTTCAGATTATCTAGTCATCTTATATATGTATTGATAAATTACAATACAGGATGTGTAAAACAAATCTGCACACATTATTTCATGAAAATGTGACTAGGTTTTATAGTTTCTTCGAATTGACCCAGCCTTTGTTTCTGAGTAAGCAAACAATCATCAATTTGATTCCTAATAATAAAAGAGAATAAGATAGCTTATTAACTTGTGTCAAGGGTTTTGGGATGTGGCACAGCTTAGTTTTGATTTTTAGGGGTTGAGGTACAGAACGACAATCTATTTTAACCTTTTGACTTTGTTATAGTTGACTATTAACCACGACGAAAGTTATTTTTACTGCCCTTGACAAACAAAGTGCAGTATCTCCCATATGGTTTATACTGCAGATACTGCAGTTTGATTGTCAACCACTTTGAAGGTAGAGAAGAGATGGATTAAGAGTTAAGCCTACAATTGAGATATAAAAACTAATAAAACCCCCAAGGATATTGCTTTGTTTTAAATAATTTGCACAGTGGGACTTAGATAAATTTAACAGACAAGTCTCTACATGATAACATAATCCAGACAAATATTGCAGGCAATTTCAAGTGTGCGATGCATTTTTTTTTCTGAGTGTGTAGGTATGGCTACTGCATTCCTACTCAGCCATGATATCTCCTAAGTTCACTTACACTACTTAATTTAACAATAGAAAAAGATGTTAATAATCCTAGCGCCGCCTAACACCAATAAGGTAATCTATCGTAAGCTGAATAAACTTCGGCTATACTGAGGATTGGTTATTCCTGAAAAATGAAGATAAAAGATCTCGTAAAACAGAAGCAATATTCATTCGCCCAATATAACTAAGGCGTTTACTACAACAGTGATCGACAATTTTTTTTAAAATTTTAGATATCAAGCTAAAAAGTACTCTCTCAGAATAAAAACCTGGAGGAAAAAAAGCGGGCTTAGGCGGCACCAGATGAATAGCAGCTGAAGAAATGTCGATTCTGTTTAAAAATAACTCAGCGTTAAGTGCACTACAATGTTTTCTTACATAGAGAACTTAATCAAAAATGTAACTTTTTCCGTGAAAGTCTTGCAAGGCGAAAAAAAAACAAAAACCCAAGTAAACCGTTAACCGCATCAGTATCTCGTTTCTGCAAAGAAAAAGTGATGTTGAAATAATATTATATGTTCCGGTGTCACGGATATTTCTATGCTTTGTTTGGGAACACTCTTTAACTTGGTAATGTACTCTTACATTACTGCGTTGGTAGTTTCAGAAACGTTATAATCAATGACAGAATGAAAATTTGCCAACGAGCTTTTTTCCAAACCAGGTTTGTTGGCTCAACTTGCATAATTATTATACGCGCGGCTGTAAAACAAAACAGTGCAGGCAGGCAGAGGTGTGAAGGAAGACAGTTAAAAATAATCTAAGCTGAATAAAATGCAAGGCTAGTCAACCGTATACAGCCGATGGGTGTTTACCGTCACGATTTTCACGTTAACTGATAACATACAACCACGTGACCCTCTCGGCTCTCTTTTTCCAATGTTCCTGGTGGTTTTTTAGTGTTTTAATGAGGTTCTGCATTTTTTTGTTAACGCAAGAACTGCTAGGACACTCAATGTTCAAATCAATGCTTATGAGGCATCTTATTTTTTAACAATTTTATCTATTACCAAACAGCAAATAGACAAAAAACTGTGGACTGTCTATAACCTGATGTTTTCTTTTCTTTTTTTTTAAAGATTTAACAGTCTCCTTATAGACTAGTTGAAAATTGACCTCGACAACGAAACCTTTTGCAGGTCTTTAAGGGCCCAAGTGGCTAATTGGTTGAAAAAAACAATAACCAACTAATAACTATGTTTCTTTCTGTGGCAAGGCGGTGATTGCGAAAACTTCTGTCTATGCAAAAGGACTCGAATTTTGCCTCAGGGGAAGCAACATGCTCTAAAACATTGCCACTTTATGGATGGCATACTTCTCCCGATGGAAAACCCCTCTCTTTTATTTCATACCTGATTGCCCGCATGGGTACTACTATTTTTTCCCGTGCCTTTTCTATTCCTAGGAAGGCCCGGTTGGTTAATAGTATTATTGACAACTCTCAATTAGATATCTGTAGATATATGTACTTAAATAAAGTAATGAATAGCTGCTTTCTGTTATTTGTGGGTTAGTGAATTTCGCTGATTCCTCCGCTCCATAGAGTCGCGAGGAGGCACCTTCCCTCTTCCCAGCCCTTAATGGGCCGACCAGGCGTCAACTTTGATCGAAGGTTTGCGTCTTATCTCGGTTTGGTGTATAATTATTCATCTTGGAAACAGTTGAACTGTCCAGTGTCGAAAAAATTCAAATTTGAGAGAACACCCTTTAACCCTTTGTTGCATGGACACGATTTTTGAGCTCTACCTTAAATTACCCTTTACGAAAATACATGTAAATAGTTTTATTTCACAATAGCAATCTTGTGATACCACTTTTTACCATTGGCAAGCAAGAGGAGACTACTCTTCCATTCTAATTTTAAACATGTGCATACAATTTTGAAAGCTAGATTACTGAAATGAAAACTAATCTTCAACTTCATGGCGTCCACTCAGGTGGACACAATGTTTTACAAATCAGCAGCTGGAGTGCATGGCGTCCACTTCAGTGGACAAGCTAACCTCTTCTTACCCCTTCTAAATGATGGAAACTGAGAGTTTTAACTTTATAAGTTGATTATTTATGCCAAAATGAACTTATACAACAAGTTTTATCTATATTGAAAGATTTCTCTGGTCTCATGCAACAAAGGGTTAAAAGCCTAGTTTTTCTCTTTCCTAAATATTTCAAACGGATAGAAGTTTCCATAATTATCTTTTCAGACAGCATTGATAGTCCTCTAAAAGTACCAATGGTTTTGAAGCTCAGAACAATTCATTTTAAAATAGGAACGCCTAAATAAGATTATTTGTTATAAATTATATGTCGAACAATGCGATTTCCGAATCATAATTATGGACTGGTTGCATTGCTTTCTTCCATCTCCAGTTTTCTTACTTTGAGAACATTGAGTTTTAATATTTGAATCTACGATTCTAAACCTATAAAAACTGCCTTTTAAATATGATTATATCTCTACGGAGAGGCTTAAGTTTGCTTATTTATTTTGTCAGCTACTAAAATAGACTAGAACATACAAATTGGGCATGCTATGAATTTGTTTTTATTTAAGCAAAATTGGACATGGAACAAAACTCTTCTCATGCGGCGATTTTGCCTCTCAAATAAACATCAAAGTGAAGTTTTTATTTTATTTCTATCTCTCTCAATTTTATCCCCAGTGTGGACAACAAAGACGTACTGTTGACGGCTGAGAATCACGAATCAATGATGATCTGGCTGATGGCGCTTCAGGTACAGTGACCACACACAACTGTTATAAAATTATAGAGATGGCTAACATTATTTTGGTTCCATCTTTTCGAACATGAGTATACTGCATAGAGAACTTTGTGTGATTTGAGATTCGTTTTTATGGTAACAGTTCAAAACGAAAAGAGAGTGTTATGTTGAACAGATGATAAAGCGATGGGGGAAAGTAATGCATAATGTAAACCATGTTAAAGTATTATGATAAGAAAAAGTGTTAATGGTAATATTGAACATAATAACAAGTTATCATAACATGAAGAATCATCAAGACTCTTAAAGGGAATAGAAAAGGTTAAACAAGTTAAGTAATAACAAGAAAAAAAGGAAATATAAAGTTATTGATAATAACGAAGACGTACACAAAAAGAGGTGAAAAAAGTGACATAGTACTTTCACTACAAGTTGAAATAGTTAAACAAACGATTTAATCTATTAAATGTAGCGTTTTACAAAAGTACATTTTCCCATTAACTTTTCAGTTAAAAAAAAAGAAGAGATAGGCATATCTTCCTCTTCTTAAAAACTTATCTTATCATTTGAACCTCTCTAACTTTTTTGTTATGCCTAGGGCTCCAATGTAAAAAGTGTGTCAAAGCGTAACATTTTCATGTTGGGACGTAATGAACCTCATGAAGGAATTGCAATACATGTTTAGGGAGAGAGAGAGAGCAAGGCTACTCGAGCGTATTTACTTCTATCACTGTCTAATCACTTCTGGTACATGAACAGTTATTGACTTTCTGTGCAATAGAATATATTACAAGGAAAGTGATAGATAGTTGGATGAATAGGTAGACAGGTAGATAGCTAGATAGCTAGATAGATAGATAGATTGGAACGTTTAAAACTGCCTAAATACTTTTAATAAAAGTGTTCAATGTTTTTGATTAAACGGGGCTATTATCTAGTAGTGAAGATTTTTTAATACTAAGATGGTTAGAAAGAGAGAGAGAGAGAGAGAGAGAGAGAGAGAGAGAGAGAGAGAGAGAGAGAGAGAGAGAGAAGGAGAAAAGTAGAGGTAGGGGGCTAGAATTAAGGAATTGGCTAAACAAAAAAAACAGTGATGTCTTGGGGGGAGGAGGGGGGGGGGATGTCCTTCGGTTAGTTTACAGTGATTGATCAGCTTGATATAAGAGGGATTTTGAGATCGGTGGTAAGGACGAGAGGCCACTTACGGCCGGAATAAACAGGAAAAGGGATAAAAAAGATGACGAGAGAGAGAGTGAAAAGAGAGAGAGCGGTGAATAGATAAATAAAAATTGGTATTCGGACATATTTGTAGATAGATAAAGATACTTAGATTTTTAGAGCAAGAGATAGACAGATAGATTGATAGATAGATAAGCACACATATGTATAGATAGATAGGCAGATAGAAAGAAAGATAGATATTTATATAAATGAAATGCTTTTGTAGAGTCTGTTTTTGATAGGATCTAAGAGCAACAGACAACTTACATAAAAATAAAAGGGAACACAAGAAGACAGACAAAGATAGCTAAAGATAGACTTTTTCTGCAAAAAAAAAGCTTTAAATAGTAACGATGAATGTTCAATTAGCTTTGAAATACCAGTTAGGCTGAGGAGCTCTCGTTTGAAAGTAAAACAGTCACAAAAAGTTATAAATAACACTGCCAAAGAGCAAAATCTTCCCTGTCCTTGACCTTAAATGTCACGCGGTATTGATTATTGTAACGAGACAAAAGAACAGATAATAATATTCCGCATAAATCTCGGTCCGCATAGAGACACGTGTGAAGTAAGAGAAAAGAAAAACAAAGACAGCTGAGAAAACAATATCTAGATCGATATCAGAGAGTTATATCGATAACCAAGTACTGGTAGCCTTCTTGAAATATTGATATATATGGCTTGAAATGGTTTACGGTGATGTAGAAATATCGATGCATGCATGACTCATAAAAAATAAACATAAGGATATATACTTTTTGAAACAAACATTTTAATAAGAAAATAACACGTTCAAATAATGTATTTTAAAGTGTTGTAAAAAAAAAACACTGGTTATTTGAATAAAAATTGTTCGATTTGAAAAAAAAATCACAAAAGAGGGCATTACGATAGAAAAAAGGGATATTTCAAGAAAAAAGTATTATGGATTTATTCATAGATTACTGAAAAAGTTAGGTAGACCGATGGATAGAACAGATTGAGTGATAAACAGACAGCTAGGCGGAGAAATAGATAGATAGATAGATAGATAGAAAGATAGATAGATACTGACGTAAGGATCTAGTATTTGTACAAGAGAAAAAAAGTGTTCCACAATTATTTTGATTATGGAGCTTCAATATGTCTACAATCTAGTTTTAACTTACATTTCAAAGAAAGAGAGAGAGAGAGAGAGAGAGAGAGAGAGAGAGAGAGAGAGAGAAAGAGAGAGAGAGTCGTGTGAGGAGTTTTCGTAAAGGTACGAAACACCATTGTACCAACGAAATGAAGTTTAAATCTTAAATTATAGAAAAATAGATAGTTAGATATACAGGCAGACAGACAGTTACACAGACCGAAAGAGTACAGACATATAATTATAAACAGCCAGAGATAAATACTGGGACAGGCTACCACATAGTCACAGAGTAAATTAACTAAGACAAACTAGAAGTGTTTGAAAAACAAAGGAAATGCCTAAAGGTGGTGAAAATATCTTATCGACTTTAAATGCAAAGTTAATGACCTTAAATTGCAAAAAAAAAAAAAATCATCCCATGAAATTATGAAGGGGTCTGATGTCAAAACCTTGATCTTACATGCAGGTTAAGAGATTAAACGCGTGTAAATATAATCTCGAGATTATAGAAATTTTCTGTGCTAAATCTACAGCAAGCTTTCACTTCATCATGGATGAAATTTACAATGTAATGTAATGTATATTTTCGTTCTTTTAAAGAATGTGGATCATTATTAACTGATCATAAATAGCAGGCTAAGTAATCAAACAGGAAAATTAGCAATGAATTTAAAGAAGCTAATTCCCGATCAAAATTATCGGGTTTTCCCTTAAGATGCTAACAACTTACTTTGGTTGATCTAAGGGTTAATAGTGCAGTGACCTTGCATCGCCTGCAGGCTAAACATTTTAGTGTACACTAATGACATCAAAACCCAAGGTCGTTTTTTAATTCCTTAAGTTCATTCGTGGTAGACATGGTTGGTTTTAGTGCTACATTTGCTCAAGGTATTATTGTAGGAGGCATCATATAATTATGAACCTTGTATAACGGACTGCACACCTTGATGCTTTTAAAGGTTTTGACTTCTTAATTACAGGCCCCAGTCATATCACCCTTCTATTTCTAATAAAAGTCAACTCATATTATCCCTATCTATCTATCTATCTATCTATCTATCTATCTATCTATCTATCTATCTTATCTATCTATCTATCTATCCATCTATCTATCTACCTATCTATCTACCTACCTATCTATCTATCTATCTAATTATCTATCTATCTATCTATCTATCTATCTATCTATCCATCTATATATCTATCTATTTATCTACCTATTTATCAAATTACCTATCTATCCATCTATCTATCTATCTATCTATCTATCTATCTCTCCCTTTCTCTCCTCACTCTCTCTCTGTGTCCCTCTCTTCCCCAATTATTAATACCAAATTAACACAGAACTGAGTTTTATCCAGGGTCAAATTTCAATGGAATATGAAAAGTGTATGCGTGTAGGAAACCAAATGACAATGATTAGCTTATAGCTCTAAAGACGAAGTAGCAAAACTTCTTAGAGATTCAACACTAAGCATTTCTTTAGTTGGCAATAATATACACTATAAGCCTAGATCAAAGGTCATTTATATTAATCTTTTTGCACGAAGAAAAAGATGCCAAATTACAAATAACATATCAGAGACCTAAAGTGTATTTTAAACATAACTCTCTGAAAAAATAGTGCAAGTTTTTAACATAATTACATTAAGGACTAAAGGCTACCCTTTTCTATGTTCATGTAGTGTGTTCTTTAAGATGTTTTCCAGGCATTAAGAAATTTTACCCAATTATTCTTCTTCTTTGCCTCTCAGCTGCCAGGGAATTATGTAGGATTAAATCTAGACAGATTAGCTTGCGAACATTGCATTTATTCCTGTTAAAGTGTCCATTCCTTACAGTGCATTGACACCTATGTCGTGAGATTTATTCTTTATAACATGTTCAACAGTGAAATGTTTAGTACAAAGAAATAATGTTGAGGTTTGTCTAGACATATTTTCGCGCTGATGCTCTGGAGGACGTATAAAGCAGTTAATTAGCCTAGGGTTATGTTTGTGTTCAGGGCTAAGAAGATGAATTTTATTACGCGTGAGTGTGCCTAATTTCTCACAGTACCCTACCTCAACTTGGACATTGATCAGAGTGTATCCAATATAAAGAATGAGTATGTGTTTCTTGTTTCAAACTCTCAAAGGGATTAGGGTTTTAGTTCTAGATTTATGTTTGTGCAGCAGATTATGTTTGGTTTGACATCTAGTTTACGTTCATTGACCTATACAAGTATGTGCGAGTTACGACCGTTCGTATAGTGAAAATAAAATTGATGTCTTTGTCTGAGTTTATGAAGGGTGTCAAGGTTGATTGCCGAGGTTTTCTGATAACTTTGGTGTGGATGTTGAAGACTTTTGCAGATTTTCTAAAATGAATGGGTTTTTAAAAAAAAAAAACCGACACAGAAAGATTTATTGAAATCGATAAACTTGAAACTTGAAAGTTTTAGTTGCACTTTTTATTTTAATATTATTGGTGTTCTTTTAGAGCATATCAGTGGATTAGGGTGTTACATAAAATAATAATAATAATAATAATAATAATAATAATAATAATAATAATAATAATGATAATAATAATAATGATAATAATAATAATAATAGTAATAATAACAATAATAATAATAATAATAATAATTATAATAATGATAATAATAATAATAATAATTTATTTGTATAGCGCTTTTAAAACATAAGCTCAAAGCACTTTACATGACTGGCACACCAATCTTTCATTCACATGCACACTTATAGTTAGGAATACATTGATTTAAACTTCTGCTCTAAAATGGTATTATATACATATATTAAGACATAATTGCACGTAGAGGTCAACAATCTTTTTTTTAAATTTACGTTTTTAAAATATGGAACTGGCTTTTTTCAACCGTAATAAGCGTACACGCGACATGGTATAAGCTATGTTGCTCTAAGTGGCAAGGCGGTGGGTGCCGAAGCTACTATAAGTCGAGGGTTTGAATAATACTAAAGGCAGACATTTCGGGTATTTCCACTTAAAGCCTACTTCTTTCCACTCCTAATTTCATACTTTTCAAATCTTTCAATCATTTTTAAATTTGGCCAAAACTTTTTATACATTGAAGCTAGAACAAGAAGTCCTTACGGAAATGGATATCATTGACATAGTGCTTGATAAATATAGCCATTATGATTTGCTTTTGTTTCATATTGTACTTGTATGTTTCTGGTCTTCACTTATTCTCTATATCCATGAAAATCAAATATTTTTTTTAAATGTAAAAAAGGTTAAGAAGAATTCAGTTTTTTATACTTCTTGTGTCTATCTCTAGACATAACGCTTACCTACATTTTCTCATTTCCCAAACCTCCCCCGTCTCCTAACGTTGCAGGCCCGTCGCGACCAGTTCACCTTGGCCGACAAGTCAAGGTCTTCATCTACCTCCACGGAGAATGAGTTTGACATTGACCAGAACTTCCTGAACGTGGTGGAGATGCGCGAGCGGGTAGGGCTTGACCTTTACTACCTTCCAGACAGGGGTCCTGACCTGTACTCATTATCAGACACAACGACCCTTGACCCCATAAATCGTATTCCCCTTTCACAAGACCATAGTAACCGCCTAGCTCCGTTTCTAAAGGCGTTAGATTTCGATTACGCGCATTCGTTGTCTTTGAATCTGGATGAAAATAGGTACAGGTTGTTAGCTCGGCAGCAGCAACAGCAACAAAACCAACATTCAGACTCAGAGGCTCTGAAACAACATTCGCTCGAAGAACACCGGTCTTTGCCACAGCAAGTAAGGCCCTGTCAACAAAACTCACAGCAGTTGAAGTCAGAGGGCGAACCGAGTACTAAACGAGACTGGCGAATATTCAACTGGTTCCGGGTACTATTCGAATGCCGCCCGTTTGATTGCCCGCTTTCTGAGCTTTTATCTCTTCCTGCATAGTATTTTTTTTGTTGAGTGAATGCGCGCGATATCATCTTTGCTTGGCTTGGTTTAGCCTAGAATGCTTTTAGACCCTCCTTTGTGTGACAATGAGTGCCCTTTTCTTTCTAGGTTAGAGCCTTTTTCATGACATACATGATACTGACACAGCCAAGGCGCGTATGGAAGGCATATCTTGTAAAAATAAACCTAATAAAGCATATCTTTCTGTAAAATTCATTTGAGTAGAGAGGAATAGGGATATTTCATGGAGGACCTCTCTTGCGTGTAGCACCCTTTTCTGAGGTCGGTTATTCAACAGGAAAAAAACTCAGATCCTGAATCTAAGCTTTGATTGCAAATTTCTAGATTACAATGGCTATTCCTTTATTTATACACGAAGATTTTTACATCTTGCAAAAAAGACTTTCCATTATAAAATACAACTTATTTTAAATTTACCATTATCACTGCTAAATTTGCGATTTATCAAAAGCTACCATTTTACACCTGAATTATGAATAGAATTTATCTTCAAATTATGTTTAAATGTCTAGAGCTTAGTGCTAAGTCAGATGTCTTATTTTGTTAATATTTTGAAGAAAAGAAGAATAACTCTTTTGTATTAAATCCGCGCTATTTTCCCGAAAATCAAAACTATAAGGGATACCAAAACAAACAAACAACAATGATGACTGGTGAGTAGTTACGACATCGACTGTACTGGAAAACATCTTTGCAAAAGGAAAAGCCTAAAACTGAGGCTGTCAAAATACAAAAACGGAAAAGTAAATAGCGTAGTGTATATAACACCTAATCCACAGCAATGTAGAGGATAAAAGGAGAAGGTGAGGACCTAGAAGACGGTGGGCCCGGGCGCAGGATATTGCAGAATGGCTGAAAATCGAAACTGGAGCGGGCTGAAGAGGGTATGACAGACAGAGATTCTGGCAGCTTGTGTTGGAGGCAATGCCCAAAGTGGATCCGCCTTGAAGAAGAAGCAGAAGAAGAAGAAGAAGAAGAAGAAGAAGAAGAAGAAGAAGAAGAAGAAGAAGAATCCACTCACATGGTCTGAGCGTTTAGCATGAATTCCCCAACGGGTTATTACCAACCAAATTACATTCTGAAGTCATAGAGGAGCAGTGCTAAATCAAAGCGCATCACTCTTTAACACTTGCAAGATCTTTCACTGGTTATATCCGGATACTTATTTAACGCATTAGTGCGCTGAAGAAATGTTTGAAATAAGCCTCAAATACAGGCGAATTCGCTGAATGTTCTGACCTCCTGCCAAAACATCTGCCAAAACTGGGTATTCAGTAGGCTCGTCCGTTTGGTGGAAAGACTTCTAGTGCTGTTTTTTTTTGTCTTCACTTCTCTAGAAAGTCAGTTAAAATAATCCCAAATAGAAAACTTATCTACCAGTTGTTTCATATTTTGAATGAACCAACTTGTTTCTACTTTGTCCTTGGCCTAAGTCTTACAAGTATTAAACAATTTATCGCAGATTTCAACTTTTATTTTTTAATTACCATGTTATTTCTAAAGGCCTTTATATGAAAAAAAAAACAACAGGAAAGTCTTAAAATCCAATATTTCCTCTTTATTCTTCAGACGCCAACTTGTCTAGGCTTTGTAAGTGCAAAACGGCATTGGGATTTAAAATTTCTATTTTTTCTTCATATCAATATGACTATTGGTGAAATCTCCAATCGTTTATATTATTCTTTATAACGCATGATATGGCGATACACATTGTGGGGAACACTTCGAGCTCATTGATTCGAATATTTGAAAGAATCAAGCTGTATTCAACATTGTTTTTTAAAACCAACATCTTCATAGTTCCCAATACCAACTTCATCGTCATAACTATCATCATCATCATCATCAT
>BMAT01007608.1:58401-69891 GCA_019649035.1 Elysia marginata | reverse complement strand
CCACTCCTCAAAGTGGAAAATCAGTATGATTGAGCTAAAAAATCAGTAGTCAGGGTTAAAAAACCTGTATGATCATACCACTTTTTCAGTAAAAGCACTAGTAGCACTTCATTTTTTAATGTGTCCATCGTAATTTCAAAAACTACTATGCTTCATGAACTTGTACAGTAGGCCAACTGTGAAGTAGTTTGGTACATAGTGTACTCATAACACAATTTTCAGATTATTGAAAAAAAATGACAAAAAACTGGGAAATGAACTCCTTAAAGTTAAGCTCAGTGGGTGGTACAACTGTTTGCTTAAGCAGTAAAAAATCAGTATTTTGTAATAAAAATCAGAAAATCAGTATTTTCTAATAATTTGGCAAAGAAATCAGTATAATACTGATTAAATCTGTATGAATGGCAGGTCTGCATATAGTGTAACTAGAATATATATAAAACTAATTAAGGCTAGGCCTAGACCTATTTCTCATCACAATCAGGCAGTGGGTGTTATCATTTGCCTTGGACAAAATTATAATATAAGCTTTTAATACAAGAACTAAAAATTTCTCAATCTATGCAAGCTGCTCTCTCTCTCAGTCATAAGAATGCTCATCGATTTTCCCCTCCAGGCAGTAGAAGTTTTCGCAATTTCCTGAACTGATCAGCAAAATAAACTCGGCAATAGAATTTGGCAGTTGAGTCGGAGAACTCTGCTCATGGGAAAAAAAAACAACAAGAAATTCAACTTTTAAAAAATAACAACCAAATAGTTTAAGAAATTACACAACAGCTTCTGAAACATTTGATTATTTTTATTAATGAAATCACAAAGTTCGAAAATAAAAAGAAAGAAAAAACAAGAATAATAAATACCCTCAATTTTGTGGGTTTACATAAATCATTGCCATTACTCACGCATCTCTATGTGAGGCGATGGCGCGGACGAGCCTCCAACTTTTGGTTTCTCCTCCGGCGAGGGCGAGGCATCCTCTGGACTAAACAGACTGTCATCTCCTGTAAATACATCAACAGATAATTTGAATTGCATTCAATAAAGGTCTAGTACTTGAGAAACCCTAAGAAGATAAAATGCCACATAACGTTTACACATTCACTGATCATTGTAAAAAAAACTTAGCCAAGAAGTATAGAAAAAAAATCAAGAGTAAAGCATATCACGTTCTAAGCTGTTTTTGTTTTCACAGACAAAAAAAGATAAAACACCAATTTATGGAGACCAAAATTATCTTTCTTAAAATATAAATTTTGCACAGTATTAACTACATTAAAAAATGTGGGTGCAAAGGATAACTCATTTCTTAAAAAAAATTTTAAGGCTAAAAATTTCACAAAAAGGTAATAATTCTTCAAATCTTTGGGGCAATCTTTTGCTAGGAAATCTAAAAAAAAGTAATTTCAAATTACTTGACTTTTAAAAAAATGCCAAATTGTACAGTTATAACTACTAGCCCCTAAAAATATATATGCCACAATTTAATTGAGGACACATTTAAAAAAAATTCTTTTGACACCAAAGTTGTTGCAAGAGCAGATATACAAAATAATAAAAAAAAATGTGTAAAAAAGAAAGAAAAACATTCCACAGATTTTCAAGCCAGCAAATAACCTACCCAAATCATGATGGAAAGAAAACTACCCTCCTTCACCCAAAAGGATATGAAAAATCAAACACACACACAAAAAAAACCTAAGTCATGACAAAGAGTTCTATACTAAGGAAGCAAAAAGTACCACGCCAGCAAGAGCTTTGTGCCTTGGAGAGAAAATAATGGAAAAGATCTTGCACAAGGATTGCTTGAGACTCTTCGTTATTAATTTTTAAAAATATCATACGTTCTTCTTTTGAATATCAACATGGTAATATTGTTAAATTCTTATGGTTACCAGTATGTAAGCTTAATATACTTTTTTGTTATTTTAGGCCACGGAAAACTACATGCCATAAACAATAATTTCCTACCTACAAAATTTATTCTGACACAGCAATTTTTTTTTTTACCTGACCCAATATTTGCTGTATACGAGTTTCCCTCAGCACTGGGTAAGTACCGCACAGTCTCAAAAGACAGGTATTTTTTGCCGCTGTTTTGCTGTTGCTGGGTCTGAACAGGAACACTCTGAGAAACGCTGTGTGGACTCGTTTCTCGGGAACTGCCACGCAAAAATGACAGAACCCCAGCTTTTTTTCCTTGATGAAGTTTTATGTTTTGGCAAGGATGAAACAAAAAAATTGAATTTGAAGGTTGCTTGATGTATGGGGAAAGTCAAGCTTAAGGCACTAGTTGGGGAAGTGATTTACAGCGACATTGATATGTTAATAATTCATGAGCCTTCTACTTTGTGCTGAGCTGTGGAGAACTTTACAGCAGGCTTAACCACAGACGCTGTACAAATAACTACAAAGAAACAAGAAGGTATGGACTTCTTCTGAAGAGCATAGTAAAGTTCAGACAACTTCACCCTTTATTAGCTTGTAATATTCACTTTCAAAGACTGGAAATCTATGACGAACATGAGAGCAAAGAAGTTGATGCAATGAAAAGTTGAAAAAAAAAAAACCTTGCACAAAGAACATAATAATTTATCCAGTTTGAAGCTGAGCATAACCCCCAAATTGAACTATTGAAGAACAGAGAGGGGAGAAGGTTAGGTTAGGTTGTTTGAATTTTGACGTCTCGTTTCAACTATAAGGTTATATCAGAGACAGCACTTGGGACAATTGAAAGCGTGCTGTCACACCGTGATGTAAGGAGTGCTTGCATACACCGCACCCAGTCACATTATCCTGACACCGGGCCGACCCAGACTTAGCACTAAATCCATAATGCCAGACACTAGGCGGATCAGCTGCTCATACCAATTTTAAAGTCCTTGGTTTGACTCGGCCCAGGAACGAACAAGGCACCTCTTGATCTCTGAGCGAGTGTCTTATAGCTAGGCCACAGAGCCGGTAAGAGGGGAGATAAAGGCAGACAAAAAGATAAAGCAGAATGAACAGGCCACTAAAAAATTTTTCAAGATCTTAACAGTTTTAGGAAGACTCAGAGCTTTAGCAGTGAAAATGTCCATGTCAAATACTTAGCCACACAGTGCGCACAACCATAGAATAACTAGCGACTGCTCGTGGAATAACATTTGGAGAAAACTTTGGTCTTCATAATATATAAGTGTATATGTGTGCAGACATTTTTTTATATAAAAGACTTTCCGCAAAGATCTGCCAGTGTATAGACTTCAACCTTTGTGACTTTAAAGTAATTTCAAAATAACCAAGAGTTCTTTCCAAATGTTCTATTGTAATTGATGTGAGAATACTGTTTAAAACTAGTTTGCGGTTATTTCATTATTAGCTCTAGCTTTGAGCTGCACTGGCAAAAGTCATTGTAGAAGGCGACAATACATAAAAATAGTCAACACCCTGACTTTTGAATTACAGATCAACAGCCAAACTTACATAAAATGGAGAGAAAAAAAAGGTTAAAAAAAAAAACGAATTTTGAGCATTTCTTTTTTAAAACAAACATTTTGGACATTACATACAAAATGTAACCCTCCAAACATGAAGAAAAATAGAAGCACCACCATTATTTCCGAAAATGCTGGAAAAGCTAAAACCTATAAACCATCACCAAACAGAACCAACAATTACCACAACGAGCAAAATAAATACACTGCAAATGATAAATCAAATGCAACAAAGTAAAAAGCTCATTTAAAATCCGTTTGAACAAGAAATTATAGGTCCATAAAAGATGACGATTATACATTACTCTTCATTTAAAGATACATATAATTTACAATGTAATTTGACATACAAAGAATTAATTGATTTCTTGAAAAAATGTAAGTCTGTTTTATCTGCGAAAAATCCTTGATGAATATATTTTGTTTAAGTTCATTATTATTTGTGTGCTTTTGTTTTTAATTGATAAAGAATCTGTAAGCATTCAACATAAACCATTTTTATTTTCGTACCATGCAAATTCTTGCTTTAACAGCAGATGTAATTCAAAACGTTAACTTAGTAGCCCATAAACTTACAAGCTCCCTCTCTGCCTTTTATTTATGATTTTTAAAAAAAATTGTAAGGTTTTCTTTATGACGCTTAAAATTAAATTTAAAAAAATGACAAGAAAACAAAACTACTGATACAAAAATATATATATATATATGTAAAAAGATAAAATAATGTTTTGAAGCAAAAAGTTGACATTAACATTCCATATGTGTATATGCAAACAGTTTAAAAAGTATAATTTAATTTTTCTAAAGGACATAAAAGAGTATAATAATTCTGAAGCTTACCTGTAGATAAAAAAAAAAACAACCCAAACATTTATTATAGAAAGTCATTTCAAATTTTGCTAACGTTATATAAAGATTAATTTTTTCAGCAGGAAGCTCTAGCTAATATTATCCTTTTTATTTATGAAACACAATTAACAAAAAATTAATGATAAACTGAGTTGTTCTTTTTTTCAGGAAGTTTGGGAAAAATAGTAGATTTCCAAACAATGAAATTTCAAGTTAGGATAGAAAAATATGCAGTTTGACTGAAGTATAAGACCCAAGAGTAATCCCGATCTTCAATTATTCTTATATATGCCATAAGACAAAACCAAAAAAATAAAAAATGCCAATATAAAGCATGTTCAATAAGTTGAAATAAACAAAAAAAAAAAAACCTTGGTGGGAAAAAAAACTTAAATGACAGTGCCATAGGAAATGTCTGTAATCTTACCCGACTCTCCAGCGAGGTCTGCGGCGTTTCCGGGCGCCAGGATGTTCTCCCCTGACTTGTTTCTGCTTCGGCCCTGATGGGATCTACATAGTCGCGAAACCAGCAACATAAAAGGTAAAAATGAGAGAGAACGAGTAAACAAACACAAAGAATACATGCTGAAATAGAGGGTTTGATAAATTATAAATACTACTACTTATAATAGCTCTTATCTTTTTAAAGAAAAGAGGTCTATGCACTTTACAATTCTTGTTCTCTCTTTCACACATAGATTACGTAAATCCTCAACACACTTAAAAATATAAACAAGATAAGCATGTAATCGATGGAATCATAAACACTTTGGACTTGAAAATGAAAGGGTTATATGGTGTTATGAATATACGATGATTATACTAAATAAGTCTACATTATAATGCATATTCAGTATGAAATGCTAAATTTTAATCTAGGTACAGTATTGTCTTTTTTTTTTCATGTGGCCTGCATCAGACAGCACCCAAATGAGTCTATAAAAATACCAGAATTCTGATACCTTGTGTAATATGATTATTCTGTCTTAAGTATAGAAGAGACGATACAAAAAAAAAAATTGTATCCATTCAAAAATTATCAGGCTTAAAAAATTGTGCTAGAAACATGGGAATCTTACTCATTCCACTAGAGATCACTTCACCACATATTAATATAAAACAAAAAATATATGGATTATATATGGACCGCCAAAACCAGTCTCAAGACTTTACATATTTCCCCCTGCAGGCCAATACACACCAAAGCAAATTCAACTCATATTTTAGAGCATTAAAGTAAGGCTGCTTGTTAGGCGCTCAAATACTAACATTCTACAAATTTCACGCACTGCCTATAGCCAGGTACCCATTTTACAGGTGGGCGTACTGAGGAAAATGTGAATAAATTGCTTTCCTAAGGCAGCTACAACATGCGTCGTGGTTGGGAATCGAATCCGCGACCGCCGGATCACAAATCCGACGCTAACCACTGAGCCAGCCTCTCCACAGATAATAAAGATTAGCTTCCACAAATCAAATCTTTAAAAAAAAATTTTTTTTTTTTAATTGGAAACTCTCTAGTTACCCTGCTGAGCTGTTAGGTTGAGAACTTGCACGATTGCCATTCTGAATTTCCCGTAACCTGTACAGGTAATCACTTGAGCTGGAATAAGATATGAAAACACATGAGTTTTTATTTGAAAATGCTATACCGGTACACCAAACAGAGTCAATGGACTATTTTTTTAAACGTTTTTTAAACATGGCAATGTGTTAAACAATTGTATGTGCTACGATGGAATCCGGTTGAGACAAACCCCTCTGGTCCCAACAACAAAGTTTATTTCATCCAAAGTTTTGTATTAAGCAGTGACATTATAAAAATAAAAAAAAAAGGAAAAGGGCTAAAACTATAGTATATCTTAACATAAAGTTCATCATGAGCAGGGTTTATCTTCTTAAGCAGACTCCACTGTATATAAAACTGAAAACAAAATTCAATGATAAAGCTTCCAATTCCTCAACATTATTCTTAGATTACTGCGGTATTCGATTCAAGACGTTGATTCATGGAAGTTCTTCATGGCCCTGGCTATCACAGTTACAGAAATAAACAAAGGCAAAGAGCAAGCCTATCCCACCAACCTCAGGGTGTAGGCCACGATGGAACTTGGCTCGTAATCATACACAGTGATGGGCACTTTCTCACACATGGGGAGCATGTGGTGTTCGCTGGCATCACTGATGGGGGGTTAAAGAAGTACAGAAAAACTTGAGGTATTGATGATAATAACAACAATGATAATAATAATAATAATAATAATAATTATAATAATGATGATGACATAATAATAATAATAATAATAATAATAATAATAATAATAATAATAATAATAATAATAATAATAAAAATAATAATTATAATAATAATAATGATGATGATGACATAATAATAACAATAATAATAATAATAATGATGATGATGAAAAAAAAATAATAATAATAATTATAATAATAATGATGATCATAATAATAACAATAATGATACTATTAATAATTATAACAATAATGATACTAATTATAATAATTAGTCAATAAATAATATGGAAAATAATAATATATCATAATTTTTCTTTTTTTTTGTCCAATTGAAAGTTTTTTTCTTATCAAAGCTTACAGTTCTTTATAATCCTAGTACAAGAACACAGCAAGACACATTAAGATTCAACTTTCAAATCAATACAATGATAAAACAACGAACAGATATTTATATTACTAAGAAAGAAGATTTGGTATTCCAGTCAATGCAGTGAAACAAATGATTTGATACTTTTGTGTTACAAACAAAAAAATCGATATTTTAATCTGCGCACTAAAAAGGTCTCTCGGCTTTTTTTTTTCTTGTTAATTTATATATACAAGCCTGTCTGATAAACTCCTTTCACCAAGACTGAATACCGTATCTCTAACAGGCGGTATGATATTAAACAGGATCAAATCAACATCCGTCAGTCTCAACCAAAGAAGACATATATACATTATATTCATCTTCATAAAATAACAAAATGATAAGCATAGACCGAATATTATAACTTTTAGCATTACTCATTCAAAGGCTAACGTCTAGTTTTAACAAACTCGTTCTCACTCAACTTAGTCCCTGACAAAAATACGATATATAAAAAATTCTGTAATAAACAAAAGAAATTTCACATACAAAGGCAGCGGCAGAGGAGTAAATGAGGAAGTTGAAAGCCATCTTCTTGTGACGCCCTTTAAATCCTGAAACCATCCGTCTGTTGTGTCTTCTTGACCTGAAATCGATGATGTTGATTATACAGTCAGCGCTAGACAAGAGCTGGAGAAATAACCCACCTCTAAAACAACATATAACAAAGTTACTGGCACTAATTTCAGTTCTTTCAAAATAGTGTCCCAAGAAAAAAAATTATAAAATACTTAGAAATTCTTCCATCAAAAAATGTACTCTGGACCCAATTTCAATATCCCCTTATACCTCGGTGCCTAGATCCTCCAGCCCCATTCATCACAGATGTAACTAATTAATTTCTTATCAATGGCACTGTACTGGAATGCTTCAAACACGCCATCATAAAGCCTACATTGAAAAAAATCAGGGTTTGATAAAAATGGCCTAAAAACTTTAGACATATCTCAAATCTGACAATCTTATAAAAAAAAATATAAGAAAAAGTTAGTTATGACACAGCTTTTGGATCATGTGAATGAAACTAATTTAAACGTCCTTTACTAATCAGCTCATAAGGTGTTTTATAGCACTGAGACAGCACTTCTAAAAGTTACATCCAATGTCTGGGAATCTTCAGGCGGAAAGGAAATCTAAGTTCTGATCCTACTTGACCTTTCCGCAGCATTTGACTCAATCGACTATACCATCCTCCTCACTTGTTTGAATCAAATGTATGGCAGTGGTTTAAATCATATCCATCAGATAGAACGCAGTCAGTTCCTAATTTTCAACATGTGAGGACATTGTCACATAATAAAGGTTTAGGGAATATACTACATTTAGCTCACAGTGAAATAAAAAAACAAAAAAAAGCTGCTTTAGCAGTATAGAAAGAGACCTAGCAAAAAATGAGACGAAAGACAGAACAAGACAGAATGTGAACAAAGTTGTGTTTGAGCCCACCCTGCTGCTTTGCAATACCTTCAGTTGCTGCTGGTGTAAGCTGTGATGACTGGACTTGATTTATCTGCGGTGCTAATTGCCCCGTTCCTGCTGCTGCTGCTGTTGTTGTTGTTGTTGTTGTTGCTGAGGTGGATGAGGACGACAATGTGGATTCCTCTTCTTTTGGCCCCGTTGCTGGTATTGAAGATTGCGCTGCTGACAAATTGCTATCGCTGGACTGCCCATCTTTGGTCTCAATTGTGGCTCCAGCCATTTTTGGTGCTAAAAACAAAAATAAAAAATAACTCAGGATAATAACGATGGTGACAGTCAAAGCAATGACGATAACAAAAATGTCTTGCAACCAGTCCAAATGAGTCTTAAATCGAAATTGGAAGGTCGTCAGATATTGGTATCACAGAAAAGTTTATTTTGTCCAATTTCAAATACAACAAACAGAAAACCTCTATCATGCCTCTGTATGAAGTTATAACCATTTGAAGTCGGCAGCGTTAGGACTTGTGAAATTTCAAAAAGGGAAAAAAACAGCATTTAAAGTTTTGACGACTATAAAGGTATTAAGGCCTTAGCAACCATAGCAATTAAAATTAAACACCTAAAAATGAACTTTGAACATGAAATTTGAAGGTGTGAAAACTGTTTAGAAATGGTTTTAGCATCAATATCTAAAATGAAAAAATAATTTGACTTCTGAACACCCACTAAACTTCAAAAGCCTATATCTCCAAACTAAGCCTTTCCACTTACGACTCATTTGGACAGAATGCAAGACAAATGAAGATTCACTACTATTATTGCTAATATCACCATAACTATTCTTGCCTTTATAAGCATCAAACAAGATAAATATGTTTGATTGTTCTTTTCAAGTCAGCTTAATTTTATTTTCAAATAGTTGAAAACAACTATGACAAAAATAATGGTGATGGTGATCATGAATAGAATAAATCTTTATTGATCCCATTTTGAGAAATTGGTTGTACATAGGTAAGACATTAAAAAAGCATAGATCATATAGGTACCGTAACTAAAACATCAAATCATTTATCCCACATGTACAACAATATTGATTTTCACAGCTCACATATTTAAAGCATTCTAAAATACATAACATAATTAATCTGTGTATTATAATACTGAATAAGATAGCAAAAACGTATGATATTAAGAATTAAAATAAATGAATAAAAATAGAAGTGGAGATGAACCGTATAATAATGCAAGACATGTATCCATAGAGTGTATAGCATAGTCAATGATAAAAATTAGCAATTGTATAAAACTGTAAGTAAGTTAGCGTAAATATTAAACATATGAGTACAAACTTAAAATGAACACACTGTTAGGATTACCACAATATCACTTCTACCGCTATCACTGCTGCTACAAATACAAATAATAGGAAAAGGAACACTACTAAACAACACTATGTGGCCCCAATCCCGAACACCCAGCCAAAGTTATAAAGTTCCACTTTAAATTTTATATCTGACCAGAAAGCTTAGAACTTCAGCATCATTATGCAAAGCAGAGAATGTATTTTATTCTTTAATGTTATATTTTTATAAATTTTCAGAGCACAGAGACTTTACTGACTTTTTAGAAGTTTAAAACTGAGAAATCGCCTGTAGCTCAAAATGGCACTGGGCCACTTTAGCTCGGTTTTTGGGATTGGGGTCACATATGTACAAATAATTATATCACACAGGTTATTTGTAACAGTAAAATAATGTTAAAACAATCAATTAAAGTCAAGTTAATAAATCTGATTAACTGGAAATCACCCAAGACTTCTACATGGTACTCAATTCTTTGAAACCTCAACAATGAAATTTATTTCCTTGGTCGCATCTGTTAATTAGCAGTTGAAAACTATGATAGATTCACAGTTTCCATTATTCATACCTGACCAAAACAAAGCAATATGCAATTTCGGAGTATATCAACTTAAAAAAAAATTTTACCAGTAAAATCAAAATAGTCACAAACAATTGATTCAAGGTCCAGGGCCATCTTCAAGGGGACACGTTATAAATAATAATAATAATAATAATGAAGAACTTTTATACAGCGCTTTTACAAAAAGCTCAAAGCGCATTAGATAACAATGACATTGATATCTTTTCAATACACATTCAAAGAAAAAAATAAAGTTAGGACAGATACATTTGGAATAGGTGCGTTTTTAACGCAGACTTATACAAACAGACAAACTGCTGAGTCTCACCTGACGCCGCCGGGAGTGTTGGGGATGCTGTGTGAGACACGGCGGGTCCGACACTATTTGACTGAGCACTAGACTTAGAGCCGTCTTGTCCATCTGGTGCTGACACTGTTGAACCTGAGACAGAGGTAAATAAATGAAAAAAAAAAACCAACCTTTCCCGATGAATCTGCTGGTCTAGAGATAAAGAACTTGTGTCCACTAAGAAAGAAACGAACCGACCCGATCTAATAGTTGGGGGTTGTATCTGTTCTGTGTTTTTACTTACGAGGCCAACACTTAAAGTTAAAGCTGAGCTTTCTGGCTCTAGGAGTAGAAATAAACCTTGATTGAGTAGAAATAAACCTTGATTGAAAAGAAATAAACCTTGATTGAGTAGAAATAAACCTTGATTGAATAGAAATAAACCTTGATTGAATAGAAATAAACCTTGATTAATAGAAACAAACTTTGATTGAATAGAAAAAAACCCCATAATTTTTATTCGCCCACGGTAGGCTTGTGCTTGATGACTCATCGAAAGGACCCGGCAAAATTAGCGCAAACCGCATTCCCTAATAATAGACTTGTATATGATGGAAACCATGCAGGCCTTAAAATAGTTTTTAAGAGTCGTATAATTGCTATCCATAGACAACATTTTTCTTATCTGGTACTCAAGTCCAACTCCATTTGCCCAACTTGTCCATTCAAGACCATATAATGCAAACTTATATAATTCAAATATCATTTATAGCAGAAGCCAGACGGGTCCTTAAAGTTGTAAATTGCTATATTTAGACAATGTTCCTATCACCTGGTACTCCAAGTCCAACTCCATTTGCCCAATT
>BMAT01007608.1:33702-45804 GCA_019649035.1 Elysia marginata | reverse complement strand
TAGTGTACTTTACTATAATATTAATAATGTTTGAAACTGCCCGCATGTCTGAGCATTGCTTATTTTCAATTCATGTTCTAATGCAAACTTGAAACTTACCAAGGATACACACATGGGAAAGGATGGTTATTGGACTTGTAGGAGTAACTGCTGAATAGCACATTGAGACGCTGGTGGTTCATCACATCTAAGCAATCAATCTAGGAGTAAAACAGGAAAAAAAACTTGTTACTTAAAAAAGAAAAAAAGTAAAGAGCGCTTTTATTTAGTGCTTATCCACTAAAGTGCTCTAAGCGCGTCACATGGGTTCCCCGACAGGCCATTCCCAACCAAAGTACCTTCTGAACTCACAGAGGAGCAGCTAGTTAAGCGCATCACTCTAGCATTCTGACAAAATCTTTCACTGCCTATAGTCGGGTACTCGTTTAAAGCATGTGCGAGGCAAAGAAATGTGTGTAAATAGCCTTTCTCAAGGACTAAACGTCGTCCTGCTGAAAGCAGGACTTGAACCCCAGACCTCTCGATCCAAAAGCCGAGCGTCTACCACCAGACCACAATGCCACACTTGTAGACTCTGCCAACCCACCGCTACAAACTATGCTTGAAAAAAATACAAAATGAATCTTGCTTTTGCAAGCCTTCATTTTCTTGGCTATAAATTCACAAAGATCAGTTCAATGTAAAAATAAAACAAAAACTACAGTGGAATCTGCTTAAAGTCAACACCTCAAAAGGAAATTATTTCTTAAAGTCAACACTGCTTCGCAGTCCTATTTTATATTCCTTTACATCTTTGTAACGGTTAAAGTCGACAAATTGTTTTGGTCCTGAGGTGTTGACTTTATCAGGATTCCACTGTAGAAACAAAAAATGGTTAAAAATCATAAAAAATTCTCTTTAAGATGTGTCATTATCTTTATATGAGTTATTTAAAGTATTCTAATCTGAAGGTCACAGTATGAGTTTCACAGTTTATATACTTGAGCCTACGCCACAATTGCTGTTGTCAACACCATAGCATGGATGTTGGATCGATATAATCCTAAAAATAAAACACATTTCTCTATTACGAAGGAAAACCTCCTCCAGAAAGAATTCAGAATTATGTTTTAAGAGACATGAAAGGTATTGTTTATATCAAAATCAAAGAAAAGAGAAGACCAAATTCTCAAGGTAAAATGCATTTAAGGAATTTCTGGTACCTTCAGATTAGAATACTTTAAATACCTGATATAGATAATGATACATCTGAAAGAGAATTTCTCATGGTTTTTAACTATTTTTGTCAAAGAGACAGGTTTATGTGTAGATGTAGTCAGAGCCATTAGAATACTCTTTCCTCAATTTAAATACAAAGGCCTAAAACACAGTCATTATTTTTACATTATACTGACCATAAAAAATGATTTGCTCCTAAAAGTAATCTCTTATTGAACAGTTGTAAAGTATTGCTATATCTATGTAGAAGCTGTTCATAAACATATACATACTCTTTTTGCCCACAAAGGCCCTGATTTTCCAGTGGCGTTATCAACGAAAGAAGATTCTTCAAGCTTTTTCAGGTTTGCTTCAGCGATGATGCGAGCCTGCTTTCCGTTGGTTTGTTCTGGAACGAGAATTCTACCACCACGAGCTCTGAAGTCTGCAAGAACGGACTGGAGAGATGAAAAAAAAATAATCATTCAAAGACTGGGGCTTGTATGACAGATAACAAATTCATAATTTGATAAAAATATGCTATGGGGAAGGGACTCATTAGCAGATAAAAATCTACTGAGAAGAAGAAATTCATTAGTTCATAAAAGTCTGCTACAAGAATAAGGGGTGAATTAGTGGATAAGTGTCTTAATCTTTATGGCCTTTTGTAGGTCTTCAAGCTAGATTTTGCATCTCCTAAGTCCATGTAACCTCCTATAATGTCTATTGTTACCAACAATCTCTTCGTCTATGTAATCTACAGTCTCGTCCACATAATTCAAATCTGGATATACCTACTATTTTTTTTCTTTGGACAATATACAGTTTATATTACTTATACATTGCAGCCTAGTCCTACCAATTTAAAACTTGTATATACTTTTATTGTTTAGCATACTGATAATCCAGTTTTTGGATGCCACAAGGATTGAACTATTCAAACTAGACTGTCTAGCTAAGTCTACTGTTGCCACCATAAGGAGCGTAGTGGCTACATGGTATAAGCTATGTTTCTCTTAGTGGCAAGGTCGTGGGGTGCCGAAGCATCTATAAGTCAAAGGTTCGAATCATACTAGGGGCAGACATTTTGGGCATTTCCACTAAAAAGCCTACTTCTCTCCACTGCTAATTTCATACAATTATAATATTTCAATCATAATTTACTGTTGGCACCAACCTGCGTGTCCAGATCCCAGATGGGCTCAGTCAGATTGCAGGTGATTAGAGGGTGCGCGTGTAACAACTGAACGTTACTCTTGGGCAACATGGCTTTACTAGATGGACCCGAACCCAAAACCTCCACACTCAAGGCGCTGTCTGCAAGCACCTTGTCTCTCTTTTTCTCCAGGTCGGCGGCTTTCTTCAGCTTGCTCAGCTCATTGGGTTTCCCACCGTCAGACTCGTCGTCAAACAGCGGTGACCAGAAAACATTCGGAGGGAGATATTTTCTCACGGCACATTTCGCACCCTTGTCAGTCTCGATAAAAGGCACGTGGAATTTGTGGTACGGAGATACGGTGAGGTGCACTCCGTCCAAGGCTCGCCGAAACAATTTGTATCTCGTTTGCTTGATCTCTTTGAGGGTTCGGCTTGCATCTGCGTGAAAGATGGATTCATCGCGGGTATTCTGGTAGCCTAACAAGGGATCACTGCCGTCCGTAAGCTCCGTCAGTTTAGAGGTGCTTGACTGTTTACTGCTATAACTGCTTGTCTCAGAAATTGTTCTGCAAAAAAAGTTTATTCAAAAACAATTCTTTTTTTGCAATTCTAAGATATATATGAACAAAAATAAAATCACAAATAAAAACTACAGATTTTAAGTATTGGTGGAAAAGGACAAATCTACCTTCCAAAGTAAAGCCTAGTAACTAGCCTTGAGTGCATTTCGAGAAAATCGCAAAAAGGTTGTAAAATGCTTTTATTTTATAACTTCTCAATCAAAACACATTTTATGTACATTTGAAAACTACTGAAACAGGGGCATAATGGAGTTCTGCATAGCAAGAGGGTGACCTCCAAAAGCGGATATAAGGGGTTTTCTCAATATTTTTTTTTAATTTCAGAAATAATAAGTTTCACCTTTGGTTGCTAGAAATGCCCTCAGCAGTTAAAGTTACATGGAAAATTTAAAACATGCCGTGTTTCTACCAAGAGTCGAGTGGCAACATTTTGTTATGTAGAGATTAATATATGCAGACAATAAGATATCCATGGAAAGTTAACTGGGTGAAAAAAATTATTGTGGTACCGGAGTAAAGCCCATTTTACTGTAGCAAGGAGATTTAGGATCTTTGAGACATATTTTCCACAAAACTAAGAGAGATGCATTTAACTAGGACAAATCAAAAAAAAAAGATTGATAAAAGCAACCTTTATCCTAAATACTACCTTTTTCCATAATATTTCCTGCCTGCAATAATTATTTCGGCGATTTTACAGTTGTGTGGACTGTTCGGCACACAGCATAAACTTTCCAACTATAACAATAGAAGGAACGAAAATGCCTTTTTTCTAAAATTATCTACGGGTGCAACACTACTCATTTTGTGGGAACAATATATCAATATTTGTTTTCCTCTCACCTCGAGATCGGGACCTTCAAACCTCCCTTTGACAGCTGGCTTGGACTGGCTGATGACCCATGTGAGCCTCTGTTAGTTTCTTCCGAGGTCTCCTTTTTACCACTGTTAACTCCAGTGTCCAATGAGCTCGTCCCCTGCCCAGTTTCTTCATATACTCCTAATTTGTGTTCAATACCCGATTGCTTAGCCAAATTTTCCGCATCAAGAGAAACAGCTCTGTTCGAATTGTACACGGAAGCATTCTGCAAACCAGAAGTGCTTTTTAACTTTCTTTTAGAACCTGAGCTGTCCTTATCGTCCTTGCCGGGAGATAGAGAAGCTGAGGACGACGTCACAGGAACGTAAGGCATGGCCGATTTCGGTATGACACACACTATGTTGCCTACACGTTTAGGATTTCCATCCCATAAGGGGTTATCACTGGGAAAGATTTCTGGGGTGCTACGATCCGACGTGACATCTGGTGAAATCCCGTCCACAGATCTGCTACTCAGCCTCAGATGTTTCTGGGGCTGGTGCTCAACAACAGGTAACAAGTCCTGGTCGGACAATCCAAATTTCACTTCTGATTGACTCAAAGTGCTGTCTGATGGTTTTTGCGCGGGGTTTGAATCAGCAGCTGTCTTGTCTGTCGCCACAAGGGCTGGATCTGTTGATGTTCTCGCTGTTTCCGTACCGTCTTTATTAGCCTTAGAGAAGTGGCCGGCATTCATGTTGGAAGAGATGACGCAGTCTCTCCTGAGGCTTAGCCCAGAGGTTGGGCCATTGGTGAGCTGCTCCTCCGCATCTTCAAACACGTCACCTGTGGAAGTGTAATAGAGTTCAAAGTTGTACAGTTTAAAACAAGAGCAATTATAGTACCACATTAATAAGGTTTAAATTTGTTGTAAAATAAGGTTTTAGACTAAAAGAATTATATTGGTTTAACTAGATAAATTACAATATAAAATGAAACAAGAATTAACGTAAAGTAAAAATAAAAACGTTTTAATACAGCACTTATTACATGTAAATGCTCCTCTGTGCCCTTTACAATGTTCCCTCACATGCCATTACAAACCAATTAGCCATCTGAACTCACAGAATAAACAGCATTGAAGCACCTGACCGAGGCAAGAAAATATGTGTGAAGAGCCTTTGCAAAGGACAAACACCAACCTCCCAAGTCAGGATTTGAACCCCAGACCTTTGTAAGTGTGAGTGGAAAGTCTAACACTAGACCATGACTTCACACAATATGGTAAGATTTAAAACTGATTTAGTTGTAATGCGGTTTAAAATTCACGGGTTTACTTCAAAAGTTAATACTAGTAGAGTTATCTACAGGTCTAGAAATCAAGGTATGACTGTAATAAAAAAAAACAAGACAGGTGTGAGTTGTTTTTCATGTTTGTGATATTCCAAACTTCAATTTTGTTCAGAGAAATAAAGTAAAGTCATAAAAATACACCAGGAAGGGGTGAAAAAGAAATATCAGTATCACTAATAAAGGCTTTTGATTGCAGGATTTTCTACATCTGACTTATCAAGAATGACAGAGCAATGTGCTAATACAAGGGATGCCCTCAAGAGAGAAAAAAGGCCTGAACTTAATTCGCCTGCTTTCAGGCTTTCATGCAAAATCGAATGGCTGAATACAAAATACGTATAATATTGGATATTAAAACCACACCAAAGGAGCTGGAATGACCTGATTTGAGGTTAAAGCATGAAAAAGGGCATCCTTGTAATGCACTAAATCTCTGTAGCTTTTTAAAATTTTACCGATAGAATCACAGTCCCCTGCTGTCTCAGCTCCTCGAAGGCTGCCACCATTCTGCAGGTCCCCACCCGGCCTTTCCGTCTCATCACTGACTTCAATTGAGGGCACTGACTCCGAATACCATCTGCCGTGACGCTTGGTGTTATCAGTAGGAGCTGTTGCTTCTCTAGCTCCGCTGGCGCGCTTTCTCACTTCTGCCATCTCGAGGGCTTTTCTTCTCTCTTCCCCTTCTAGAAGGTTCCCGTCCACGCTCTCACCCTCATCTTCTCCGTCCTCAAATACATAGTCATCCTCAGTTACGGTCCTTCCTCTAGAATAAACCGATCCATCGCTACCATCTGGAATGCTCAGTTCGAACTTCCCCGAGCCCGGTTCATCCTTACCTGGCAGTTCCTCAGCCTTGATACTCCTGGAGGTGAGAAAGAAAGAGAGAGAGATGAGCAGACTTGGGAAAGCAGTAACCTAATCAGTCTGTTAACCGAAAGCGCTATTAAAACTTACTTCTAATTTGATCTAAAACGGCACTTTGCACCCAGAATAAAAAAAAAAAACAATCACAAAATAGAAAAAAACGTAAGAAGTTTCCATGCTCCTTTAATTTGAAAAATGCTAAGATATTGTGACAAACTGAAGGTAATACATTAAAAATCCAAATCACAGTCACAATTTCGATTTTACATGCAATTTAAACTTCAGTCTCGATCAGGAAGGCGAGAACTGGCTGTGAGGAAACCAAACCATTATCCACATAAACCAAATTTTTCATAAGCAGTTGCTTTAAAAATCCAAATCAGCAGTATCTGAGTCGATGCCCACCACTCTCAATTTTTACCAGTTAAAAGGATGGTCCTCCTTGCTCATGCTGTCTCTTCCACTTGCCGATCCAGCAGACGAGGTTGGGGCATCAGATATTGTAGACGTGAGAGATGATTCCAGTGCTTCGAACGGTTGGCCGATCTCGTCGGCTCCGGGCTGAGGGAGAGCAAACTCATCCATGCAGAAGCAGAGCTCAAGCAGCGAGTTGTATGCTGTGTACGTCATGAACTTCACTATCTGTTTCACCTGAGGCAGGTATTGCAGTTATGGGAAATTGTGTTAAGAATTGGTTATCAGCAGCGCATTTTGAAGAATAATCGATGGCAGGCACATCAAACCTCTGATGTGGCTATAGAAAAAATAGCCATATCAGAGGTTTGATGTGCCGGCCATCCATATATAATAGGTCTTGAAGACAGAGCCAATGCGTCAAATGATGGAAGTTTTAAGTGGGTATATACATCTTTTTCTGGACTCTAGGTTTTTCATGTCATGAAAAACAGAGCTCAACTTGTATAAGGAGCTTTTGTACACATTGTAGCCTAGTCCTACCTTATTTTCACAGCACTGTGTTTCTTGCCGTCTGGTTGTTTGGAGCATCGTGAGAAACACAGTGTTGTAAAAATAAGGTAGGACTAGGCTACAATGTGTACTTCTATTTCTGTATATTTTAAATATGTAAAAATTTCTGATACCTTTCCACAAAACTTTGATATTTCAATGGAGTTTTTAATATTTCAAAGCTAAAAAAAAATGCATTGTTTATCAATTCCTTGTGATGTCACAATAGCAGTGGTCACTAGACTGATTATCTCATGTATTCAAGCCATTTTCAAGCTGTGAAGAATCACAAAACTTACAAACTTTTTCAAAAAACTTTACCGATAGTGCCTCAACAAGGCAAGAACAAAAAAAAAAACCACTTCAAATTTATTCACAACAATTCTGTCAAAATGCCAGTGTGTTTAGCATATGGACAAAAGAGCTGCAAAGCTTTCATTTTCCCTGTAGAGCTGTAAAGCTTTCATTTGTGGTGGTATCTTAAAAATGACGTTTACCAAACAGAGCATTACAGTTCAACTATATTGGACTATCTACAATTTTAGTAGGGACTTGTGTAGACTTCTTACTCTGCGCAGTTCACTGAAGGTTCCGCCGCTGAGCAAGACTGTGCAGCCGAGATGTGTCGCACACCCGTCAAAGAAAGTCAGAGTCTTAGTCTCCTCTGAAGAGTAAAAAAAAAATGTGAATTTTAATAAAGACAGAAAAATAAAAGAAGTTTCACAAATTTTGAAAAACTTAATAAATTACATTCTTCTTTCAGCTAATGTGAATATTATTCAAATGCATCAAAACTACCATCTCTTACAATGGTAAACATACAAAAGGAAATGAAAATTTATTTAACAAGCTTCAATGAAAGAAAAATATAACAGGTTAAAAAGAGAAAAAAAATCCAAAGGCTTTAATATAGGTGCCACATTTCCACAAAATGAGTTGAGATGTTCCAATTGTCAATTCCATAAAATTGACATTTTCTAAGATAGGATTAGTATTTATTTTATTTGACATGGAATTAAATGGAATAGCTTGAAAGTGTATGTTGTTTTAGTTTGCGCTCTAAACCTTCTGTTTAGGAAACCTTTTTTCTTTTACTTTTCTTTATCATAAACAGTACATCAGGATTGAAGACTCAAGGTGGAAAATGGCCTTAAGCACAGACAGAATTCAGCAAAATTGTCTCTATTAAAGGTTTACGTATCCCTTAATATTGCTTCTTACTCGACTAAGTTTATTTTGGCCAAAGCTACATTCATTCAAACCTGTTTCAGTGTTGGTACAAGATATCTAAATTTTTAAAGTAACTGCTTGTGATAGTTTTTATGCTCCTTTTGTGAGTAATCCTCTTTTTATGTGGTGTGTTCAATTACTTCCCCCCAACTTAAAGGCCTTTTAGAGTGCTTTATAACAATTATCCATATTCCTCTATATGTCATTGTTTTGTCACTAGAAAGTTATGTGTGAAAATCATAGACATAATTATAATCTCCTCTGAAAAAAAAAGTCTCTATTGCCTGTTATAATAAATTATACTGGCATGGATGGGGGTGTCTATGCTCAGCAGTATCATGGCACTGAACAAACTCAAACCATACGTATATAAAAATCAAAATTTTTTTCTCAAACTGGCCATAAGCTCTACTCCACTAGTTTTGATATCATGCTGAACAAGATAAGAGCTAATAAACCAATTTAATTCAATTATATTATAATAATAACATCAATGTCTTAATAATGCCTTAATAGGTATACTGCATTAAAAAAAAAAAAAAAATTTTGTAAAAAGCCATTAGCTCTCATGAACTGGCTACAATAGTTTAAAATCTCCATTTATTTTCCAAAGCATTTCAATACCCATGAGAAGCAAGATCCAACAGGATCCAACACAGATTAATAAACCAAAGGACTCGCCTATGAGAGATTATCTGGGGAGGCTGCTAAGTCATTCCTCAAAATTTAATCAAGTGTTGTTAAGGAAATATTTGAGTTAATCTCAGCCACACTATGTAAAATTTCACAGGAAAAAAGGTGATCTAAATATAGTGCATTTTGCAATTGGCTGTCTCAGATCAAAGGCCTAGACTTTACAGCTTTGTTCCCATTTTTACTAATTGCAAAAATTTTTCAAGGCCCTAGCAAATTTCATTATTATTTTAGATTTGACATAAATGCTCCAGTTCATTAATCATCGATCTAGTACAGGCTGGCAACTCATTAAAAAAAAATACAGTTAGCCATTAGGAAGCAATGAACAAACAAAATGCTTATGAAAGCCAGCCACTCACTGTTGGGCAGGGTATATGTCTGAACCCTGAAGTCGTGACAGAAGCCCATGTTGGGTTTGCTGACGAGTCCGTCTATAGATGAGACGATGTGGGCCTGGGTGAAGCGGGCCAATCTTTCCATGACACTCTGATAGAGAGGGGGGAAAAAATATGTTTTGAGGAGAATTCAAAACTAACAGTTCTCTCAAACCTATAAACCTTTAACTCTATATCAACGGCCAGACGCTATCAGCGTCCAAATAGTCCTAACTAAGGAGGGGAAAAAGACAATGTATGAACAAAACTATGAAGTAGTTTGACCACAAAAGTTGTTTATAGTAGTTTGAACTTCCAAGAAAAGCTATTTTTAACAGTTTCAGCGGCTTTTAAAGCAATCTATAAGTTATAACCGTGTGTTGATCTAGTCTTAGATTTAGATCTAAAAAATTTACACTAAGAAAAACATCCTCTACACATAAACATTCATAACTATTTGATAAGAGTTATTCACACAAAGAGAAAAAAGTTTATAAAGTAGACTTAGAGAAAGAAGAAAAATTACCAAAATTATGATCATTAAAAGCAATGACTGTAGTGACATCCAAATAAAGAATTAGAAAAAAAAAATTCAAAGTTTAATTTATCAACCTTAAAAGATGTGAATTGAAAAGATCACTTCGCAAGCTTAACATGACTGTTATCCTTTAACTCACGTTTAAGTTTTCTACGAATACCTGCCATCTTTTGTAAAAATTTAAGCTGGAAATTGCTTCTTAGTGGTATATGATTTGCGACTAAAATTTTCTACCGCGGCCTCACCAGTTTAACATTGTATAGCAGAGTAATGCCCTCCTCCAGCAGAAACTCCTGGGCAAGGCGAGACACAGATTTCTCCACCACAACCACATTGGGTTTGTAGGCTACCATCTTCATGACACAGTGACGCATGAATTCTCGTTCCTGGAGGAAAGAGGGAAGAATAGATTTTAACACAGTTAAAATGACTTATTAGAAAAAAATATTAAATATTTCGAACCAAATTAATAGATCAACTGATTTAATTACCTTCAACGATTTGCACGCTAATGAGTTTTTAAAAAAATTTAATAAATAGGGTACCTAAAAAAAATAGAGAATATAGCATTTTTGGTACATACAAGACAATGTAAAGGGAAAAGTATTTACAATTATTGTGGTTTCTTACCAGAATGCTCAGAATACCATGGACCACAAGGAAATCAAATGGCAGTCTTTAAGTAAATGGCATTAAATAAAAACCTACGAAAACGCCATCTGGACCTCTTTTCTTGGCAACGCGATAAGAAGAGTAAAATTTGAACATCTCATAACTAAGCGCAGCAAAAGATTGATGGAAAAAGGAACAGAGGAAAACAAAAGGAGAAAATGTTGGATGGGCTAACACTATGGCTTATGAAAGGACTAGTGACTGGGACACTGACAGCAACGAAGGATGAAAAATTATGGGGGGACATGGTCACCATCGCTCTGAAGCATGGCCCACTGAATTATTATTCACACATCTTCACTTGTTGAGCCTTAAAAATCATTTAATTTTTTTTCCTTATGTTATTTTTTTTTAATGCGTCTGCCATAAAAAATTCCAGCTCTTCAAAACCTAACACATTCAGTCAACCTTAAATAGGGCTACCAAATGATTTTGGGGGAAAACAACGAAAGTGAGCCGTGCATCATTTTTAACATAAAAAGTGTTTTAGGTGAGATATACAAGTTGTGGAATAGTTCCTATTGGTTCAATAAAAGATAAAGAAAACTAATAACACATAACTGGAAAAATTCCAACAGGTAGAAAAAAAAAAGGAAATGGCTGGAAACACATCGGCATCCTTGACAACGCCTACTATTGAAACCTTCAATTATTCAACTAACCAAAAGACGGAATTACCTGCAGAATCTGTGGCTCAAGGGATGAGAATTTGTTCTCAACCCTCTGAAACTCGATGGTTCCCCTCAGCAACAGAATAAGGGGGTTTGTTATTTTTGTCCTCATCTTCTTGTGGGCGACATTCTTGGTGAGAATCACCCCGTGGAATAGAGATGTTTCACTCTTTTGACCTCCAGGTACCTGCAAGGAGAATCAAAGTTCATGTGAGAAACTGATATCTTATCGTCATAAGACTACAAAACAGTCTTAGGCAATCAGGTAATCAAGTAAAAATCAGCCAGGAATGTCTCAATTTGTAGCCCATTGAAAACAAAATCTGCCAAATGATAAACATTTTTTTTTTAATTTTAGTTTTGAAATAAAATATCAATGAGTATAGAGAAAAAAACAACAGAGCTTTGTTTATTTTTCAAACTGTTAAAGAGCAAAAAGTTACCTGTCGGAAATCGATAAAATTGAGCAGGGTTTACTTGATAGCCTTACAAATGTCCTCCATCTAGTCTGGAGAGTATCACATGTGTTTTTTTTTAGCTTTAAAGCTTTCGTTTTTTCTTAATATGATTTTCCCCCTCAAATCTATTGACTGCATAAAATTGTTATTGTTCTAAAAAATTGAAAAAGAGAACAAGCCTTATCATAAAAGGTAGCTTCTCCAATTTAAAATTCATGAGACATGACACGCTAAAACCAGTCTCAAGACAAAAACAGTATAGTTCCAAACTCTTAGGAATAAACAGAAACTTTAAAAAAAAAAGGTTTAAAATTGTATACCCAAAGAATCAGGTTAAGTTATGAAGCCACTTCACTGCTTTATTAATTATAATAGCGACATCCTCTCTCATCCCAATGCTGCCTACATGAACAAACTGACTGATAACAGGGGCATTAGACATATCTGTGAGGATGTTGACATGAGAAAGAAAAACTTATGTTGGCTCAAAAAGACTTAAACAGGGTTCTTGCACCCTATCAAGAAAGAAATTCAAGTACTTTTCC
>BMAT01007596.1:835806-845914 GCA_019649035.1 Elysia marginata | reverse complement strand
CATCATTACGTTTCATCTTTCCTTATCCCCCCCGCCCCCCTTAACTTGATTTTTTTTCGCCATCTTGTCATGTTCTCGAAGTTCTGCTTTCTCTCCGTGGATTAAATTGTAACTGTTGTGGAAACATAAAAATGTATAGAGGCTATGGCAGTCAAAGGATATGTATGCCAGAGCACGTTAAAAAAAAAAAAAAGCAAGCACACCTGAGATTGAGCTGAAGAATGTCCAGGTCCCCGGCCTACCACATGCCAGCTACACGTGACGGGAACGGTTAGCTAGGCCGCGGATAATAACGTCGCCAGTCGCTAGTGAAGTCAGGCAATAAAATATTGACATTTAAACACACGTGATATTGGCGTATTTTTTTTCTTTAACACAACTTTAATCGTTCAAGTTTACGCTAAGTTTTTGTTAAGAAAGAATCTTTCATCAAAGAAAACAGAGTTTATTTTGATGAAAAGCTTTATTTACAGACGAACATACAAGCACTTACTATTTATACCGCACAAATGAATGATCTTCAAAAATTTTATCAAGCGTGATTTTTCAATTGAACACCGGAATCGCTTGAGGGGAGAAAGCCTATTAATATAGCTAGTCTTTTGAAAACTTGGTTCATTTATAGCCGTTTTTAAAACAATTCGTTTTTTAAAATTATTATTTAAACTAAGCCAATGAAGCATTTATGCCGTTCTTAAACAAAATGTACTCATAGAGTCATAAGTAATTCCATTGTTGCGCTTTTTGAATGGAGAAGAAAACGTCAAAGACTCCAAGAGTTAAATTTATATCTGGCGTAACCCTTTCATTGAAGCTTGGAGGCCTCTTAGCTTTAGAAAGTCGCGTAGACATTATGGATTTCTTTTGCGTTATACAAACATTAATTTTTTAAAATACAGAATTAGCAACTTTGTTTTTTTTTTAGGATTTTCTTATTAACCTGATAGCATTGAACTTAGGCGCTGTACAAAAGCCATTTTGATTGTTTAAGTGACTCTGGCTAAGTCATATTATAAGATTGTCTGTAAAGTAAGGAATAAAAAAAATATCATCAATGGAATAAATTTTTAGGACCACTACACCCTTGTCGTATAAAATTGCACTGTCTTTTTTATGCCTTCCTATCACTATCTCTTCTAAATACCCACCTGTTCCTGTGCTCCACACTGTCTGTCTGGTTTTGCATTGTTATTCGCTTTCACACACACTCTCTCTCTGCTTCTTTCTTGTTCTCCTTCTCTTTCTCTCTCTGTTTCTCTGTCTGTCTGTCTGCCTCTCTCTTTCCCTGTGTTTCTGTCTCCCCCCTCTCTCTCTCTCTGTCTCTCTCTGTCTGTCTTTCTCTGTCTATCATTCTGTCTCTCTCTCCCTTTTCTCACTCTGTCCCTCTGTATCTCTTTGTGTTTTTCTGTCTGTCTATCTGTCTCTTTCTCTTTTAAAAACACTTTAAATCAGAGAAGTTTTTCTAGTACACTGCACCCCTCTGTGAAGTGCGAACAACTTCAGACCCACTTGCTTTCGAAACTTTACACCTCATGGTAACCGCATAATTTAATGTAGAAGTCTATAGTTTACATGGAAATTCGTAAGCAGATTCGTTTAAATGGTCGTTTTTTTAAAATATATTTTCATGACGTTGAGTTTTACGCTTCACCGTTGCTTAGGTTATCTACTTTGTGCCAAGCCTCTAACTGCGGCTATTCAATAGACCTACCATTTGTCAGACTCAGGTGCGAGTCCGAACTCTATTATATCATGTAATACACTTCATAACTGTGCGCCTTTGAATTTATCTTCTTTTCTTTCCATTCACATTTTTTAGCTGTGCAGCCACCACAAACGGTATTATTTTTAGCGACCACTGTTTCTTGTAGCAATTTTGTCGATCGCCCAGTCTGCTCTTGTTTCTATAAGTAAGTCAACTCGACCCGGTGCTTAGTCTAAGTAGATTAGACCCGATACAATCACGAGCCTACCGGGCCAGAAGGAAGGTAACTGTCCAGCGGTCATTCCAGGTCGCATGCCACGCGGCGGCGGCGGCCCTGGCCAGCAGCGCAGCATTGAGATAAACCCGCCGGGGTTACTGTAAATAATCAGGTGCCATTAGGTGCTGCCTGTATCAACACTGGCGTCTCCTTGGGGGGTGCAGACCGTTGGCACTCATGGAAGTATCCAGGAAGCAGCTCGGAGGCGCCAGATACACGCGCTCACTCACTGGTTAAATTAGTTGGCTGGAACCGAATCTTAAAAAAAAAAACAAAAACGGAGCAACAATATTTAGTCAGCTAAAGCCAAGCTAAAAGGGTCTTATCGAAAATAAAAGAAAATAATAAATTAAGGTACGATAAGACAAAATAAAATGCAACTTAGTTGTACTACCTTGCTCTGTAAATTGTTACATTTCCTTTCTTTTGACAACATAGTGACCCAAAATTGTTGTTATAATCCTAAAATTTATCTCTTCTAAACATAATTTAGTAAATCTACAATTGCTATTGCTTTTTCAGTTCAGATTTTACAATAAGTAAGATTTGACAGTAGAGTGAAGTTGGTTAGTGCGACTAAAAAGATGCTAAAATGATCTTATCTTTATGCCTTTCGTGCTTGAGGAACCTTTAAAAAAATTAAAATATCAAACGGAGAAGAAAATTTTCACTTTTTAAATCCAAGACAGATAGAAATGAGATCACGTCATATTAAATTCAGGCGTCATTGACAAGTTTATTACATGTATCACACATATTCAGGAAAAGTAAAATCTTACTCGCAAAAAATTGCTTTACAATCCTTTCATATCAGGAGAAGGATTATTTTGAACGCTTAGCAACTGGAAAAAATACAACTTAAGAACGGAAGTTTAGAAGAAGTTACCTGTTGTGATTCTTGGCCGCTTTTCATACTTGAATTAAGTGCTAGTATAAATCTGGCCAGTTTATGCCACAAGGATCATTGAGCCAAATTTTATTGAACGAGTTCACTTTTAAAACATGAACGAATATACTTGCCTAATGGGAAACAAGTGACTCGAACTGTTTAAGATAGTTACATGTATATGGTATGTTATCTGTTCGTGAAAAATTCGGTCAAGGAGATAGCCAGTGCCAGTAAACAATACTTGTGGGGATGCTGGAGAAAGACGAGCCATGTGCGATTTCAGAGCCAGAGAAAACCCGTTGCAGATCCACCATAATGCGGGATTATTGCTCTAGGTTTCTTCTCTTGTTTAAACTTTGTGCGATGAGTAGGGGTTTGGTTTGTCAATTAAGGAGAACTTAGTCTAAGATTATTTTCCTCTCGTGTTTAGGTATCGTTGCTATGAACCTAGAAGCCCCTTACTCAACATGGTTCATCTCTTTTTGACTTCGGCGATATAATCATAATATGCTGCGATTTCGACTAAAGGATATTGATGTTTGATCTTTATCGATTTGCCATGTCTTTGTCGTCGCTATTTTCCCTCGCCATTTCTCATAACACGAACATATTTTCATTTTCTCAATGCCATAAACTTGGTAGTTAAGGTATCGGAATATGCATATTTTTGAAACCAGTTTTAATATAGAGCTAACCTTTCTCTCAGCCTATTTTGACACATGCATTTAGTAAGATCGTTAGTGATGTTTTGAGTCGAAACCAAACTTTGTCCGATAGAACCCCCGGAAATGAGAGCCCTAATATCACATCATGCGGTGCTACTGTCTGCTCAAAGCGGCCATCTTAGATCTTTGGAAAGCTAAAACTTAATCTCCCACATACAACAGAATTCTGTACATGCACATGAATACACCAATACATCAGCAGAGATTGAAAGTTTGGGAACTAGTTCTTATCTTGCTAACTTTCCCGTGCCATTATTTGTAGCTTCTGTGCCTCAACTGTGCAACCACGCCTAATGTAGATATGTGCCAAGATAAATGATAAGAGCTAGAGACAATTATGCTTGTCCTTGATGACTATCGTGAAATTTCAATTCAAGTAAAAAGTTTTACAGTAAAAATATATAATTATGTCATTAGGTTGATCTTGGCCTATTTTTATGATCAACCAAAAGTTTGTTTTAGGTAGAGTATTATTGATAATAAGAAATCGCCGTCAATCCCATTTTGCCATACAGCATTACTCCTCAGTGCGGTATGCAAAGAAAATCATTTTGGGAATGGACAGTCCTGTATCATGTAGTATGTTGAGACACTGATAACAATTGATTTTGCTAAAAGATGAAAAATTTTTAGACGAATGAAAGTGTTAATAAAAAAAATTGCATGTTAACTGTTACTGACTTCAAAAGATTATCCTCAGACTATAACAATACCTGTCAGATTTATGTGTCATCTCGTTTACAAATCCTCAGCGGTCATTTCGCTGTTGTCCGCCGGGCTGTACACAAGAAGTCCGGCGAGGCGTTCGCGGCCAAGTTTATCCGGAAGCGTCGCGGAGGCGGCAGGAAGGGCGCCAAGGCCGAGGACATTCAGCGAGAGGTGAGCATCCTGAAACAGCTGGACCATGAGAACGTCATCCGCCTATATGACGTGTACGAGACTGGGATAGAGGTCATCCTTATCCTAGAGCTGTGAGTACCTGCAAGTTTTAGCTGTTGTGGCGTTGTCTTGAGTAATGTTATCTTTTTGGTGGGTGTTTTCCACCTTCCCCTTCCTCCATCTTCTTCCATTTGTTCTTGTTCTTATCGTTCTTTTTCTCCTTCTCATTCTATTCCCGACTCTTTTCTACTAAACTTCACCACAATCTTCAACACCTCAATCATTGTGTGATAAGCTTCTTATCGGGATTCTTCTCTCTCTAAACTAAATGCATTCTAAAATGACAACCTGTCAACTTTGCACTATTATGTTCGACTCTAGTCAATCTCTCTCTCTACCTGCCTTGCTTTACCTTCGATCTAGTGCGAAATAACACTATCCAAATCCCATACTGATTTATAACCTTTGTAGATGTAGATAGCCTGGAACATGATACTTTTTGCCGAAGATTTGTGTAATGATATCTTCCCTCTTTAGTTTCACGGAAATTCCTAACATATATTATATATGCGGTGTACATCAATTTTAATAATTTTACTCACAAGATCTTCGTTCAGCCAACGATCGACGTTTAATTCGTACTCAGCTGTCAGATGGGTATATGCGACTTAACAAGTAAACCTGTACATGGTTGGGTTGCCGTCCCTGCATAATCGAACTTGTGAAGTTTATTTGCTCATGTAAGCATTATTACAAATAGAAAAAAAGCTTATTAAAAAATAGTTTCCTGCTATATCATCCAATTTGATATCGTTGCAATATCTTGCTGATCTCACTGTAATTCAACCAAGCCGAAACTAATGAAACGGCTGAAATTTGTACACAGATGTTGTAGTTTGTTTATAGCGTAGAATTTTATATTTTGATACTTAGTCACGAGCGAGGTATGACTCCATCTGTGACAATCTAGTTTATTGACAGAGGTCGCTAGTAACGCCCGCAGGTACCACCTGTCGCCCCGCTCAAGCTGTTTGTGTGTGTGGTTATAAATAGACTGATAAACTTTGAATTAAACGATCGCTCTAAGATTTGTGCCGCGTGCGGTGCAGACTCATTTTCAGATGACAAACATTGGTTCATGATGTCTTCATTCTGTCTTATGTTCTGTGTTGAAACTGTTATAAAGCGTGACACTCTCTAACAAAAGTCTAGTCTTCCTTTATTGAAGTTGTAACTATAAAACGAACCACTTGATAGCGTTAAACTACTTGGAGCGTAGTGGCGACATGGTATAAGCTATGTTTCTCTAAGTGGCAAAGGCGGTGGGTACATACTGAAGCTACTCTAAAGCATTTCCACTTAAAGCTTAATTCTCTCCACTGCTAATTTCATACCCTTGAAATCTTTCAATCATTTGATAGATGCGGTTAAGATCGTTTTATTTCGTAATTTTTCAACCTTGCCAACTTCAAGTGAACAATTAAATAGATGTTGAGCAATCGACTGGGTATATTATGAAGCAAAGAGATCATCTAAAGTTATGAATCAGCTTGAGTTACCTGATTCAAGTTAATATACATACCATGTTCAGCTTAGGTTAAAGTGAATAGTTGCCTCAACGCGCAGTGTGGAAAACCCCAAATCAATCTGCGGCCATGGATACTTATCAAGAACCAGCATCAGTTGGGGACGCGTTTACACAGTGTATCGATTAAGCTACGTTTATTGTTTTATGTAGACGTCAGTGCGGTTATTGGTGTGAAATGATGCAGTTATAATAGAGGAGCATTAAAGCAACGAAAACAAAAAAGCAGTATGAGATATCTGAAGCAAACATCATTCTAAAGTTTTAGAAAGCTTTTTGTAAATACTCATCATAAATAAATGCAAGTCCTGCCATGATGATATTTAAATTGTAAATTTTATGTTTTTTTTTTTATTTGGGACGAAATTTAAGGAAACGTTGTAATGAACATGCAGCATAAACAATCAAACAATTTTCACTCATTTTTTTTTTGGACAAAACTGTGTATAGCCGTCAACCTTAATGACTCGTGTGGTGCGGACTTATCATAGCCGGTAAATTATTGGACTTGGAACACGCATACTGTTCTCTACGATTATATATTCAGGTATAAACCATTAGTATTTACACAGAGAAGAAAGAAAAAGTATAAACATTGCGTTTAATTGCTTAATTGGCAAAATAAAAAGCCTGCGCTAAGAGAAATGAAGTGAAGAGATGAAGTGAGTGGTTTTGTACTCACACGAAGTTTAAGTGTTTCTTTACTTGATCGTCTCTTTTGGTAGATCCGGATTGTATTGTCATGGTACTTGGTTTCTACATCATTCAGCTGTCTTTTGTGTTGTAAGCTCTGTCTTTTTAAAATAGCCTATTGCTTAGTTTTAGCGAGTTGGCTTTCTGAGCTAGATAACTTCATCAAGTCAACCGATATCGATCGCAAGCCATCTTGTAAGTTACCAATTGTAAAGTGTAGGAGGCAAAGAGGTTTGGAGGTTTGGGGCAGTTTTTGACAGTGCTCATAAAGAACTGCACGTCATGATTTAATTGCAGATACAAAAACCTTTCTTTATACTGACTAAATCATGCGTTCGATTTGGCCATAAAGCAATGCGTTTTTAATGTTAAATCATTTAATCATATTGTTCAAAATGTACCCCTCAAACTGGACGTGCAAAACTAAAAGATTTGGTGGTTAAATGTGTTTTTCCTAAACTTGTGTTTGCCTTAGGGCGCTCTGATGCCATCTAATAAGACGTTGTCTTTTACAATCTCTAGAAATTTTTGTCACAGCACTCTAGCAGGTATAATTGATTAACGCGATCATTGCATGTATTCCCTTTTATATTTTCTCATATCGACCTGTTCCTTTTCGGCAGATAAACCTTGCAATCAAATGGTCAGGTACAATGATGCTTCGTTTGTCCAAGTGTATCAGTGTATTATGATATGTAGCTATTTATGGATTTTGATAACATTGTTCACTAAAGATGAACTTAGTATACCACTTGGAAAAAAAGAAAAGAAAATAAATACATAACGTAAATACACATAAAACCAGTAAATTGATTTGAATGCATAATAAAAAATATTCAGATAAACATGAACCTATTGATCTGTAAATAGATTTCCTGATACACATATCAAGATATGGAGAGTGAGACATGGATTGATGCTATGGATATTACTAAAAAAAACAACTGACAATTACTGTGCTGTTTTTAAAATTAAAAATAAAAAAACCAGAAGAAAGGTATGGACATAGTGAAAAAAAGGAAGACACAAAGAAAGGAATAAGAAAAATAAAGAGATAAACAGATGCGCTTAGGTTGGAAAGGGAGGGCCTGGAATGAGAAGAAGAGAGATGAAGGAAAAAGTAAAAGGCGAGACAGGCAGAGACAGGGACAGAGGCAAACAGATTGAACTTAATCACGCACACAAATAAATATCTTAGGGTATGATATTGCCACACATGTATATTTCTTTCTAACTTTATGCCCTTTCTTAGGCGCCTGTATGTGCAACAGGTCGGCTAGTAAAATAATTTGACCAGTTTATGTATCGATTTCTCAGGGTTTTTTTTTGGTGGCAACAATCCTCTGTTGTACAGCAAGCAGTCACTAAATAATTCAGGATTGAATAGTCGCGAGACTCGCCGTTGTAACACTATTCCGTACTCTCGACTTAGGCTATCGATTGAAAGCTATAAAGTTGTGTTGTAACAATTACCAGCAACTAAAAGGTCATTACTTACGCTAAATTTTTCGAAATCTTTGCTTGTGTTTTTGCCTACTTTTTTTTCTTTGACTCGCTCACTACTATCCCTTTATTACATATACGCCATATAAAGAAAAATGCTACAACAAAATGCATTTGATGCCTACATTAAGTTAACTTTAAAGGATTTTAAAAAGTCACGACGTATAAAAGTCCAGGCATTATGTTAAAACTGCGGTTTTGTGCACGCGAATAGTTATCGATGTTTATTCACCACACTGTAAATCTCCTTCAAATGGCAACAGCCATAGTTGTTTTAAAATATGACAAACATCACAACAAAAAACACAATTCAGTTCCATGTATTGGAAAAGTGACAAAGGTTTTATGAGGTTAGAAAAAGTGCGTAAAGTTACACTGGATTGAAGAAAGAACACGTTTGACCATTCTGAGGTGATACTTAAACGCAATACTCAAGTTATAATATGTTGACAATGACATTACTTTAATATAAGTACATGGTATCATCAATAAATAGTACCTTTTGTATTGCGGTAAATCCTAAAATCAAATTAAGTTCCATTATATTAAAATGTCTTCCTTTAAACAGAAAAAGAGAGTAATGAAAATTTACTAGAATTTTGGTATCAGATTTATCTTGCACGAGTCACCCCATCTGTCACTCCCCCAAGTCCTGTTTTAGCAAAAATACATAGATAGTACTTGGAGATAGTTTGCAGCCACCACAAAATCTCTTGGCCCCTATCATTTATGTTCTGTACACTCTAATAATACTCTATTAATTTTTTTCTCCTTAAAAAAAAAGAGGGGTCCCATGCATCGGCGTTTTCAAATTCCCCCATTTGCGATCTTTGAAGGCTCTTTGAAGACTCTATGTTTAGTCAAAGAAAGAATATAGTAGAACTATAACCTCGGACTCAGCAACAAATACAACATGGACAACAGCACCCCCACAACCCAGATAAAAAAGCCGGCAACAGCTTACAGTCATGCAAACATCGAACATAACCACTGCACCAAAACCTTCGAAATCCAATCACGACATCAGTGAGGAGTGACAAAATAATGGAGGCTCACAGAATCCAATAGGAACAACTATCAAGAAATAGTTTCTATCTTTAGAAACAAAATATGCTTAAAGTACATGTTGATTTCTGTGTTTATGTTTAGTGCGCCGTTCGCCTCAAATTGATTTCTAAGCCCCTCATTAATTAATAATAATTGTACCACACAATACACTGAACAAAAGTGTGTGTGTAATAAGATTCTGTGATCTGACCAACAAAACAAACCAACTCTTGATATAAATCGAGTTGATCTATATCTAGATCTTTTTATATATATAATTTAGCGTAGCTTTAAGAGTGTACTGTAGTGAGTGGAGCCTTTCTTGGCGTTAAGTAAGCCACTTTGATCACATCATTAGAGGTACTTGAGCCGCGATAAAAACTACTTTCGTTTCATCCTCGTGTCTCTGATTTCGGCCCACTCGTAGACTACAATCATAACACTAACAGTGCAACTATAACAACACACGTTTATAAAAAAAAGGCCGAGATAAGTTTGAAATATTCGCGTTAAACGTGTAGACCAATACAACCATGCTGTGAATGGGGTTAATTTGTTTTATTTACGTTCCAAACAAAAGTGCGACAAAAAGTTGATAAATCGGAACATAAAAAAACACGTTCCAAGTTCTCACTTCACCCGCAGCCACGCTCTAAAAGTGTGTACTGCTAGCCGTGTTACGTTGATTTGGTGCAATCACACTACAAGATATGGTAATCCTTACGACCACACTGTTGTACGTCTACTAGCATCCGTTTGAATTTCCATTTTAACTCTGTCTCTAGTTATTACTTCTTAAAATTCA
>BMAT01007596.1:808608-819311 GCA_019649035.1 Elysia marginata | reverse complement strand
GAGGTTTGTAGCGAGCTTGTCTATAATTATAAAATGAAGCGTTTTGCTTATATACTTTTTTGTCCTCGGTTAAATAGTTTCAAACAAGGCCACTATTTCTGTGCTCAAAGTTCCGGGATGTTCACACAGCCCCTGCATCGAGATAGAAGCCAGGGCTTGGACTCAGAGATGTACGCCCTGAAATTTCACAGCTTTTTCACCAATGACTTCAGTGGTTTTGTGCTTTCAGTTCTATCTTATGATTTCAGTGCAATTAAGTTCAAGGATGACATTGTCGATACCGTTACTAGCTGTGCACCATTGATATGAATTATGACGGCCTTAAGCTGGATAAGTAGGTTTTGAGACAAATGAATATACAAATTATGGATGTTATCTAAAATAGAGGGCGCATACAAATATAGATAGAAAGAAGATAAGTTTGCGAGGATCGCAGTTAGTCACCGTGTTCACCCTATACATAGAAATAGATCAAATGCAGCCGTAGTTTAAAATCCTCGGGATAGAGTTTTACACTCACGATATTTTTTTTTCAATCGCATACATTTTAGTCTTTGTGATGCTAGAGGAAAAAAAATATACACAAATACAAGCACTTTCTCAACTGTACACTATTTTCACAAAATATCATGATGTTTGATAAAGCCTAGTTTCGAAGAGGCTTTTTTGTTTATTCTAAACATGATCTTCCTCTCTTTGGATATAAGCTCATTTTACTACTGGGACGGAAACAGTGTTAAGTGCAACAAAGCCTCCATATATCTTTAAAGAGGGCTGTGTGTGAATTCCTTCCTGATATGCATGACATGTCAGATGATAGCCTTCCCAGGAGAGGTTCAAGGCTTTTGTTGTTATCAGTGATTATTTGCATGGCACCATCCATCAGTGTCTGTTGTGTGAACCTCTACTGTGGCTGATACCGGAGTCTGCACTAGCACTGCATTTACCTCAGCTGGACGCCTGGCGGACGTGAGAATGGAAGCCAAGCCAACAGTATAATCGTTTCAAAAAGTGCAGTATCAAGCCAGAAAACGAAAAATATTTGCAAAGTAGGAAGCTGTTCTATATTTCAGCAATGACTAAACGAAAAATAACTGGTTTGCATCACCTGTAAGAGGAGAAAGTACCGAATTCGGAGCTATGTATGAAGTATAAATTATAATGTTTTTTAAATTTTTGTTTGTGGTCATTTTTGTAAACTCTCTCCTCCCTCTCTCTCTCTCTCTCTCTCACTCTCTCCATCCTCTCTTACAAACACACATACTCACACAACTTCTAGGTATAGTGTAATAAATATTTTCAATTATTATAAAACTTTTTACTCTGAAGTTAAATCTACCATAGTAAAATTGATCATACAGACTCAATATATGACTGATTCTGTATTTATGGGTAAACCAAACAAGCCAAAACTCTGATAGCTACAGACTTGAACAACTTTTTGCTCTCTATTTTCAAAGCTAAATGCTTTTGCTCCACTTATGTATGTATTTGGGCCTCTCTTATCTCGATAGCACTTTCAAATCACTATTCATTAGTGATGCTGTTATTTACACTCAACAAAGTTAATAAAAATAAATTGGCAGGTTGATAAATAGGTGCAGATACAAAATTTATTTCATCTTCATATAGTTTTAATGTGACTTACTAAAACTGTAAAAGGAATATGTTGTCAAACTAGGCTATCCTATTTTCAAACTCTATTTTAAATTGCCGTGGCAAAAAAAATCTCTTAAACAAAGCTTTCTAAAACTCCACTATATTTAAACTTCATAAGGCACTTTTACCTAATGAAATGTTTTTTAAAAGGAATAAGTCAAATTTTAGCATTTTAAAAACCTGCCAATTATTAACTTCTAGAATTTACTGTTGTAAAAAATGAAAGGTAAGGAAATTTCAATATGAAAGGCAACTTTCAACATCTACATAAAGAAATTCTCACTAAATAAGAGTTTCATAACTATAATAAATTATAATTTACGGATTTGAAGAAATAATATAGTGTGCTTGTATTGTTGTATACAAAGAAGTCATTAGATGATGATGAAATAGCGAGAGGACATTTTACTTTTTGATAATAATGGAGAAGTGACAAAAGCAGTTTGGGAGCCCACAGTTTGATGAAATTGTTATACAAAGGAAATGCTTCAGGTATTACTAAAAGACAACGCTGGCTTTTATATTTGAAGGGAAAAGAAATACTTAGAATAGGACTTGGGATGGAAACTCGCCAATACAGTATGTATCGCTATCTTCGCAATGAAAGGGAGAAACTGACTAACTTGTGGACAGGTAATTAGATCTACAACTTTTGAAAAATTCCCAGGGAATGACCTGACCCGTACGTCTTACCCCTTAACACCTCATCTGGGTCTTCCAGGACTAGAAAAGACTTCCAGTAATTTGCCCATCAGCTCCCAATTTCCGGCGCATGGCCCTGGTCAGATTCGTGTCTTTCACGAGTCCCTGGAGAGTGTGGACAGCTCGCGCATGCCAAGTAGACACGCCTGAGACTTCCGCTTCTTTTTGTCAGATTGTCAATGTAAGTTCTCCCCACAATACTTCATCCTTGCAATTAGAGTTTACTACGTGTTAATCCCCATCTTTTCTCACCCATAGGTTCTCTGTAATTTTGCAACTATCTGTCTTTCTTTCTTTCTTTCTTTCTTTCTTTCTTTCTAGGGCTTGGACTCAGAGATCCATCTATCTATCTATCTATCTGTCTGTCTATAGTTTCCTAATGGAGTACATGGTCTATCTATCTATCTATCTATCTATCTATCTATCTATCTATCTATTTCTCTATTTGTACTTTCCTTATAGAGTACATCTTCTATCTATCTATCTTTCTATCTATCTATTTACGTATCTTTCTATCTATCTAACTACCTATCAGACAAGATCCAAAATCTAGGTGAATATGAAAATTCTTACGTTTCTAAAGAGCACTCTACGAGCAAGAAGAAACTAATGGGAGAGCTAATAGAAAGACAAGCGGTTCGAGCGAGAGAGAGAGGGAGAAAGAGTAATAGATTTCAGGGAAAATTTTAAGAGAGATGTAAGACTTGTGTTTTTGTTACATCTCTAATTGTGAAGCTATTGTTAGAAGCACAGCTGACACTTATTCAAATTAGCTCTAGCGTGTCTTTATTGGTGTGTTTTATCTTAATTAACTTTTTAAGTTTTAATCTCTGCGAGAGGTAGATCATATACACAGGCAGGGAATAGACGGTACATTGCTACCTTCTCGATTGAACAACAAAAGTTTAAAAGTCAACATTATTACTAAAAACACTGCATCGCAAAAAATGAACAACTTTAATGGCCATGAAGCGTCTTCGGTTAGTTTACTTGAGGTAAAGAAACTCAACGTTTGTTTTTGATAGCGTGTTTGTTAGGTTTTCCGAAAACCTTCAAAATAAAATAGCACAAAAAATTAAAAAAAACCGTTATGGGTATTTCACAGATTCTCGATACCTTATAATTTTGTTACTGAAAGAATTTGAAAGGAAGGCATAGAAGGCATCTAAGAAGTGGAAAAATCAGATTTTGCACTGGCGCTGCTGCGGACGACTCTGATAGGCCTAGGCTAGTCCCAGGTAGGCTAGTCTCATATTGAGCCCTGATATCGCTTACTTGAGAGCCGGGTATGAGTACTGGACAGCCTCGCTCTACCTGCGCTCTGGAATCCCTCAACAGGTTGGGATGTATTTGTTATCTCTTGCAATCATCTTAGCTTTCAGTCTTAGTCTCGCGGTCTCTATTGCCATAAGTTTTTTGTTTCTCGTATTTCAGTATCTTGTTGCTTCTCCTGTTGTGGTCTTTTTTTAAAATAATTTCTCTTTTTACAAAGATACTTTTAAATTTCTTTTTTATCATTTTTCAATCTTTGTATCAGTATGTCTATTTGTCTGTTACCCTGTCTTTCTATCTTTCTCCTCTCTTTTCCTATGACTGTGAGCTCTTACAGTGATTTTTGCAGGGTTCAAATCACACACCCTTACTGGTTTTATGACTTACTACCATTGTTTTAAAAAGCGTGTTAGGGGCTGATCTGAAAGTCAAGGACTAACAAGAGAAAATAATAAAAGGCTGATAACTTCATAACGCCAATACATTTCGTATAAGTAGAGATTTTTAAACAGAGATTTCATAAACGGTACGTTTCTATCAAATGGATTTCTGTACAGAGAATTGCCTGAAATATACCATCAGGCGCAACCATACAAATAAGGGTTTACCGACGTGCTTAAATTTAGATAAAGTATAGCTGTCCTGGAATAGAGCATGACAAAGGCCATTTTACTAATTCTCTATCAGAAAAAATATATGTGTACACTTTACTGTAATGGAATACCCTAAAAACTAAATAAAGCCACTTTTTTGCAAATCTTATTAAACAAAGTAGGGTTGGGTGAGGGGGGGGGGGGGTAGGCGTGTATTCACATGGAGTCTTAGTTTTATTTATAGTGCCACAAACCAAATGTGTTTGTCTAATGGCAAAAAGTATTTTTCCAGCCTGTTTGTCCTTCTTTCGAAAATGCGTTCCTGTGCTGCCACAGGTAATGAGGCTATTTGATTGAGACCCCATTGCCCTCTCGTCTCTACATTAAAATGCCATGTCAGGATCAATCTTAGAGAGAATCTGGCCGAGAGGCGTGACTGTTAAGATTTCTCAGAGGGAGCATTTCTTGACAGCCAATACTCACGGCAAGGAATTCCACAACAGGTGCGAGACGAGGTCGACAGAGGATCAAAACAACCGACAACATGAAGTCGGCCCGTCTTGACTAGTCGTTTCTAGCATAGCAAGACATTTGATTGAGAAAGCCGCAGGGTGGAACAGACGCGAGAGAGATTTTTGGAGTTCTTAGTGTATCACAATTTCAAGGTTGTAAAATATGGAAAATGGTAAAAGAATTATGGCATTCTGAACAGAGAAGGTTCAAATCTGGTATAGAGTTTATATGAGGCATGGGAAGCCTGTTTTCTGCGATATTGATTTTATTTAGATATTGCGCTGAGCTTTTAAAGTACCTTTTGTCTAAAACCAATCAGCACAAATCCAAAAGCAATTAGGCTTTTCATGCCCCTCTCTCCTTCTCAGTTTCTTGCACAACACTTTTCATCTGTTGTTCGCTCATTTTCTTTTAATTCACTCATCTTGTGCTTTACGTTTGTCCTTTCTTCGCCGCCCACTGGATATAGAAACGTATTTTTTAAACTGCATATACATTGTCCGCCTTCCTTACGCTTACATACCGCCCTTGCCGCTTTTTCTCGTTGACTTGATTGTTTCGACCTATGAAAACTTAATCTGTTATGTTTCCCCCTCCATGCTGAGCCTATTTATATTTATATCTATAGATCCAGAATCTTGCCTGTCATAAATTATCTGAGAACCACCCCAGACCATTCATAGGTTCCAGTATCTGCAGGATGCACTCAAAAACAGCGATGGCAAGGATTGTGAGATCACTCACCTTGTCAAGGTCCTGGAATATCCTCGGTTAAGCCCCCTGTTCAACTCAGGTGGCGATCACCTAGGTCATCTGCTCTGGAGGTGAAAGATCTACGGTGGCACGGCCGACGTACGATAGACAACAAGGGCCGCTCTTGTCTAAGATTTTGCAGGGTTTTTTCAAATGGGGAAAACAGTAGTTGCCCAGGTTGAGGTGACACCGTCCAACTTCTGGTAATTTCGGCCATGCGTTGGTGTGGTTGTAACACCCAGAGCCCTATCTCACACTCTCACGGAGTATTCTGCAAAATCGATTTACGCTTTTCTGTCATCAATGCTTTCATGTTAACTGGTTTTTTTTGGAGGAAACCTAAGTCCATTTATCCGCAGCTTGCCTATGCGCAACTGTTTGAACTCTTTTGTGTTCATTCATGTATCAAAATCAGTTCTTTAGCGGTTTTTTAATTACGCTTCAAACGTTACAAAGCTTGAATTTAATGAAGAAACGGTATTCTTTCAAAGAAATCAGAATAATATGAAAAAAATTTAATCTTGTAATATTTTATACTTATCACAAAATTGCAGGCTGGTTGTCTATGAAAAATAAAACACAAACTGAACAAACAGAATTTTCTGCTGCACAAGATACCTTATATTCAAAATTTATATTTGTATTAAAATCATCTCTACCAGTCAATGAAAAAGGACCATAAATCCTCAAAAAGATTACATCCTCTCAGCTCTTGACATTGATTAATAAATTTTTCTTGCAGAATCCCAACTTTGCTTAAAAGTGTACCAGGAAACCCGTAACTGGTGCGAAAAAAGTTAATGTTTTTTGCAGCAATAAAGCTGCTGACATAGACACAACGAAATTTGCATTATCGGTGCAAAAAAGCTGCCGCTGTATTAAAATTTGGAATTGGCCTACAGATTCAAATTCAATACCTCTTCCGTTTCTTTGTTTTAAGCATTACACAAAGACACCGGTTGTAAAAAGCCTGATATTCTCTATCTAGTGAATTGTTGGTATAATGTATGTCATGCTCTTTCGCGCACTATTCGCTTTTCTGTCATTTTTTTGTCTACAAGAACCTGACTTGTTTTGTGTGTTTGTATAGTCGCATTTCAAACAAATTCTCTCATGATCATAGCCGTGAGTGAAAAAAATGTTACTTGAAACCCACCCTCATGTTCTGCAATACTGTAAGCTTAAATCAAACTGAACTATTGGTCTTTAGTTAAGCACATCGATTATCCCAGACAGTCATCTCATGAAGCAGTAAGCACAGTCTACCTTCTTGATTGCCTGTCTATTGAAATTAGGATTCACAAAATAAGGTGTCACGTTAAACTGGCACAATTCTAATTATACCGTATCTATCTACTCCGCTTTTCTGTTTTTGGTGTTGACAAGGTTTTTTTAAAGGATGTGTTATAATCATATTTTAACAACACCAATGTGTCGGTTGATATCATATTTAGACATAGTATTCCAATTTTAAGTGTAACTTTTAACTCTTGTGGAATCTAGAGATCTGGAGTTCCCCCCACATAAGTTTGTCTTTCCTTTTAAAGTCCTTTTCTCAGAGGACACTAACTGCATTAAGTTGCACTTTGTACAAAAATTGTAACATAATGTAGCTAGAATATTCCTATTCGACATTTCCTGCATACATTCTAGTAGACGTATGAACCGTACGTTTTGTGCCCTCATTGGCTCATTTTGTTCCTAAACTTTATCGCACTTGCGGTTGATCACGCACTTGACGTTTATCTGATAACAACTGATGTTTTCAGAGTAACCGGCGGAGAGCTGTTTGACTACATCTCCGAGAAGGACCACCTCGGAGAGGAGGAGGCTTCCGCCTTCATTGCTCAGATCCTGAGAGGGCTCAAGCACCTACACAGCAATAACATTGCGCATCTTGACCTGAAGGTATTAGGCTTTTTACTTAATTACTTATCGTCTTGTTGTAAAAAGTGGACCTTTATATAGCCAGCAAAATTATATGCGTGAAATGATCGTTATAACTTGTCCTACTTTTCAGCGTGAGCCGATTCTTTTTCCTCGTATTGATTTCCCTCAGTGCTTAAAACTGCTCTCTCTCTCAAGTAAAATAATTTGCGAGGTAAAAAATATCTTCAAAATTTTTTGATAGCCACTTGTCATAAAGCATGGTAGAGGTTCTCAAGGTATATTGCGGTTGTATGTCATTAGATTTGTAGACTGAACTTTTTTAAACTATTGCTTGTTATTGTCACGCCAGCCTGAAAACATCATGTTGCGGAACAGAAATAGCCAGAGTATCAAGCTCATCGACTTTGGTTTGGCTCAGAGAATCAACGGCAAAGAGGATCTCCGCGCTCTCATGGGCACTGCCGAGTTTGTTGGTGAGCGCAAATATGATATTGTTTGAATAAATATTTTCATGTTTTACTGAGACAACGTCTTTCTTCTTATGAGCAACACATAATATTGATTTTAAGCCTTGCATTAGGAACAATGTTAGTCTTACCTCAACCATTTTTTTGTATCCTTTAAGTCAAGGCAGTGCTGTTAAACTTCGTTGTAGCCTTTAATAATGCCTATGGAATGCTTCAGATTGACATCACCTTGATCCTATTCTATGCCATATTAACCGTAGTTGAAGCTCAAGTTACGCGATGTATATGTAACCCGTAAGTGTACATAATTGATTCTCTTTAAACGATTGCTCTGTAAAGGTAGTAAAATTATGAACAATGACATTGGATCAGACCGTGCCCGTGAAGAGCGACCGAGATCATTCAACAAGTCCTGGAGAAATGTATTTACGTATTGTTGTCAATTTCCGCCTCTTCCTCTGCCTCTCACTTAACTACCTTCTCTTCTCATCCAGCTCCTGAAGTTGTGAGTTACGAGACCCTATCACTGGCTACGGACATGTGGAGTGTTGGTGTCATTACATACATTTTGTAAGTCAAACCTCAAGTCCATTTTGTAAGTCAAACCTCAAGTCCAATTTGTAAATCCAACCCCAAGTCCATTTTGTAAGTCAAACCTTAAGTCTGCATTATAGCAGCATGAAAAGGGTAAAGGTTTGGTCTTAAAATCTCTTTATATTCGTAGGTACTCTTATAAACATCTTTAGTTCTATAATTAAGTTAAACACTTGTTTATCCCATGTCAAAGGATTATGTACCTAATAACATTCTCTACCATCTACATCGGTCGATTGAGGATGCCTTTCTTAAAGCGCCTCTTTATACGGATAACATAAAGCAATGCTTTCCTATCCTTTAGGCAGTGAAAATTACACTTTTAGAATGAAAAAATTAAGTTTAATATTTTAAAAATTTTGAGTTTTGATGAGATTATCCAGCCTGTCTCACAAACACTTTAATTAGCAGACCAGAATGAGCACAAACACAATGCTTGTCTGATGTTTGTTCTTGTTAATTGTTGTTGGTTTTATTTTGTAAATAAGAATTTGCAGAAGATTGTATCCTTTTCATGAGTAAATAAGGCCGTGCGAGGACCTAGCCACAAGTATTCTACATTCCAGAATTCTTAGAGGCCACTACAAAGAGGTTCCATAAAAAGTCATGAATAGCGCTTTACTTCTGAAGGCTTTTAGAAGACAGATAATTATTGTATAGTGAGGAAGGAAAGAGAAAGAGAAGGGGAGCATGGTGAAAAAGAGAGATTGGGGAGGTTACAGACAAAGGAACAAAGGTTAGAGAAATACCCTCACGATAAAAAAGACCCTAGAGATCTATGAAAATAAATTGATAAAAAACAGGTATAAAGAACTGGCAGAAGGAAGAATTTAAGAGGAAAATAAGAGATAAGAGCTTTGTAAGTTTCAAGTGGCGGAAATAATAATAGGGTTCTTAGAGCAAAAAGGGAATTATAATAAGTGATTGTAGCTGTTTTCAATAATGGCAATTTTTATGTCTAGAAAAAGAAAGGCGTTGGCAATTTTTATGTCTAGAAAAAGAAAGGCGTCTTTTGTAGGCAATTGACTTTTTTAAAAACCTAGGTTATTAATCAATTGTCGGACCTGTGGTCAAACCAGGCATTATTAATTTATATTTTTGGTCAAACTGCACCGCTGTGGCTCATCAGACTGAAATACCACGGGACAGAAAAATTCATTAAAGTCAAGTCAGCTGTCTCGGTACACTATCATAATAATGTGGTCAGCTCAGGCTCTGTCACGCCTCATTAGATTTTCACACAGATGCTTGAGATGTAAACATCTTGGGCCGTGACCTTTGGAGTGTAAGTTTTCCAATGTCTGCTTAACGTTTTAAGGCTCTAGTGTGTGTTTCTCTCTGTATATCTGTCTGTCTGTCTCTCTCGTCTCTCTCTCTCTCTCTCTCTCTCTCTCTCTCTCTGTCTCTCTCTCTATTTTGTTTTTTTTTTTCGTTTTAAAACTTGCTTCTGTAAGTTTAATAGTCCGTACTTGGTGGGTGAAATTTTTATACTCGAATTATTTTTTTTTGCGAGCGTAATTTCTTTTCCATGAAATTCCTCAAAACAATTATTCTAGATTCGACTTTGAACAAATTTAGCTTAGCAAACTTAAAGAGACAAGCAGCTGTTAGTAGGTGGCCGAATATAAATCATCTGTTCATCTTGGATGGTTTTGCTTGCCACAATAAGCTTGAGTTGGGTACGCTCAAGAATAGTTTTGAAGAACTTTTATAGACAGTCACATTTATATGCTTCATACTCTTATTTTCTAAACTAAGTTAAACCAAAGTAAAAGTGAATCTGAATCTATCGCAAAATTTATTGATTGAAAGTGCCTTTGTTAAAGGACATTGGGTGCATGTGGTGTTAAGATTGTTACTCACTGCTCCAGATGATGGGGATGAAAGTGTTTAAGATGATTGTAAGAGGGCGGGTGAGGACGACAAGGTTTAACATACGTAATACCAAGAAAGGTTGTTAGGGTTTTTGACTGCTATTGACAGGCTAATATAAACATAAATGTTAAATGTCTGTGTAAATCAGTTTAAAAAAGGATGGTTGTGAAAGAGGAGTTTGAAATACATCTCTCATACCAGACAGCTGGACTAACTTCTCAGTTATAATAGGAACTTCGCCATAAGTATTGGGCATGATTCTATACCCCTCCAAACAAAAGCTAATAATCTTGGTGTGTTTTTCGATCATAACTTATCAATGGAACCCCAAATTAAGAATGTTTACAAACTGATATATCTTGAATTGCGCAGGCTAGGTGCAATG
>BMAT01007596.1:734286-745028 GCA_019649035.1 Elysia marginata | reverse complement strand
GTCTTGTCGATCCATGTCAAGTTTTGGATCATCGACCCAGCTTTAGCGTGTGACTCGTTAATTAGCGTATGTAGCAAAAAACTCATAATCGAAAAAAAAAATTCTCCTTTATTTAGCCTCAAAATCACGAGTTTTGGTGCATGTCCCTAGAGTGGTGCATTACCCCACCTATTAACACAAAATATGCATCTTTTAGCCATTTTCCTAATTGGTCGCTACAAGTCATGGTGAAAGGCTTAAATCGTTCAATAATTATTTCTTTGCCTTGTGAACTTGTCTGTTGGAAGTTGATAAGAGATGCTTTCTGGTCTAGGCCAACGGTGAATATTTTTCAATATGTGAAATGCGTTTTTTTTCTGTTCCTGAAGAAAATTTAAGACAGAAAAAGTGATTAAGTTTTTTGTTCCTCATGCCCCATCTCACATTTTCTTTCTGTTTTTTTTCCGCGAACAATACACTCACACCCTTATTTATGTTTTCGCCACCTATAAGAAAAAATGCGAAAAGCATCATCCGTCGAAAGTAATTTGTTCCATTCATAGATTCGTATTTAACATCCATGTCATTAATACTGATTATTATGAAAGGCATTGATCGAGTTACTCAAATTTTTGTCAAATATCCAAATCCTCTGAACTCAATTCTTTTAAGAGAACATGTGAAGTTTTCGTAATTGAGAAACATTTTATGGCTGTGGCTGATGTTTGGATTTTAGTGTCCTTTGTTTTTATTTCCTTTAGAGCGATCTTTGAATTTACTTTAGGTTCTGAAGTCCCATACTTCGTAATGCTTATCTAAAGTTATCTTTACCACAGCTAGTACTCCTCTTTCCATAATTATGGTGGACATTAGACAGTAATAGCAGAGTACTGTCTTATTACTAAGTACTCGACGTAGATCTTGTCAGATACATTCGTTTTTAAGTCATGTGTAAACTTGCAAAGTTTTACTTATCTCGTGATAGACTTAGTCTGTGGTAATATTTTTAACGCTAAATTAAAATTTCGGAGAAAACAATTTTACCCTCTTGTGGCTCCTTGAAAATAATGTGAAACGTCAAGTCTAACAAAACATTATTTGTTAACTTTTTTCAGGACAAGGCCGAGAACTTTGTGATGGCAGCTCTGTTCTGCGCTTCAGAGGAGGGCAATGTGGATGGGCTGAGAGAGTTATCGGAGATGGCTGCTAACATAGATCTCAACACGGCTAATAAGGTAAGGTGGCAGTTGTCGTGTCGCTTCTTATGATGTCATGGAAATAGAAAAGTGCAGTTTATGAGTCTCAGTGACATAAATCGTTCGCATGCTAACAAAAGGCTGTGTATTTGGGGCTCTTCAGTAAAGTGTTTTGTTATTATTCGTACAGAGGCACTTTAGATAAGGGTGCATCAACGCAGCGCTTAATTTTCGTGATAAAAACGATAAATACTTTATATAGTTGCAGTTGCAGCCTACTTTGTTGTAATTGTCACTACCATAGGCTTTGTTCAAGTTTAAATCTTGCCACAGAGGTAAAGACTAGAGCCAAATAAAATGGAACAATATGAGGGGGGGGGGTGGCCATTTGATTGGGGGCGCCAACCTGGGACCCTTTTTGGACATTTTTTGCCTTTAAACACTGCTACTGAGCTCGTAAAACTCTTAGTTTTGTGTGAAGTGCAGCGTCTCCATGTTCTGTCGCTATGGTTGGTAAATTTATTTGACTTGCAGATTTGCGCACCTTTCTGCTCAGGTTGTTTCTTCTTCTCCAGTGTTCACACTGCATTCCTTTGTTCGCTCTGTATGGTGCATCCCCAGGAAGGTTTGTCCCATAATAGTACGTCCTTTCTCTCCAAACAAAACCGCCTATTAACAAAAATGTTTTCCAAAGAGGGGCTTTTAGCTGTGTAATACAAAAACATCTTCATCCGTTTTCTTCGTGTATTGAACTTACTTTGAACTGAATCAATTCATCTGCATTGCGCGTTGCTGACTGCCCTCGTGACATGCTACGCCATCTTTGTGTATAATTTGAATAGGCCTATATATACATTGCTATTGGGGAATACATATAAGTAAGTTTTAGCACACTTTTTTAATCCTTTAATCAATCTGAGTTTGTAATGTACGAGGTTGCCAAAGACTACACTGAAGGAAAGTGTTATATCGCATCCTTTGCTTTCCAAGGTTTTTCACTTCTCACGTTTTGTAGCCTATACAATACTTGATCTAGTGCTTGGGTTGGTTTATAAGATTTTACTGAGTTAATTACTGCTAGAAAAAGTTATGCACGCACTGGATCTACATTTTTAGCTCTACTCATTATTATAGTACAGATGTTTTTGTTGAGGATCATAGGGAGGGCTGATATTGGGCTTCCTCTAAATTTCTAACCACCACAATAATTCCCATTTTACTGTGCTAACTTACACCTGTGTTTTCCTCTTGGTATGAATTATCTTTTTAACTGGTTCTAGACACAGAATTCAAGTTTTATGTAATCTGTAACTGTCATAATTTTGTTATTTTTTACCAACAGCATGGCGAAACGGCTGTCCACATGGCGGCCAGTGGCGGGCACGTCGAAGTTCTCAAGTTTTTGGTGTCCAAAGGAGTGGACATCTCCATCAGAGACAAGGTAAATGCATACGAATAACTTGATACTATTGAAATGAGGATTTCGTCTGTTTTTGCGTCAGAAAGTCTATTGCTTTCAAGATTTTTGTTTGACCTTTTTACTTTGTAGAAGATATTATAGAGGTGGATTTGCATCACCGTGTACGTTCTTTCTTTTTGAAGCCACCCTCATTTTATGAGCAGAGGTTTTTTGTGCCTGTGGTGCGTCTTTGTCAAAGGCTCTGTCCCTTCCATCATACATCTCTATATAAATCGCACGTCGTATCTGTCTCTAAACACTAGGCACATTTTGATGGCTTCATATTTCTCTTTTTCTTTTTCTCTCTTTTAAATTTCTCAATTTTGAACTGTGAACTAACAAAGTATGTCCCTTTTCCTTACTTACTTCCCCTGTGCCCCCCTCCCTTTTTCCGGCAGATAGATTTATATCTAGATTTCTTTTTTTATTGCTCTCATTATACATATTTTATATTGTTTATAACATTGATTATTGCTTTTCTTTTATTGTTAGTCCTGTGCCTATTTCTGTAAGTGTCTTACACGTTTTTATTTTTTGTTGGTCTGACGAAGGCGTAAAGCCTATAGCATACTTGTTTCATCTGCACCTTTAGAGCTTAAATGTATACCTTCCTTAAAAAAAATTTAACCAACCTTTATGTGTAGGTTTACCGTTCTACGTTAATAAAGAAATTTTTAATTTACTTTTAAGATTATGACACTGTAATAATTGCTTTTTACACTTTAAAACATGATCAATGCATTTTCAATGCATTTACAGATTGTTGTCTGTAATTTTCTGGGCCTAAGCCCAAAATGAAAAACATAGGAGTTTTATATATTCGTTGGGCGCACCTGACTGCTCAGGGTGGAATTGATACAATTATGCAGCTTGTTTAAAATCTCAGTAGTTACCAGTCACTTGAGTTGATGAACGTTTACAGATATTTTCGTCATACTGCTAACCTATGTGATTAAAATGTCAGAGAGTTTTTATAATTTATACGTCATGTCTTTTTTGTCTCTTTTTTGTTAAACCCTTAAACTAACTTGAAAATATAAAACTAAAACTGACATAGAAATCTGCATCAAATATCAAATCTCAAGACTGCAGCTTTTCACCCAGCGTTGTTGGTACAGGCCAGTCAACTTCGTTAACAATTTCACGTCCGTCTGGAATTCGCTGTGAAAATGACCTTGCCCTTTCTTTCGTGAGAAAGTGCTGATCTTTTAAGTGAGTTCAATTATGGTTTGTATGAACTCAAAAAACAAAAGTTGGCCTGTACTAGAGCAGTCAAGATGGAAAGGCTTGAGTGTACTGAGCTGCGTGTATGAAAACATTTTCTGGTTAGCTAATCAACCTAGTCGGCTTGTGTAGAAAATACCGACCTTTCGCAAATTTAGAAACGAGGCGGGTTAGTTCTGCTTGCTGTTTGTTGTGACCTGATTAGACCAATCTTTCTCATTGTCCAACGTTTCGTACAAGTTTTACGTCGCGTTGTGAAGGATTGAAAAACTTCACATTCAGTTAAAATAATTCTAACTTAACTCTGTGGGTATCGACCATCGTCATCAGTTTGTTTCATAAATGAGAAAGCACTGCCACAGTATTGCCCTCCTTCAGATGCGTTTTTTTCACTAGATAAATGACTTTGCCTTTCTTTTTTTTTCCTGACTGAAGACTTTGCGCTGCCACAATATTATGTAAATTATCCATATTGTAATATCGTCGAAGAAATTCTAAGTCGAGGGGCACCGTGGCTCAGTGGTTTGCGCAAGGGACTCGTGATCCGGCGATTACAGGTTCGATTCCCAACCATGACTCATGTCGTAACTGCCTTGGGAAAGCAATTTATCCACATTTTTTTCAGCCCGCCCAACTGTGATGGGTATTTGCTAAAGGCTCAGTGCTTTAAATTTGCGGAATGTTAGTATTTGAGCGCCTAACAGGCTGCCGTAGGCCTACTGTAATACTCTGAAATATGAGTTGAATTTAATTTGCGGTTGCATGTCTTGGCCTGCTGGGGGAAATATGTAAAGTCTTGAGACTGTCTTGGGTGGTGGAAGACTATAATAACCATATCCATTTTTTTTTAAAGCGTCAAAGATAATTATTTCGTTTTGACCCTCCGTTTTTTTTTGTTTTTTTTTTTTTGCAAAATGCTGCCAATTCGGAGAGTGGTTAACAAGGTCCAGTTTTATGTTGATATGCAGCACAATTCAATTTTCGATGGAAATGCATCAACGTCTGAAAATGTTGTCGGTAATACATAGAGATAATAAATGGTCTTTTGTATTTTTGTCATTTTTATTTTTAAAAAATCAACACCTCTCTTTGCAAAGCGGAATGGCGCTGTCTGTGCTAGAACTCCGGGCCAGATGATCGCAGTTGTAGATCGAGGTCGAGGTTTGTGGGCTCAAATTTGAAAGAATACATTAACTGTGATGGATGAGGCCATTTTGTTGTTTAGTAATAAAAAATCAATCTGGGAAAGGTCCTTTTCGACATTTGAATCTGAATACGCTCCAAGCTCCAGATTCGAAGCCTAGATCTAGCCATTGTTAATTTTTCAGTCTAATCTTCCCTAACAAGCCAGTCACAACCGCTATGACTTGCTTCAGACTGTCCAAATCATCAGAGCGCCGATGGCTCAGTTGGTTCGAGAAAAGAGCTAATAATGTGAAAGTCGATGTTCGCGATTATGAGGGGTTCCATCGCCACACTCCCCATTTTTTTTTAATTTCCCCAAATCAAGCGCTATGCTTTGGTTTTTAATCGAATGAACTTGGTTGTATATAATAGTTTAATGTATTTTTTAAATTAACGGCTTACCATATTATCTTCTTTATTTAAATGAAAACAACATAGGCTGTGTTTCATACTTTGCGGGGGTCGGCGTCTCTCACATAAGGATTGTTTTTTTTCCCTGCAGCCAGCCTCAATGAATCGGATGTCACGTTTTCACCTTTACTTAAACCAATTCCAAAATGTTTGCTGAAACCCGCGAAATTTGTGGGTATTTTATTAGTTTGAAAAAAACAATAAATAAGGCTTACATTTTTCGTGCGATTCACTGTGACGAGCTGATGGCGGATTTTAGCACTATCCCGCATGCTAAACCAATAGTTTAGTTGTGTGTCTTTATGCTTTAGTTATGTTTTTTGGGAACATTCTTTATTTTTTCTGCTGTACCCGCATGATACCCTACTTTGTTGAAATTGCTTGAAGACCGCTGTGTTGTTGTTTTTCAGCAAGGCGACAGTGCCGTGTATTGGGCTGCTCGTCAGGGACACACCGAGATCATCAGGTGCTTGGTGGACGCTGGCGTCCCCATCAACACACAGAACAAGGTGAGAACACTGAGCACTGGCAGCCTGTCTGCCTCAAAAGAATGGGGATCTAGTGGAGATCCATGTAGAAAATTGTACTGTTATGTCGTGGTGGAGCTAAGGTTATTCTGAAAACACTTTTGTATGGCACTCCTAGTTCTACGGTTTATGAAATAATTACTGATTAAAGTTTTTTACAGTTTACTCATTCAGTCCCTTGACTGGGTAATCGTAGGGGAGAATGCGGTCGATACATTGTAGGACCTTTTATAGTCAGTAGGTATCTTTTGAGGTTTATATTACTTCATTTTTATGTATACACATTTTGTTTCGAACCTGCATAATTAGAATGCTAGTTAGTATAGAGGCTTTCAAGCAAGAGTAGATGCTGACTTATTTTATAATCAAACACACATGAAACAATTCAAAGTCATTACAGCAGGGGACGGTGGTGGAAAGAACGTTATCGTAGTTGCAGAATAATCATGTATAATTTTCTCGGTGTGGCCTGACTGCTAGTGTGTTTATGTGAGTACTCTTTCCAAAACTGCATCAGTAATGAGCGCCAGCCGGCTGTGAGCTGAATGAATCACTGTTTTCTGGCCAAGAGGCACAATAGACAGTATTCGTTGGAAGGAGAGCTTGTTGACTTGCTTTTCGCCATGGCTGATAGCAACATGCATCGCTGGACTAGAAAGGTGTTAAAGCTATGCAGGGTTGGGTTTTTCTTTTAAGATTACATCAGCACCAATATATCGTGTGATGTTTGTGCAAGGGCCACGTTTACACAAATTATAGGTTTATGATTTTTTGATGATGTTATCGATCCCCTTCGTGATAGTGTAAAGTGGTACTGAGTCTCGATCGTTACGAAAGTTTTAAACGGTATTATATTAAGCCTGCCACCTGTGTTTCGCTCAGTGAGCTATAGATTTAGTATCATGTTTCTATATGGGACATTGCTGTTTTGCGGAGCACACTCAGGTGCCAAATAGATAACTATATTATTATAGGACAGCTCGATCATTTTTCCAGTAAGGATTGCTCTTCCTGTTGGTTGGTAGCAGTTTTGCAGGTTAAGGGGTTTTTTGTAGGCCCCATTTTGGAGGATGCGTTGTTTTCTGTGTTGCTACTCCTTCATTATTTTGTTTCTTGCACACTCACAGCATTGTTTGTAGCTAGTTGTGTAGATTGTAATAGACTTGAATTGTTTTACAAGTGGTGCGTTCACGGTAGTGATTTTAAGTTTGGGAGAGTTGTGCCAAGAAAAGATGTAGCATCGTTTTAGTCTATCTCTATTGAATGAGGCGTTGTGTGGGGAGTAGATATATTGAGGAATATTAAAACGTGGAAATATACATTGTTCTTGATTTCATACGCAAATCACTTAACACTTTACAGGTTTTTTTAAGGTGTTCGTAATTTTAACACACTAAAAATTGTTGAATATTATTGATTGAAGCATTATATACTGACCGTAAGGCTCCTTATCATCAACATAAACATCACAGATTTGTCCAGGACATAAGTTGTTTTTTTTGTTTGCTGTAGATTAGGACACCATTTTGTTTTCAAGGCAGCAGTTTTCAGTTGCTTCGGCTGTCCAGTCTTAGTTTATTTTCAGATACCAAACGTGCGATCCCTTTATGACCCTAATGTATCCCAAAATATTTTGCCATCACTAAAGTTTATACTGATTTTCGCCCGATCTGTGAAAATCAATCTACTTCTTTATTCTAGAGACAAGTAATCTTTCAACCATTTACAGTGGAATCCCGATTAAGCCAACAGCTCAGGACCGACAAAATGTGTTAACTTTATGCAAGAGTTGACCTTAGGTATTACAAAAAATAAAGAAATGCAAGATGGGACTGCCATATACCGTTGACTTTTCGCAAGTTTCTTCTAAATTTGCCGACTTTAAACGGATTATACTGTACTTTATTGCAGTCTGTTGCTTTTTTACTAATCTAGCTGTGTTTGTGTGCGTCCCCAGTCTGGCGAGACTGCCCTCCATGTAGCAGCCAGGTATGGCCACACTGTGACAGTGGAATATCTCTGCAGTATAGATGCCAACATCAACCTTTTCGATAACGTAAGTTACATCATTCTTTTTGTCTCGGCTTGTTTGCGTGTTTTGTATTGCTTGTAGATTTGAATCAGGGTTGTTTTGCGTGCTGTAAAGTGTTAATTGTTTTATGGATAACTGATGCACTTATAAAGTGGACGTTGCATTTTCAAACTGCGCAGTATCCATATACATGGGTATTTGAAGAAGACAGCGAAGAGAAAGCGGCTTCAGTCATGCCCGGTGGGTATATCTCTTAAATACTAAAACAATAGCAATGTCTCAATTCAATATTGCATCCATCTATTCATAGATTTTTATGATGGCAGAACATTGAAAAAACGATGTTCCAATTTAAAAAAAAAAAGAGAGAAAAACCATAAGTTTGGCAAGTCCCTTGTGTGGTACTTTAATGCTTTTAATGCTATGGAAGTCAATAATTTGTTTTACAGATATTATGTTGCTGCATTTTAAATCACCTCGATAGAGGTCAGGAAAGAATGTGGAAAATGTTATTGCCAAATGTGTACGTTCAATCTGAAATATATTGTTGTGTGTGTGTGTGTGTTAACATTCATTCTGTATATATGTAATTATGCTAATAGTATGCACTCCTTATCATTATGCATGGATGTTGGCATGATTGAGATTTTTTTTTGTCCAGATGAAATCCGAAATCCATCGCTTCCTTTCATTCTTTTCTATATTTAAATGGTAATAGTGATTTCAAACTTCTCATTTTCATTTTTATCGTTAGAAGAAATTACTTCCTTTCATTCTTTATTTTTAATCTTAGAACGATATTAATGTTTTTAAACTTTTTATTTTCATTTTCATCGTTAGAAGAAATTACTTCCTTTCATTCTTTTTTTTTTTATCTTGGAACGATATTAGTGATTTGTAACTTTTTATTTTCATATTTATCGTTAGAAGAAAAAGATGAACATTTAAAAAGCCATAAATAAAAGATCAATAGAACTGTTGCTATCTGCAAGATCTGCAATCACCATCGTTCTTTTTTAACATAGCGACAATATTTTTTTAAAAATCTCGTTTAACTAAAGCATCTTCACGTTGATCTGGGCCATAAAAAGTTTTGTTGATTGCACTGCATTGATAAAAGTGTAAGTAGTATTGATTTGTCCAGAAGTTTTATGCTTCTACGTTTTAGTGCACCTAATTTGACTTTGTATCGCACATTTGTTTTGGTGCTTGAAACAAAAGCTTTGTACAAGCTTTCTCGAAATATTAGAGATCTTAAGCACACGCACCGAGTCTCACTACGCGTACGTGAAAATCGGGAAAGCAGATCAAGGAAACTATAAAAATAATGAAACCAGTTTCTAAAAATAGACCCACAGACGTTCCCGTCATGCTCACGCGTTGGCTGCTTAAAGTCTGTATTATTCCTCTTATAACCATCAATCATAAAACAAGTACTGTATGATATTAACATATGAAGTAATTAATTTATTTTTTCGAGTACAATTTACGTGGGATTTTTCTGTTGCAGTAAGATCCCTCACGACACTGCTGTAGCCTTACTCCGCTCAAGTTGTTGCAATTGTCTATAATTATTGGCTCCTAGAGGACGTTTTAAATAAGAGTAAATATAGAAAAGTTTTGGCAAGAAAAGCTGCGATATAGTTACAAAGATCTATCAAAGTTGTTGAGTATTGAGACATGGGAATTTGCCAAGTGCCGACCGTTTAAAACCCTTTATTAGCGTCAGTCATTTTTCTGATACCGTGGTTAAAGTTGTCTTTTGGACAGAGATCATATTTCCCAGCTGCCGCACGTTTCACACAAATATAAAGCATAAACTTTATAGACAGGGTCGAGGCTCATTTGACGCAACGTTGTCACAGAGCTGCTTGAAATGATTTCAAAGCTTGCCAGAATGTTTATTATTGGAAATTTGAGGTGACTTTTTAACATATCAGGATCAAGCCTCTGTTACCGGGTAATAAATAAGCTAGGCATGCCTATGCATAGATTGATCCAAGTCAATGGTAATTATTTTCTCTCTCCACGCCCTCCCCATCCCAATAGAAAATTAACCTTTTTTTTAATTCCTTGCCTCGATTTTTTGGTATGATTTATTCATCTCGTTGACTTGGGTAAATATCGATAACAATTATACGCGCGCGGTATTTGCAGCCGATTTTTTTCCCTGTTCTTTTGTTATGCTTTCTGCACCACATCTGTGTTTGATGTTGAGTCGCAGTGGGTGAAAGTTAACTTGATGTTTTGTTTTTACCTCAGTTTTGTGCTTTGCTATTTATCGTTTATCCCATACATTACAAATACTGAAGACATATAATTTTACAAGCTGCCCGGGTTTTGTTATGCTTTGTAATTTCTATTTGCCCTTTAGTAAATCAGTATTAATTTTTTTTCTATTTAACCAATGGTTTTATTTTCCTTCATTTGTTCCCTCCACATTGCCTCCTTACCCTTTATGGATGTTAATCTGTACATGTGTGTAACAGCTCGGTGAGACCCCACTACACTGCGCTTCTTGGCATGGCTACGTTCAAATTGTACGCACCCTGTGTGAAAACGGTGCAATGCTGAGTCTTCAAAACAAGGTATTCACAGGAGCAATTTTTCTTGCACACTTACATACATTTTTAAGACATTGTCAGTGAAAAAAAGAGTGAAAGTCACGCATGAATCATAAGTGAGGTACTTAAATGGGTGTATGCAAAGTATTAGATAACAAGAACGTC
>BMAT01007596.1:674867-685226 GCA_019649035.1 Elysia marginata | reverse complement strand
TAACTACAACAATAACCATTTAGACTCGTTTAAATTGATAGATAAATGAGGTTTGAAAAGCAGTCCATTGTCGCCGTGACATCCGAAAAATAAAGTGCTGAGGTTGAAAAAACAAAATCGTATTCGTACGAATATCGTAACACTTCATCTTAACTTTCATCAGCGTAAAAATCATCATAGTTGAATACCTTAATCAAAAGTCAACAACGCAATCCCTTTCTCTGCTTATGTTAATAATGTTGGTGAGCAAAAAATATTCAAAGAACAAAAGTATGTTATAAGTACAAAAAATAGAAATAGTATCGACACGCACGTGCACATTCTTGACTCATAAATCACAGTGGCATTGGGCAAACATGACGTGACCATAGCGATGTTTTAGTTTCTTACGCTATGCTAGTTTTATGCTGACCTCACACAGGCACGAGGGCACATAGACAGACAATGGAACTGATGAATGTAGATCTGGACGTTGATCTAGCTGGTTGGATATAAAGGTAAATCATTTCTCTATCTCGACCATCAACAACCGAGAAACCGCATGCAACCATCCCCGCGTAAAACCTTGTCCATTTCTCCTGTTCCTACAACCGACTCGTGTGGCCAGTTTTTGTCCAGTCTAAGTGGAACCAGACCTGGGCCGAGGGCGTAACGTCGTGGTCAAACTGCGAGCCAGAAGTATCTCTAGGGAGTTCGGCATCTGGAATCTTGGCACATGCTCCACACACCTTGTATATATAGCTCAGGTACTGTTGGTACACCCGACACGGCTCCCTGGCCCTACCATCAAAACTGCAGTCCATCTATCATGGTCTGAGGGAAAGATGCCCGGGTTCTCTCTGTTTTTGTTTTGTTTTCATATCTGTGACGAAACGTAGCAAGCATTCATGCGTGTGTCCGAATACAAAAGCTGCTCATCACACCAAAAGAATCCAGTGTATGTCTCCAATATCATGTTGTATACTCTTTTTCCCTCCGCTATCACAGTCATAAGCTTTGCCCTTTCAACACCCCCCTCCCCCCCTTTTTCCCTCCGCAACATATTCCTCACTTTTTCTATCCCTTGTTTACGCAATCTACGACGCAAGCTAATATAAGTAAGAAAGTTAGAGAGGGAGAGAGAAAGAGAGACAGAGAGAGAGAGAGAGAGCATTTATTTTTAAAAATCGAAATCTTTTTGTCTCATAAAATTTCTTTAAGTCTCATTTCCGCCTCACTTTTCATTTCACTGGTAAAAACGTTTAATACTACCCCCCCCCTCCCCAAATAAAAAAAAAGAAAAACCGAGACGCAAATTATTTTATTGTAATTACTCTCTGCTTCAAAACATTTCGTTTTACGCATTATTTTTTTCTATTTCAGTTTTCCCCGAGTTATGTCTCGACCTCTGGATACTGGCAGCTTAAAATCAGTTTTTGGGAGCCTTTCAATCAGTGTGTCGTAATAGGTATTTGTAATGTACATATCTGTTCTCACAGTTCTACACGCATAAGATCACACGGGAACACCAAATAGAAATGTTGGTTTTTTTAAGCGCCAGGTGTGCTTTATGGTTCAAGGTATTTAAAATGCTCACGTGCACAGATAAACCAGGTTATGACGAGTGAAGGAGAGCACTGGAATTTCCCAGATGAGGAATCAATAATGTTCATGTTAGCTCAGATAACGCCTCAGATCTTACATTATAGTTTTCGTGTTAAGGAGTCAATTTCGAAAACAAGTATAATGTTCAAATTATTTTTAGGAAATGGGCAAAAATTACAAACGGAATGATTAGGAAACGGGGAAAATTACAAACGGAAAGAAAAGGGAGGGGTGTGTGTGATATGTACATGCGGTGGAGAAGAGAGATCGAGAGCAGCAGATTAACAAGCATGTAAAGAAACATGTACATACTGATAAAGAAAGGTCTATGTATAAGAAAGAGAGAGAGGGGGGGGGGTTAATTTGAAAAGTCCAACGCAGAGGAAGAGAAAGAACGAGGGAAAGAGAAGAAATACAACTATATAGAGAGAATAAGCGAGAGAGAGAAAGAGAGAGAGAGAGAGAGAGAGAGAGAGAGAAACGAACAGGTAGATATAGAGGGAGCCTTCTAAAAATAACCCAGTAGAGCTATAAATCAGATATTAGAACTCAAATTATTAGAAAAATGAGCCAATTCTATGGCCCTTATTTTTATAGCACACGTGCAATAATCTTTACCAAAGAATTTGAGCTGGTATTGGTTTTCGTTTCATAATGAAATAATGACCCTTTTGCTGGTGCTGATGTTGTTTTGTTAATGGTGGTTTTGATGGCAATGGTTATGATTTTGGTGGTAATGTTCATAAAGATAATGGTGACAGTGATGATGATGATGATGATGATGATGATGATGATGATGATGATGGTTATGATCATGATGATTATTATAACGATGCCCTTTTGTGCTATTAAAACTAAGCCATTATCTTTCAAATCCCATTTAGATTGCTTTTACAAAACGAGTGTCCGCAAATCGTATGAGCTAAGCAATTTGAAAGCGCGTTTTCAAGGTGTAAACTTTCTCTTGGCACCTCTTGGCTTCAGATCAAAGGTTACAATACTTCTTATCCTAACATCGTAAGATGGATGCTGATTGCACTCTGCTGTCAGAACTAAGTCAAAAGATCTAAGAATGAAGCGGGCGTCTCGCTAATCAAGTTACCGGCGGCACTGCCAATGTTCCAGCTCTCTGTTTCTACCTTGTCATAGTCTATATAAAGTTGTTCTCTGGTTGGAAGAATTTATGGGTTTTTCATTTTAATTTTGTTTAAATTCAATTTGCAAGCGGACATGTCTAAAAACATATTCTTTCCCCCGAAAGAGCATACGTCTTAACAGTTTAAGGACACAATACATTTGTTCACCATCGTTATCACCATCGTGACGGTCCTCCTCTAATTATCTATACAAAAATGAACATCATTATGAACTTATCCGTTCTTTCCCATACCTGCATATCTATAGATTTGTCGATTTATCTATTTATCTTTCATTTAATCTATCAGTAAATTTATTATTGATTTTAATCTGGCTGTCTACCCACATATCTGCCTTTAATCATTTTCATTTCGCGTAAACTTACGTTATGTCGTTCCGTGGTTTGACTATTTTTTCCCGTAGGCTAGTCTTTACTAGCTGGAGTCACGCGATAAAACTTCAAGGATTCTAAAAAAAAAAACCAGTTTGGAAAAGTTTATATGAAGGCTAGAACACACAAGAATAATATTTATTCTCGCGATATAATCAATTTTTTTGGTATAAAAATTTTAAAAAGTAGAATCTATTAATTTTTCCTGTTTTAACGAGTGCGCCCAACTCAACTTTTGAAGGCAAACAATAAAATAGATCTATGTATTGAATACCACCCAGCCTGTTTACAGCTGAGACCCATTCTCAAGTACTACTTTCCTTCATTGGCATGCATGTTCTTTTCTTCTGCGACAGTACAGATTCTCAAAAGGAGTTGTAAGTAGAATAATATAGACAAGAATCGAGCTCACCTCACCGTCTGTCTGTAAAGCTATACCATTCAATGCCTCGTCATGATTGACCGCTGCGTTGAAATGTTTGCAAACTTTCCTTTACCCCTTTAAACAGTTCTTTCTTATATTTTTGTTTTCAGCGCGGCTTTTTCTTTATTGAAAATCCCTGATAAAATAAAAAGGAAAACGATAATTGGAGGAAAGAATATACTAAATATTCTAATGTTACTAATTTGATCGTTGTCAAAAAAGATAACTTACCAGTCTTTCAACATTTCCTCTATGTACATGGAAGGAGAGAGAATTAGAGACAGGGAGGTAGGAAGAGGTAAAAAGAGCTACACAGTAAGAGGAGCATGTTGGCAAATAAAAGATGAGAAGACAGACGAACAAAATATGGGTAGACTGGCACGAGACAGAAGTGAGTAGCGTGCAGTCTACAACAACTATTATTTACTTAGTTAATTGTTTTGTCCATGGTAATGTAACATCGTTCTGTAAAATAAATGTGTGTTTCTACGACATTGAATTTGATGAGTACATAGGTCTACCTGAAAAAGGATCGCATGTACAAAGCCCTTTTTGCTCTAATCTCATAGTCTGTTTGTTTATTAAAGACCCGATCTCATACTCTCTCATGTATCACTCTCGTACTGTTTGATAACATGCGAGTTATACCGGATAAACATTCAATCATCTTAACTTAATACTCCATGAGTTAATGATAGTTTAATTACATCTAGTTTACATCTTTTTGCAACGAATGAAACGAATGGGAATGGTTGAATATAACGTTTGCTGAATATAGCAACACTTTTCAACTTTCACCTTTTTATTGTAAGAGGAAACCATCGCAGCTATGCTGAAGGTCTTCCTGCTAATCACGTTAGCGCTAAGTACCTGGGCTAGCCTAGAGGAAAGATCTCTGTGAAAACACCGTCTGATGTAGAGTACGGCAGGATACTTGTTCAGTAATGAGTTTTCTTTAAATGTTTACTTTGAAAAAGATATGTTCAATTATTTAGAAAGTGAATAACTGAGAAGAAGACATCCAGTGAACGGAATAAAGGGAATGTTTTGCTAAAGACAGGCAAACAAAAACCGAAATAAAAACTGTGATTTTATATGAAGAGGTTACAAGACCATTGTTGAGAAAATCTACATAATAGTAGAACATTTAAATTGGAAAGTTTCAAGCAGATCAGAAAAGCCTTAGATTACAGCTCTTACAGTACCGGTATTGTAGAGACATTCGACGCATTTCAATGGTCCTTTTGGTTTTTTTTCATATTTCACTTTTGTTTGTTTTTTTTGAGTAGCCCTAAAGTTCTTTTAACCAACAAACACGTCATATTCTTTCATAGAAAATGTTATGTTTATGTTTATCAGAGAGAAACACATCTCGTTATTGAGGAAAGTACTTTTTTTACCACTAACAACTTATGAGAATAGTTATTCTTGCTATTTACGCTTTACTGTGTGCAATCATACTGATAAATCATGTTAAACAACAACAACAGCAACAACAATAGCTACAACAACAAGAACAAAATTTCTATAATAAAAATCTGCCAGGAATAATAAGCTAAATATCTATGTTTGCGACAAAACCTCGCTCACATATAATTCAGATAATGACAGGTTAAAGGTGCCATCGTGCAAAAGTCTCTATCGCTGCCTGCCAGGACACAAGAGTTATGAAATATACGCTCCTTCAACGTTAAAATGTTGTAAACGATTTTTGCATTTTCTGATACTCAACTGAACCTTACAACTTGCTTTCGCCCCTTCTTCACATTAAACTCTTTGATAGCATTGTGGCTTTCTTGAACTATTTAGGTTTGCTCACTCTTGCTGTAAATTTTATCGAGATCTTTTGTTTCATTCGTAACGTCTGACGTTTTTGCTTTTCTGTTCTAGCAAGTTTTGAGAGATTTCCTTTTTTAATTTATCATTGTTTCGTTTTAGACATGCTAGTACACTTAATTGTTCAAGACTTAGCCAATGTAATTTAGTTTTCAAATGAAAATTTTAAATAACCCCTGTGTGAAAATGAAAATTTGCTTTAGTCAGATTAGAAGAGAAAACCTTTCGCCTGTTTCCTTTGCTTTGTCCGTCAATGCTGGTGATTTTGAACTGATGTGATCCTGATCCTGTTCAAAGTTATTCTTGTTATATATGTCCTCTTAAAAATAAATTGAGCTATCAACATACATAAGACAAAGTATATATTGTGTTTTAGTTTAAATAATTGTTAAGCTCTTTCCCTCATTAAATTCATGGGCAACACAAGAGTCTGTTAAATATTCGAGTCTTGTGCAATTTCACGCGTACTGCGCAGTGGGGTCATCACCATTCGTTAGTTGCCTATGGATCAACTAGACTATGAGAAAGAGAGTAGTTCTTCAAGATGCTAGATAATAAGATGGAATACTATAATGGAAAATAACTCAGATATATGGCTTTCTTGAACACAACGTGAAAGTGTAAAACTATTTACAAAGACATTTTTTAAACCGAACTCGAAAAAAACGACAAAAGTTGTTTGTTTGAAATGATTCGATGGGTATAAACATGTATTTGGTCTTATGACCTGCCAAGAGCTTTACCAATTTAATAGGATATTCGGAATGACGTATTCAAGGCTATTATGACAGTTTTAGTTGTCTAAGAATAATCGTCATATTTAAGACAAATTACTCAAGGAATAAGATCAACAATACCTCTAAAGGAATTGACTGAGCTTTTATGTATATCTAAAGCTAAAATCAAAAGTCATAACTGCAAAATCATTATTTATAACAATTTTGGTTTGATAAAAGTATAACAGTTGAACCAACACAAGTTAATGATAAAAATTCTGAAAACAAGTCGACATGGTATTAAATACTTATATGTTGTTAAGTGGTTTGATCCTATATACGATTTTTTACTTGTAAGGGAAAAAAAGAAATTAAATTTTACTCTCTCTGAACCTCTTGAAACATTTTCCCCTTCTAGAGGCCGCTTAACGGAGGAGGAACCGTGGGAACTAGTGGCCGCGAGAGTTGAGCTCGTCTAAACATATCCGGTGACCAAACAGGTCGGAGGCCGCCAATTGGCTGATCCGGGGATATTGTCATCGCCCGGCCACAAGCAAAACAACAGGTGAATAGCGCTGGGTACGGCTTCGTTAGTCCTCCCAGAGTGCCCAGAGAGAAAAACCACAGTGATGGCCACTTGATCTCGGATCTCAGAAATACGAGACATTATACAGAGAATGTGGTGCGAGAATAGGGAATCCCCACTAATGCACTGAAACATTGAAAAGTATCAGTTCTGTTTTTTGGAAAAAACGTCCCAATGGTACGAGTACATCCGTTGAAATACCGGTATCGCAAAGCAAGAATGTATCTTTCCGTATAGGAATAATATAATTATGCTTGTCAACTCAGTTAAAGTTGTTAATATATGAAAATTCAATACTTCTGGATAAAACTTCGTTAAGATGTTGAAGAAAGTAAAATAACCTAATTAAGTAACACAACGAAAGCAATACACTTTGCGTGTTTGCAACAGTTACAGCACACATCAAGATTGTAAGAACTTTTCAAATCTATATATAATGTTCATTTAAGATGAGGATTGCTTATAAAAGGTACCTCAAGGTCACTATCAGCAGCGCTGACCTAAGCTAAAAAAACTTCTTGTATTTTAACGCGCAAAATTTCTATCATAATCTGACACTCGCTTTAACACTTAAAGATTTCTATCGTAGGCCTAGATACAAGGCATGTGTGAAGTTCAGCTTTTTGTGCGACTGCCATCTTTTGCTAATTTTTAAAGAATACAAATTCGCGGCTGATATTCTCTGGTATTTTTAAGGTGTTATTTAAACTGGAAAAGAGCTAGGTGCACGATAAAAATACTAAATTGTTTCGCACTGGAAGAATTTGATTATTAGATTTAAGTGCCAACATTCTGGTTAACATGTAAACGAATCTCATAAATTTAGCTCAGAAGGCGTTAACAAAATTGCTAGGAATGAGATCTTTGTCTTACCTTTTTGCAGGTACAAATCTCAAGTTTGACAGCCCTACGCGGCAAGGCAGGTTTCAAAAAGTATAAATTTTGATCTGCATTTTACATAAGGTAAAATCAAAGAAGAGCTTTGCTGAAATGCAGTTTAGAAGCATAAAATGCAGGCAAGGAAGACAAAACAGAACAACATGGAGAAGAAAAGCATATGTAAAACTGGTATAAATAAAGTAAATTCTTCGAAACGAAATCAGACCACGGTATAGAGGCCGGCCCAAAATTATAGCAACATCTATGTTTTTCTACATGAAAGAGGAGAGCTAATCACAAAATTTTAAACAGATACAACAAAAAGTAAAGAGAGACTGCAAAGTTAACATGCATGAGTAAAAAGGTTTTAAAGCCATTTCTGTTAGAATGATGGTAGCAGGCAGGAGAAATAATATTGTTTGTTGCAGTTTAATAAGATGTTGGTTTTAACTTGATACTGTTTTTCTGCTCTGGTGCTTTTTCCCTTTCTCTGACTTACTGACATAGTTTCCCTCTTCTTCTCTTTCCCTCTCTTTTATCTTTTCAGGTTTCTCCCCCTTAACCTCTTGCTCTTTCTTTCACCAACAGATAAAATCGACCTCAGAGTGTCCAAATATGTCTATTGTCTTTAGAATGATGGCATTAAAACTTAGTAATGAACAAATTCTTCTTATGTAACAACTTTCTCTCTCTCTCTCTCTCTCTCTCTCTCTCTCTCTCTCTCACTTTCTAGCTCTTTCTAGCTCTTATTACAGGAACAGCGGGTGGCATGAATGTAATTCTTGCCTCTGGTCGTGGGAAATATGTTGCTTGTATGCTCTTGATAAGATAAGACGTTTCGTCATACTCACCCTTTCATAGTATTTAGAGACTGAGCTATGCAATCTCGGATTCCATTCTCTTTTGTTACTTTTCAAACGATGTTATGACTGCACCAGTGCGTTGTCATGACAACCATCTATATAATTATCAGAATCATCAACATCATCATCTTCATTATCATCATTATATATCAGTATCATAAACATGATAACTCCATACCAATTATCACCATCGTCATCGAAAACTTTGACGTTACCGTGGTCTGCATTTCAAGTTTAGGGTTATCCTTTGGGAGAAAATTAATCGGTTGCATTTTGCTGTTCCAATCATCGCCCTCCTATTTTTAGCAGCATTACTACGTAATCATTATTAATGTTGTCATCAATTGAGGTAACAAAAGGCACTTTTATACAAGAACTCTAACAAGTATAGAAGAATCCACACCAGTTTTGATTGCGTAAAACCAAATGGTCATTTTTATGCTTTTTAGGTATTTTTGCATTACCTAGAAGATCTAAGCTGAAAAGCCTATTCGGAAACATTGTGCGTTTAAGTTGTAAGTACATACAGTATTAGCTGATAAAGCAAAACCTTTAGCTGAAATTATCTTGAATACACAGAGACTTAGTAGATATCTTTTAACTATCGTTGTCAACTTTTACTTCAGATCCACACGCATGCACATATTTATACTTGCTGCCTTTATTTCTCCTCCCTTTTTTCCACTCTTCATTTTAAATAAACAAAATTTTGTGAAATGAAATTCGTGTAGTCTGGCTGAGTGTGATCCCTGACACAATATACTCTTTCAAAGCATTTTTTTTTGCTATTTCTATTTCTTTCGCCTTGACATTTCAATTAAATCAAAGTTTCAACCTATTATTACAGCGACACAATGAGACACAGTCTCTGCTTACTACATCAATGTCACTGGTGTATGAAACGAGAACAAAAGATTACTAATACTTCGTGTCACAGCCCACCATTCTTGTTTGCTTGTTTTTCTGCGCGTGTTGTTCTTCCGTGGATCAGATCAGAATAATATGCACTCCTGGCGCGCCACACAGAAATGCAAACCACATGTGAGACATCTTCATATAGACTGGATGTGTGAGCATCAATCCAGCCCTCTGTATTCTTAGTTTCTAACGTTTGCCTCTTAGCTAACCTTTACAATCACAGTGCAGAGGCTCGGGTGGTGTAAAGAGCTGTACCGGTACATTTAGTAATCAACAAAGCCGTGTACGACAGTTAAACAAAAGAAAAATAAATATCTGTCATTATAAAATTATCTGGTAAGAAGAGTTTAGGTAAAGATGAAACTGAGGTCTAAAATCAATTTGAACTTAATACTGGCTCATGAAATTTGATTTTAATTACAAACAATATCGACATTTAGTAAAAAAGACAAAGTCAAAATATACGAGTTGTAAAAGTATCAATACACTAACCTTACCCTTATCTTATGATTTTTTAAAAACAATCTCGTTTATTTGCGGAAGTTTTAAAAGTGATTGTGTTTATTGTCAGTTGGTAGTATTAAGACTCTTAATTCTTCTCTTGTACGTCTTAACACCACCCCCTTTCCAGAAAGCATCGCTTTAAACTCGAGGTCTATTCTGTTAAACATACATTTTTCTCGGTAGAGTTTTAAAATACTGTTATTTCATCACAGGTTTAGTCTTAACACTCTGCAATGTAATGCGCTCAATTTGATTTTTTAATTGATATCCATTACTGCACGTTTACATAACATTGTCCACAGATTATTTATGTATCAAATACTAATCGAATTAACCAATCTCACCCAACCTTGACTTTTTCCCCTCTTCTCCCGCACAATTTCGATGTCGTTCTTACGTTGTTTTGTTACAATGTTTTATACCTTCATCTGTTTTCTTTCTTGTTACCCTGCCAATGCTGTGCAATTGTTCACCAATCTTGATTGACAATCCTACAATGTCATATTTTCAACTATTAGGGT
>BMAT01007596.1:633857-650915 GCA_019649035.1 Elysia marginata | reverse complement strand
TCTTCCATGTCTAGACGCTACGCTTATTCCTTAGCCTATCACTTTGTCTTTTTTTCATTCCACTATATCTTTTATCTCCTACCTTTTTTTTCGTCCTGTATTTTTATCTGTCTCTCTCTAACTCTCTCTGTCTGCCACGCACACACTCTCTCTCTCTTTCTCTCTCTCTCTTTCTCACTGTGCCACTCTCTCTCTCTCTCTCGCTATTGCCTTTTCTTTCCTTTATAGTCAGATCATAAGCTAATACTGCAGAAACATCTTGATCTAGTCTAGATCTACATTTACTGCAGGATTATAGATCTAGATCGAGAGCAGTTGAACCGGTTTCCGTCGCCGTAATATCTGGAGAGGACAGATTGATATAATTCTAGATCTGAATAAAAATTAGATCTAAATCTGGGTCTTTACCTTGGTAAATTAACGAGATTTCGGGCTAGATCTATAGATCTACAGTGTTTTTAAGATGTCATGTAGCTGTTTAAATCTTTGAATAGTATTGATCATTTTCATTGGAAAGCCCATTTGAACAAATTTCTCGGCAAATAAACGGGATTCAGCTCTGTAACATGCGTTTTGTTGAACAGGCTATATTTAGCCTTTGAAATGAGCGTCATTTCTGTTTTAGATTTTTAGTCCGACATCGTAGGTATTAGGCCTAATGAACGGCGCTCTCCACTGAATCAACAACTGAAGATGGCGCAGTAAAAATAACAAAAAATAATTGAAACCCTTATTGACGGTGATGTCCTTATTTTCACGTACCAAAACCGGATAGCCGGATGGCAAGAAGCCATGTTCTATTAATAGATGAGGTGGCAATTCTTAACCAAGAACGCTATTCCATACATTTTAATGAATCTATTTGCTATGTCTGAGAATATTGACTTTTTATTTTGAAATGTTTTAGGTGCCTTGCTGTACAGATTTATGCTGATTATAAACTAAACCTTATATAAACTTCATCCCTGCTAAAATCGAAGTAGTGCTACAAGGGTCAACAATAAGTGCCTCTTGTCACTTTGTAATAAATAGACTCATGCTTTCTTGACCGAGTAGCAAAATTTGCGCATTCTATTCGTAAGTACAGAGAGGTCAGATTTTACACACTTCTGCCTATCATTTTTTTTCAATATCAAAATGGTAGTCGGACGAACACATTCAAATAAAAAAGTTTTGATTGGTCAGTTCTGTAGAATTAAGGTTAGATCCCGATCTAAAATTTAGTTTAAGACTCTAAAAATTTGACTTACGTAAAAAATCAATTTAGATAATCTAGATTTAGAGCTAGATTTAGAAGATATCTTGACCTATTGTAAGTGCTAGACCTAGACTGGATTTTGGCGCCATTTATCTGTCATTTTAGGCTCTGCGTGTCATGTTCCACTCTGTTTTAGCCTTAGCGCCTAGGCTCCGATTGTCAAATTACGTTATTCATGAAGGTCACCGACTCACACGCGAAAGTTAGGACGACAAGATTTAAGTTTCTGTTGATATATTGTAGAGGTGAGAGTGTTATGTCATGTTTTTTTGAGAGGGGGGAAGGTTTTTGCTGTCGCGGTTTTTCATAAATCGAAATGTTGTTGCATATCGAAATAGCTACGAAACCCGACTGAACAAATTATTGTTATGCACTGTTTAATTTTTTTTATTGTGAAAATTTTTTAAAGTATATTTATTTTCATGATTGTCTTTGTCAATCAAAGTTGACATTATTTCACAATACTTGCATCAAACTTTCAATACACTTGACAAGGCACAGTAAAAAAAGACATTGTTTACAATCACCCACAGAAAAGGGATAAAGACAGAAGGGAAATAAGGCTCGCTAGAATGGACTTCCTGCCGCCATCTTGGTTTCATGTGAACAAAAGTTTTAGAAGGCATTCCACTATAAAATGTAAATTATTTGCTGCCTGTATCATACTCTATTATCTTTTTTAAGCCTTTGAATGGGCTTAGATCAATGTAATATGTATGATTGTTATCTTGATTAAAATTAGGTAGTCTTTCTGCATGTCAGATTTTGATGTTTCTCGTTTTCACTTAAAGTAATCCTATTGAACAAGTTAGGCCTAGTAGACTATGTACACCGAAATAAAGTTTCTATTCTTTATCTTATTTCGCAGTCTTCTTTGCATCTCTCCTTATGACGATAACAATTTTTTTTTATTTGTCAGCGGCAAGAGGTAGGGTCGGGGGAGATCTGGTTTTAAAAAAAGCCAGTGTAAAAAAATGTTGAGGAGTTACCTAACTAAACTAAATACACCAAATATCAAAATTTGTAATTAGAATTTTACGCATGCGTTAAATTACAGTTTTTTGCACACCTTTAATTTTTTCCTGTAGTTTTCCTTGATTAGGTTGCTGTAGTAGCTCAGACGGCAAAAAAAAAACTTCTAAGGTAAAGAGTAGTCTTAATTAAGACCCATTACTTCTGAAGCTAATGTGAGGGTTGGAACCTTCTCATAATACAAAAAGTTTGCGCTGCATACCATTCGGTTTGAATGTTTTGCGTCACCTCAGCACAAATTGGATATTTCGGAGTTGAAGAGAGTGGATGTGTGTACAAGAAGATGAATACCGCACATGGTTTAGTTTTGTCTCTCCCGCGAGAGCAAGGATTTATGACGAGTAATGTCTTTTTATTGCGTCTTTCCCACATACTGCTGTAACTTTATAACGAGATGTAATATAAGAGCTGGGCTTAGGTGGGTTCTCCATGAAACTACAAACGTTAGACTTTCATCTTTTACTTACTTTATGTGTACATAAATAATTATATTTCATTTGCAAAGCCTTAGTTTTGGCGTTCCTCTAAAAGGCGGGATAATTAAGAGAAAGTATTCATGCTACGCATAATCATAAACAGACTATGTTAGATAACAAAAAAAAGTACCAGTTGGTCGGTAGGTTGTGTAAGCAAAGAAAAGGAAACATAAAAAGCTGATACAAAACACAGTTTTTTAAAAATATTTCTTCCTCTTGAAAAATTGTAAGATTTTAGATTGTCAGTAAAAAAAAGAGATTTTAAAAGATGTAATGGACCCAGTTTTGTTACTATTTGTCCCCTGGGCGACGACCAAGGACATAACAGATTAATTTTTGCAATGAAATCTGCTCCCAAGCTGTGAAACATTTTCGTGGGACTAGACTTAAGGGGTTTTACTGACTGATTCTGTTCTAGTTTGTAAACTTAAGAATAGAGATTTTGTCTTAATGCTTCCATTGTATCATATATGACTATATCCCTAAAAGGGAAGCGTGGCAGAGTGGTTAGCGCGTCGGACTCGTGATCCGGCGCTGTCGGGTTCGATTCCCGACCATGCTATGTTGCTATGGTGTTGCAATTGCTTTATGAAAGCAATTTACCCTACCCTAACTTTTCCCAGTCCACCCACTTGTAAAATAGGTACCCAGCTACAGGCAATGCTGGAATTTGTGATATGCGCTGCAACACTCTGCATATAGGCTAAAAGTGGCCTTCAAATGTAATGGTCTGCCAGAACATTAGTGGCGCTGCTCTATAGGGAAACAGTTACGCTGAGTAACGAAGCCAAATTTCCAGAAAAGGGTAAAGTAGTGGAATAAAAAAATAAAGAAAAACATCTGATTTGTCACATTAGGGACAAGTCATATAAAGGATTAAAGTATACATTTAATGGTTAATCGGAAAGGAGTTAGAGGGTGGTGAAAAGCAGAAAAGGAGGGGGCGGGGGCTGCTCTGTTAAGCGAGATAGGTTAAAACGAATACATATTGGTTAAAGACAGATAGAAAACAGGAGACGGAGGGAGGGAAAGACAGGCAGAGAGAGAGAGAGAGAAATCACGTTTCTTCTCTTTAAAACATATATCGTACTTCTATAATAGTGTACCTGGATGTACTGATCATGTGAAATATGTCAGCTAGACTAATGCTAGATTATTTTCAATTCATGTACTTATGTAACTTTGTATTGACTGAATAAACTTGATTGGACTTGAGTTGAATTATTTTTTCATAATGTTATTAATTTTCATTCCTTATTAAAATTTTATTTTGTGCAGTCATTGAAGAATCTCACCAAAACTATGGTTACTTTTTAAATTTTTGACCGATGAGCAGACCAACGCATCCTTTTCTTTATTTTAGTTTCTAACGAGATCTAATTGTCGAATGTTACGTTCAATGCTATGGCTTCATTGTTAACCAGGCTGTAGGTCAAGGGTTCTCAATATTAATAATGCTTCATCAGAGGCTGGCGCAATGAATATTAGGCCTGCAGTACTGTGGTCTAACCAAGAACAGAATTAGGGGATCATTGTGCTCTTTATCATCAAATCATAATTAAAGTTATACCTTTCTTGTTTGGAGACTTGCTTACAATTTCAATGAGCTCGCTTGTATACAATTAACTTCAAATATTATTTAGACAAAGGTTTTAGCGTTTTAAATTTCTAGGAAATTAAATTTAAATAATGAAATATAAACTTTTAAACAAGGACGTCGATCTCTTGGGACATATTGCCATTTTTTAGGTTTTTAGCTGTAAGGTATTAAAGACTAGCGATAATATGAAGAAAAATTTTACGGAAGTAACACCTATGTAAAGTATCAGATGTGTACGTTATGTGAATGTGACTATGGGTAAAGGGGCGTAAATTTAACGAGAATATCAAACCGTGGGTAGGTCTAAGTTAGTGTCTTTTCAGTTCTATGCAAAAACTGTAGTGCGCGGATGCGGTCACTGCAGACTAGCATGGTTTACTTGCTCACGCACTCAGAGATTTGGAAGCCCTACATCAAGGGCGGTGCTAATGCCAGCGGAGTTTTCAGGAATGAGTAATAGTAACGGTCATTGGATAAATAAACAGGCACAGACAAATGTCTGATGATCAGTCATGTAGATAGGTCTAGGGTGAGTTGGCCTGGCTTCCTCGTCAGTCTCCCCACTACATGTTATTACGTGGTAACTACAAACGTCGCCACGCATCACATATTATATTAACGGGCGATACAATACAAATCTTCATCAGACTTTGGTGAATTAGATTTTATATTTAAAAAAACGGCCCTTCAGTCTTCAGGGAAAACTAAGGAGGGGCTTTAGCCGAATTGAATAATCCATTTGTTTAAAATTTTTTTTAAAATTGCATCATGGCCCATATGTAAAGAAAATATAACATTATTATTATTATTATTATTATTATTATTATTATTATTATTATTATTATTATTATTATTATTATTATCAAAATCAGTATTATCAACATTATGATTGTTATTATTATTATTATTATTATTATTATTACTCTTATTATTATTATTACTATTGATATTATCATTATCAGTACTACCATTATCATTTCATCATATTTATTGTTGTATGTTGGTACTATTATCATTATAGTAATGACCAATATTTAGATTGTTATTATTACTTCTACTACTACTAGTGGTAGTAGTAGTAGTTGTAGTAGTAGTAGTAGTACTAGTAGTAGTACTAGTAGTAGTAGTAGTAGTAGTAGTAGTAGTAGTAGTAGTAGTAGCAGTAGCAGCAGCAGTAGGAGTATTAGTAGCAGTAGTAGTAGCAGTTGTAGTAGTAGTAGTAGCAGTAGTAGTAGTAGTAGTAGTAGTAGTAGTAGTAGTAGTAGTAGTAGTAGTAGTAGTAGTAGTAGTAGCAGCAGACCAAACTGTGGTTGAAGTCATACCAAAGGTAAGTATAGAAAATTTTTTGTCCTAACTTGATTAAAAGAAATGCACATTTTACCTAAAATATCTTTACATCTAGAGGAAATCTTATGGCTAGTTCTGTTGTGTTTATTTTTAAAGCTATTTAGGAAATGAGCGTATCAGTTTCAAGTTTGACAAGAGAGTACATATTTTGAAGTATACAGCGATTTAAGAGTGTCAGATTGTTCATGCTGAAATTTTTAGATACTATCGATAGACTTAAGTTAGAGTAAAATATCCACATAGGAACACAATGTAGGATCAAAAGAAGGCGGAACCCAAGATGCAACTTGCAAAAGAGAGACCCTATATATATTTAATGGCCATTTATTTTACTTGAGCAGTTAAGCAATTTAAGTCATACATGTATTTAAATTAGCTTCACTTTTTCAAAAAGCTAAAGACTGGCCTTGATTCATAATATTTGTTGGTATAACATTATTCTGATAATGAGCCCAAACGAAATCTTTTAGATAAAGGTAGCTAGAAGTAGAAAGAGAGAAAAGCACAAAAAATATTTAGAACGAGATGGAGAAAGGGGAGAGAGACAGACAGAGATAGAGAGTGGTTTGGAGTGTGGAGAGAGAGAAGAACAGTCTATAATATAAGAGTCACAGCTAGAGCAAGGAATACTCGTATGTTTTTCTTTATTTACCATAAATAAGTTTGAGGAAAATACGACACATAAGAACTAAGTGTAAATAAGACTAATGGGCAGCGGAAAGTAAGAAAAAGTAAGACTGTAACTAATTGACGTTCAGCAAGTTTTGACGCTCGGTTGAGAGCACGGGCCTGGAGATTGGAGCCAGATGCCAGATCAAGTTCATTTTCTATGACTGACCGCTTGCTCAAGCATTAGGTACCTCCGGCTCCAGACTGAGTGAAAATAACCTTTGCTTAGCACCAATGTGGAAAAAGGAACTAGATCTAGTATAGTATGTCATTTCGGCCAAACTTGTTGAGATGCTTCGAAAATTTAGAGGTCACAAATGTAGGTAGGTATTACCATTACAAAAGGTACGGTGGCTTAGATGGGTCAGCTTTCTTTTCAAAATTGCAGTTGCAAATATTGTTTTGCAACGGGTGGGTGCACGGGTTTCAAGTAAATTGAGAGGAGGCTAAATTGTTCAATAGAAGGATAGATAGATAGACAGCTGGATAGCTAGCTAGCTAGTTAGGTAGATATATATATAGATAGATAGATAGGTAGATAAATAGACAGATAGATAGATAGATATTGTTAATATAGATTGGTTGGATTAGATCTATGTATTATTAGGCTAGGGTATACAAATAACTATATTCAGGAAAATATTATAAAAGTACGAAAAATATATATAAGAAATGTTCTTAATTAAAAAATGATTTTGTCGCCTCGCATTTTTGTTTCTTTTACGACGAAGATCAGCCCCATTTTCGCTTGGCCCCTCCTTTTCTATCTGGGTCGCTCCACCCCCTTTCAGCTACACAGGCCACACACTCCTACTGTTTTCCTTGCAGCACCTGTGATGACAATGAACAGGCGGTGTTTATTCACCTGGAATTCAGAAAGATAACTACTACCATTTTATATTTCTGTAAACGGTAAGCGCACAATAGGAGTGAAACACGCGTTATTGTTATTTTTTTTTTCTATCAGTAAATTCAAATGTTCCAAAGAATACCGGTATTTGAATATTAAGATCGGAGACAAAAAATATTGACAAGCACCGTTAGGCCTCTTTTTTTTACAATAGATGTCGGTATGCAGTATATTTACAAACCCAACAAATGTAATCTAAACAGTTGTAAACGTTAATAAATCATGAAATTGACAAGTAGTCGATAAATATAGACATTTACAATCATTGGCAGAATGCGTGTTTCTGGGCGATATCCATTACAATGTTTTTCTTTCCTACTGCTGCACTGTAGTTTGGTGGAAGTAGATGGTTTTCGTAGAGCTATTGATGACCTGAGTCCAGACGCGATAAGTAGCTAAATTCACGTCTATACAATCAGCGACCTCCATGCCCCCTGTTATTCACTTCCCAGTGTGTAAAAACAGAGATCGAGGGAGCTCTCTGGGAGGTCTCAGAATGCGATCATCACATAACACTTAGACTCATGGTAGGCTCATGGGTAAAAGAATTTATATGTCATTTGTCTCTGTATATCTCAGTTTCAACCCTAGGCTAAAATGTGAGATAAAACAAAATAATTTTGGAATGAAATAGCTCAAGGTCATAAAAAGAAAAAAGTCTTGATTTCTTTGTGGGGTTTTTTTCCCAAACGTTTAGCTTGGCTTATACTTAAGAAAAACAGTTTAGAATGTTTGCACCTTCCACCCTCTTAATAATTATTCGCTTTATCTGTGGCGCATCGACTTGAACTGTAAGAAGAAAACAAACGCTCAAGTACAAAAAGAAAGGTCGAAACTTCTGGACAACCAGTGGCAAATTAGTTTGAAAAGAAAACACAAGTAAACTGTATTAAAGTGGCGAGAGTGTGGGTATCTTCAATTTTTTTTTCGAGAGGGCAATTATACAACGATGACCCCGAAGGGCTCCGGCCAAGTTTCCAGGGTGGCATAACAAGACTGGCGTCTGAACTGTACCCCACAGGGTGCAGGCGGTACGTCTAACTCTGGCCGACCTGAGGCCGTAGCGAGTACATGAACTAAGTACAGTGCAAGGTTGTCTCAGTGCTGTAACCAGTTCAGACTAAAATCAGACTTATGGGTTTTCTTTTCGCACTCTCCCAGCAGTTAGTTCACCAGGCTGGCCAAGGTGTGAAACTTGAACTTAATAATAGTCTCAATCGATGCATGTTTGTCACGTAGGTTTCCAGTCCCCTGCTTGGAATGATTTGAAATGCTTTCTATCTACTTTTTTGTCATCGCTTGAAGACGTCAGTACATTAAATTTGTTTTGATGAAACTGTTATTTATCACAGAAAAGACAAAATTTATTTCATTTGAATTTGGTGCTGCAGCTCTTTATTTAATCGTGTGTGTGAAGTCTTCAAATCAAAATAAAAACGTTTTTCTTTGGTAGAGGATAAACTTTCAGAGGGCTTTATTTTTTTTAAATTTAAAGAATTTTCGCCTTAAAAATCTTTAAGTCTTAGTAGAGATTGACTGAAAGAAAAATAAAAACGGTTACCATATTATTTCACACAGTTATCTGCAACTTAAAGTAGTTTATTCTTTTCAAAAGTAAGATTAAGGAATGTCTTGTTATGCCACCCGGGAAACTTGGCCGGTTCATATCTACTTCTTTGCTCATTATCTCAGACTTTTTAAACTAGCAAGCAATGAAAAATACAAACGAATCCACCCTGAAAAACGCAAAAAACGCAAAAAATACTTGCCCTACAATTCAAGCCATGGTAACCAGTAATTGTGGGTGTTAAAGATACCTCATGTCTCAAATTGGAAAAATAACGATCTAGGACAGTTGACGGTGAAACATTCAAATATATTTTTCTTTCAGCCAGTTTGCCAGCTAAAGCTTTCAAACAGGGTGTTTTTGTTTATGTTAGATCCACGCGCTATGTCCGCGAGATACAACAAATCAAACTACTACTGCAGCGACTAACTAGGGGCAGCCAAGGACCTCTATTATTCGTAACTTATTACCCCAAACTTTCAATGTTCTCCCCAGATATCGGTGTGAATCTTCGAAGTGAATAGTCAGGACAAAATGATGCAAATGATGCTTAAGCGTTGTTTTTTTATCTTTAAAATCTTAAGAATTTTTACCTTCAAGGACGAGAAGGTTCATTTGGATGAAAATGAATGAAGAGGTTAAATTCGAAACTTTGAAAATCTAAGATTGTTGTTTTATTTTAAAGTTTTTAATGAGAACACTTTTAAAATTAAAATTCTTTGTTCTTGAAAATGACTCGACCTTTTCTTTAAAAAGAAACAGAACAAATTAATCACAATAATTATGATGTTGTGAACATTTTGTTAAGTTAAGCGTCAGGGATAGGGTGGGGCTGAGGGTTATTTTTACGGAGGGAAATTTTGTTAAGACAAAGAGTAGCGTCTCATTTGCAAGAGTTAGGTAAGTGTTTGAGTGAGACGTACAGTTAAGCTTTATGTCAGAATTAGAATTGGTGTTAGGATCAAAATTACTGTATTGAATTAGGCTTGGTTTTAAAGCAACGGTCAGCGTTAGGGTGGATGGTAATGGTTAGGTACGAGTCTGAATTTAGAGCACCGCTACGTTTTGCGTGGGTCAGGGGTTGAGTTAGGGAGTGATTGCCGGTACCTCGCACTGCGTCATACATGATTTATATCATGTTATATTGGAAAAGTGTTCTTTTTTCAACGCCTATGTTTTGTCATAACTATTAGTTTTCATCAGGAACCATGGGAAAGAGAAGAAAGGCAATTGGGAAATTGTCAAGAGACACAAGCAGGCAAAAGGAGGTGAAGACGGAGGACATTGAAAGTGTTCATGAGCACTTTGGAACCTTTCATGTATTTACTTTGAGTACTAATTATTGTCGCTACGAAATTCGTTCTTTAGGATTCTTTCACTTTTTGTTAACTCTCGCCTCTAATTCGTTCTTGTTATATATATCGCTAATTTTAGGTCATAATTAGTATTCCTCATTTATATTAAACCAGAAAATATGCTTCTGCCCTTTGTCCTGGTGTGCTGGTAATGAAAATACTCATTTCCCTTGTACTGAAAAGGTTGTTACCAATAGGCAATGTACATTATAAACGAGCTAATGAGATAGACAAATTAACCACCGGAACAGACGTTTTCCTTTAAATTTTGTTTCTTAAAAAAAAGCATCTGATTTTAACCAAAAACTGAAAATCAACCTTTCACTTCTTAACTCAAAGGAACACCTACATGGCTCTGATTATTTCACATATGATTGCTGTTATTGAATTAGCGTGAATAGGGTCATAAAGATCCGCCTCAACCAGGAGTGCATTAGGATTTACGTTACATATTCCTTAACTGATCCAGCATTGAATGCCTTTAAATGTTTTCCAGATGGTGCAGAATTTTTCTGCGTCTATAAATCTGTTTGGAGTTGTAGTTTTCAACAGTTTCTTGTGTCCCCTTACATTGCACGCTGCGAAGCATGATATTCTGGCCGGGATGTCCCTTGTACAGACACGCCTACCAAGGAGAAGTTGAAGTTATGGAATCTATAAAAACATATTATATCCTCGGTTAAAAAGCGTACTTCTAGCATGTAATTTTGTAAAACATCCTCGGTGCAGGTGCTTTTGATGAAATCTCTTTACGCTTGCTGGGCCACTAGGATGTTGTGAATATCAAACTTACCACAATTTGTTTCTTGGCCTCGACCTAATGTTCAAACTTTTCTCTTCTTTACTTGCCTTTTCGTTGTCTTTACAGTTTACGCAAGGTAAAAATAATTTAAAATGCATAGGATTAACTGGTTATATGGACAGATTTAGCTTACAAATTTTTTGAAAGATGATTGTACGGCTAAAAAAATCAAACTAAGTCAGCTTTGTTTTCACGTCTTACCAGGAATCAATTAAAGATGTACAGGTGAAGCACAACTATTGAACGGCTGAGAATCTTGACAATTACATGAAATACTCTTTCCGTTCTTTTTAATCCGCTGTCAGTGGATTTATTCAATGGGTCCGCTAAACCCAGTTTCGTAAACTATTTAGCTCGGATTTTTTTCAATAGATTATCAACAGCGAGGCTTGTAGAACAGTAAATGTGTTTTATCGGTGCACGAGTTTGTAACAATGAAATCTGCTGACATTATAGTAAATAGCTAGTTTCAAAATACATATCTAAAACCATACAACCTTTTTACCAAAACCTATTAATGGATTACAATTCAACTCTCTCTCTCTCTCTCTCTCTCTCCCTCTCTCTCTCTCTCTGTCTATGTCTCTGCCTCTCTCTCTCCCTCTCTTTCTCTTTCTCTCTTCCCCTCTTTCTTTCTATTTCAACCTCTACATACTCACACACACATATTAGCTGCACATCTATGCAGTTTCCTTATGTTTTCAACATTCTGTCCCTCTCTTTAATACTCTTTAACTCTGTCTGCAGCACCAGTATCATTTCTTTCCGTCTTCTGGGTTTCTTATTTTGTTTTTAGGGACTTTAAAATTCATTTTGCTTGTAAACCATGACTCTTTGCTTCTTATATTGCACATTCGTGTTTCATAGACATTATGAATATTAAAGCAAAATATCTCGACCGCCGATTATGTGTTATCACTCGCATAAAGTTGATCCACCTGCGCTTGTCTCTCTTTTCATAAGTCAATGCATATGTTTGTTCATTTTTATATGTCGCTCTGAATGTATTTTTTGTTTGTTTATCTCTCTTTATCTTTCTCTCTTTCCCTCCTTCTCTATCTATCAATCAATCTGTCAAGTTAAAAAAAACTACCAACCTTTTAGATTAATAAATTTCTAGAATCTTAATACGAATAATTTATATACATTACATCGATCCATTGATCTGATTTCGATCTATGAACTTGCTTGTTAAAATCTTCTATCTAACCCACCGTCGTCTACAACCTTGCCTAGTGTAAGGAAGAAGGTTCGTCTTTTGTTTATTGAAAGATATCGGTGTATATAGACAAAAAGCGCTAAACTCAACAAACGTCGAGACCTGCAAGACGAAGGCCCTCGAAGGGCTCTGTGCAAGGGGGAGAACCAGCAATAAATAAACTAAGGAGCAAGAAGCCCTAGGTGAGCCGGTGTCAGCGCCAAGAACGAGTGAGTTTTAATAAGGTTGGCGGAAATCTCCAAGAACTAGGCCCGCCGGGTATCGACTGGGAGAAAGTACGGATCACTTGAGAGTGAGACACTTTCGTCCAAATAAACAAACCTGCAGCTTCAAAGACAACACCACAATAAACTGAAACGAGATCGAGGTAAAAAGTATCTAGATAGTGGTGGGAGAGGAAGGGGAGGCGACTGGTCATTCAATCGTGTATAAACAGTTTTGAAGGGATAGAGGTCTAATAGAGGTCTCAATGCCGAGTATTATTGTTTGGGGGAAAGGAGTACGGATGCACACGTCAAGAAAAATTCATTAACCATAAAAGACAGCTATCACAAAAAATTTTTATTTAGGGCTCTCTCGAGGAGGAATTGGGTCTAAGAGTGCTAGATTCCGCATAATTATGACAAGAGATGATTTAAGATAACTTTATTCTTACGTTGCGGGCGTACCGACTCGAAAGGTGAACAAAAAACTAATTTGGTTTTACTTAACAGGAGGTCCTTACGTAAAAAGCAGTAACTGTAGCTAGTGTATGCTCGTAAGAATCAGCTTATTTATCATTTGATAAATGATTTAAGGCATCTTCCAACTCATTGTTATCGAAGATTGTCAGACTTTTCCTTTAGAAACTGCATGTATAGAGACCAAGAGCAGCGATTTTGTTACCGTATTACACATTTCATAGCAAGGTAGATAATTTTTTTGTGTCTCTATCTTTGGCCACAAATACGTTTCCCTGTTAGCAGGAAAGATGATTGTTTACAGAATCTTTTTAGCACTGTAAAGAACTTCTTAGTTCTTCAAAAGATAGCCTATATGTCAGAACAACGTATGAGGAACAGCACACATAGCACAAAACCCCTAGGCAGATGAGAAAGGAATCGGAAAAACGGAAACAATATTGACCTACGATCGCTTCGATAAAAGCTAACTCTTTCTCATACTCTTGGGGAGTAAATCTTCAAGCACTTAAACACTCCGACCTAAAATACAGGATAAATAAATAAATAGTCTACAGGTAAAGAGAACATCGATTTAAAACCATAAGTCCATCTCGTTACAAACCAATCACTAGTGCAACGACAGCGCAACCAACAAAACCAGGAAATCCAAAAAGAAAAAAAACGTCAAATAGAAACTGCCTTTCTAAATTACAAAGGCGTATATTGCAAACACATGAACCATTTTCTCAATGAGGTCAAGCGTTATATCTCATCTTATTTTCTACATAATACTTACATTTCACAATACAATTTTATACAAAGATCTTAACAAAGATATGATAACAATGAAATAGTAAAAAAAAACGTTAATTTTTCTCTTTTGTAGAACAAACATAGGAAAGACGTATCAAAATTGAAGGAATTGTTTAAAATGTTTGATCTCACATGATTTCATCTTACAGCTTTTGGACGTCAAGCATATCAGCTAAATAAAAACACGCGTATCATGATTGTGCACGAAACTATAATCAATCGGAAAAGAATAGTGAGGTTTGAAGTTATTCGGCTTGGGACTTGACGCCACAGTTTTCTATATTCTTCCACAGACCACTGGGCCGGGCAAGTGGAGATCCACTTGTAGGGGAGCCGCTGTGATTGTTTAGTTAACATTTCCGATCCTTCCTGGTCTGTCCCTCCCTGGGGGAGCTGGCTCACTCCCTGGGAGGCCAGCTAGATAGCTTTCATCTGTGCGCACTGCGGACGCTCCGCTAGACTGCTCACTCAGGCTTAGGTTTGGGTGGGAGACGGTGAGATGACGCAGGAGCGCAGGGGTAGATCACTTGCGACGAGGTCTAAGTTAAGATTATTTTTGTTATTTTTTGCACGCACAATTTTATCTAGCCAAAAATTATCTTGTTTAAATTTTATGCAAAGCCTTTGATTGGCTTGTTGAACCACAAAGCCTTTGGAATCTAATGGCAGGCGGCATACTAGCTATCACTGTGATTATATCATATAGACAAGACAAGTCTTTTAAAAGAAGGGCATGATTATTCTGATTGTCATCCCCGCCCGTTCAACCTGGAAGTCTAAATAGGCAGTAATTTTTTTTCTTTATATTTGAGTTGCCAGAAATGCTATGCTTGAAAAATGTGTGTCTTATTACAAGATTTCTGAAAATATCTATGCTTGTTCAGTTCGCGACCAATATGCTCCTCCTCTTGTAAAAAATGCCAAAGTTTTTTTTTATTTGAAAGACAGGCCAGGTTGTACTAGTGTAATGAAATGCAGTACCAATGAGAGAGTGCTGCATCAAATTTAATTGTAATGGTTTTTTGTGGGAGAGTTTCAAAATAGACTACTGCCAGTCTATACAGACTTTGAAACATATAAGCCTATCAACTTAAACTTTTCTAGAGTTGCCCACTGTTTTTAGCATCCCCCCCCCTCTCCCAATGGTACCGCCTCATGCTCACGTGTTCCTTTTTTATTATCTCAATGTAAACAAACGTTTTACTTTTATGCTTATTTCACTTTTTTACACGTCTAGTACCAGTACCTGTACTTTACTACTGTTGTAATGTATGTCTGAAGTCTTCCTGGAGACGAACTGACCACCAGAGCGATAGAGCGTGAGTTTATCATTCTGACCAGTGCGCCTTTCATCTTGCTTGATTGCCTCATTAATTAGATTGGGGGAAGCATCGTCCTAGAAACAGTGGGGCTAGTGCCAGGATTTACAGAAGAAAGAGAAAGAAAGAAACCAAAAACGAGATCATTTACGCCTGACAGAGGCGGGGGAGGAGGGAAAGGTAGAGGGTAGGCTGGAAACGCTTGAAAAAAAACAGAAAAAATAAACAGCAAAAAGGTAAAATAAAAAAAGTGGATGACTAGTCATACCGATGTGGATTCTAATGAGGATGAGATCCAGGAAGTCACACTGCAGGTGAGGGATCCAGATCATTGTGTCCAGGTTAGTCGCAGAAAAGACGACCTGCAGCTCTAAAAGAAGGTACAGTTCACCTCGGTTCAAAAACGAAAAAAAAGTTGACCTATTTTATAAACGATGCAAAACACTAGGGTACAACGTTTGAAGGTACAAATAGATTTTCAATACGACTTTTGACGAGGGGCGAAATTTTAGAGGTAGGTGATAGTTGTATGAGGGAGAGATACAACAAAGTGATCAAATCTGTGAGATAAGCTTGACGCTGCACTGCAGTGGGTCTTTATGTCCAAGATCAAGGAGACCGTAGCTCATCTCCTGGTTGAGGGGAGATAACCCTTAGGGGGCGTTAATTAACTTACTCTGGCGGCGGGTAGCCCTCCTAAGAAGAATCAAACACCAAGCTTTAATCTGCAGGCTTCCATGATTGTTCTTGGAGATTGCAATAACGCGCGTTACCCGATAAACCAACAAACGAAGGAAAAGGTGCTGTCTAAAGCCCTAATCAGACCGAAATTAATCCTGCAAAGCAAGTTGACTACAAACAAGATTTCCCTGATACATGTACCATAGAGATGCCGCTCGATAGCGTAAAGAGTAAAATAGTGAATTTCAAGAAATACAGTTTCAAAGAAAGATGCTTCTAAATTAAATCAGTCATTGGCCATATTTTGCTTGTATAGGCTGAGAGAACGGACCCGCTAACCTTTTCTTTGGTTACGGTCTGGCTGTTTTAGCTGTTGTTACGGAGTGGATGCATTTTCAAAGTTTGTGTGTGTATGATAGGGAACATGAATGAAGCTTGTTTTTTGGATTCATTTTCGCGACGGACATAACTAAAGGTTTTTTAGCATTTTTTTTTTAATCCATTAGAAATGAGAATGAGGTTTCAACAAGAGAAGCAGAATTTTTTTTGACGTCAGTCCGAGTGAGATTTAATAATGACAGAATGTGCCGATTTACATTCTGAAATCTTCATGGGAAAATATTGGAAAGACAATACTGTATGAAATAAAATGGGACTAGACACTGTCCTTTGAATAAAATGTTTGAAAATTTGCGCTATAGTTTTTTCTTTAAGAATTTTTTTGTTAATTTCTTAGTTTTAGACGCTAAATCATCTATGAAATTAAGAAACTTACCTAAATAAAACCTTAAATAATCTAGGTCCATATTACAATAAACACTCAAATATTTTTTTTTATTTTGTCTTCTGGCGAAGGGACGCTACTCTTGTTTTACCTTTAATCTCAATTTCTTGACAATTCTTTGTTGCTGTATAAAAGAAGGTTAAGATATGCAGCTAACTCCTTAGAGGCCAATTTTTAGCCGAAAGTCTTATCAATTATTTGGTCCTATAGAACAGTATAATTAAAGAGACGTTAACAAAACGGATTCCAACTGAATAGAAAAAAAGAAAGGATAGATGAATACTTTAGGATATTAACTTATATTGTAGTTTAAGCATAATGTTTGGCAAACTTCTCGAATACATAATTTAAAATAAAATAAACTGAAAAAATTTACAAAGTAGTTTTAACCTTTCAGCAAATTAACATTAAGTTTTAGTAAATAAGAATTTTTAGTTTTTTAGATTTCAATAGATTAGATTTCATTGTCGGAAAACTCACATACACTTCAATTTGATTTAAAGCCCACGGGCATTTAAAGCACGGCAATGACATTAAAACGATTTTCTTGGCAACAGGGGGTGA
>BMAT01007596.1:612483-633816 GCA_019649035.1 Elysia marginata | reverse complement strand
GGCATTTTCGGATACTTAGATAAATAGCCACTGCAAGCAATATGCCATTCACTATACGACACTTAAGTGGAACAAAGTAAGTTTTGGGCATTAGGCTAAAAAGGAGTCTCGAATCACGGATAGAGAATGGACATAATTTTTTTTTATGCTCTCATTGTACAGGTTGAAATAAGAACGTTAGAGACAATGCAAGGTGCAGTGGAATCGTGAGAAGGCGGAGCAGTTCAGCTAGGCTGGGGAAACAGGACTCCCGCGGTGAATTCTTATTCAATAGAAGAAGCGTCAAGAATGAGGTGAGCAGATTATGTTTGTACACTGCACGTGTGTCTGATAATGCTCTTCGCATCTCCAGTAATGTGAGTTATGTCAGTGCGCACCGCCATCCCTGATGGGTTCCACATGCGGCAGCCGCGCGGCAGTACGGGATTTTCCCCTCAGCAGATTTTTGCGGGATTCTCCGCTTTAGTTTTCTATTTCATTGTGGTTTAAAATGTTTGGGATTATAAAACTACATTTTACACAGCAATCAAAATGCTAACTAGCTTTCCTAAGTAAGCAGGCCTATTGTTCTTGCATGCAGGTGCGAAATGTGGCATTGATCTACACCATTTTGAAGTCTAGTAATCTATATACTTGTTTGAGTATCTCTAAATGATTGTACAAATCAACTGCCTATCAAATTATTAAATAAACCAAGAAACAGCTTGAATCTACACACTCTTTGCAAAACCAATTGCCAAGTAGATCGTTATTTAGCTAGGTTTACAGTGTAACAAAGCTGTGTAGTTGGACCATGCGACTAGATAACTCGGACTGCTTGAACTCATAAAGGATTATCATTATTTTACCCTAAAAAAATTGTTTTTACCTACGGGTGATAATTTCTGAAATTGATAAACAGGTTGGATGCAGAAATCGTTACTCATTACTTAGAAAGAGAAAATGACCCTTCGGATTTCACGTCTGTATCAGGCCTGGAGCACAGAAGGAAAACTTTTAGAAACATTTCCCTGCGAGAGATTCTTGATGCGTAGAACAGAAGCATTGAAACTTTTGAGTCGTGTTAAATGTCATCGATTTCATTGACTTTTTTTACTGTATGACGCAAGAAATTTGGTGTCTAATGAAAAAAAAAAGCGGCACCGACATTGACATCAAATTAAAAACATGAGCGCGCCTGAATTAAAACCCGTACCTAAAACTACATTGTATTCTTTTTATTTTCGCTTGCCAGATGTAAAGTAGACCTAACAAACATCTCTTCCATTTATTTTCATTTTCTTTTTTACCAACACACCGCAAGTGGAGAGATTCAAAAGAGATTGATCCTACCATAATTAAGGCGAATTATGTCTTTGTGCAAGTGAATCAGGAGAAATGAAGAGTTTTGGGGAAGAAAAAAAGAACAAAGTAGAGAAAATGGACTTCACGTTTAGATACAGTATAATAAAAAGTATAATAAAAAGACAATGGCGCTGAGACGTTTTTAGAAGGAAAAAAAACATAAAAAACTTAAATTAAGGAAGAGAGAGAGAGGGGGGGGGGGTAATAGACGGTATTGGGTTAAACGATATGGATTAAAATTTAGCAGAGAGAGAACCAGAACACAAAAACTAAAAAAAAAGTAGAGAAGGAAGGGGTGGAAAAGAGGTTACTTTATATTTTACATAGACTGTTTATCTCATACTCAGAGTTTGAAAACGTAAAAAGGGGGGGAGGGCATAGTTATAAGAAGAGGGACATGAGACCGAGTGAAAGAGAGTGAGAGAGAGAGGGAGGAGGGGGAGGGGGGGGTAAGAGGATTCCGATACCGTAGATAACCGATATAAAGCTTTACTTAAAATAAAAATGAGAAGAAGAATGGGAGAAAACAAACCTCATTGAGGATGTGTTGCTAACGTGTGGGTTGTTTTCTTACATTTAGCTAGTAAGCATAATAGTGAATGTAATTTATACACTAGAAAACCCATTAAAGTAAGCGTGCATAGCTTACGCCTCGGAACTTTTTTTCAATTTTTGCACCATTCAACATGTGATTTGAACATGAGTATTTGTTCATACTACTTGAAAGATTGCTGGTTTTAATACACTGTCAATGGTAACCAATTAACAAGATGGAAAAAGAAGAAGAGAAAGGTTTGTAAATAGGTCTAGTTTTAAAAATACTCCACTGTCATGATAATTGTGTGAGCTAAAGCCTATAGATCTAGGTGATGATGCGAATGTTAGCCAATACACTATTTTTTTCTTGATCTAATCCCATATGAGATAGATCTAGATCTAGGTTTATATTGTGTGCCCTAAAACTATGCATGTTTGTGGTTATGTTTCTCTTTTTACTATTGAAAAAAAAGTAGAAAAGTAAGAAACTATCATGAATGACCATTGCATTTAAACATTAATAACAAATGATTTGTGTCTCTAGATATATCTAGTCACCAGATATACTTTAGCAGGTGATAAAACATCCTTGAAGGCATAACAGTCAATAAAAAAATTAGGTTTGGTCTTTGAGCAAATCGAGTTCTAGTTTTGTTTAATCAATGAATATTGTTTTGTCATGTCTAGTTAATCTTTGTCGTTTACTGTGTTGACGATGTCAGATGATGTTGAGAAGAAATCAAGCCCTACTTCCAATTCAAACGCGGCGCAAAATGATGACGTAAACGAAGGTATTGACAATGTTGCCGGTGAATCAGAGGATATCCAAGCACAAAAGTCAAACGAAGACAATGCGTTTCTTAATACCACTGATGAACCTGAAAAACCTGATGTTAAAAATGACAGTGACGAGATGCAGGATAATACACAAGAAATACAAAAGCAGAGGTCGAACGAAGACAACAGCGCGGTTCCTTGTATCGTTGATGAACCTGAAAAAACCGATGCAAAAGCCGAAAACGGCCAAGTGCCTGATAATGCACAAGAAGTAGATGAAACAGAACAGAGATTATCTGGTGGGGCTATTACAGAACAGAGATCATCTGGTGGTGCTTTAACAGAACAGAGATCATCTGGTGGGGCTATAACAGAACAGAGATCATCTGGTGGGACTATAACAGAACAGAGATCATCTGGTGGGGCTATAACAGAACAGAGATCATCTGGTGGGACTATACTTATTGCCAGTGAAAGCCCGCAGACACCGTCCAGAGACGAGTCTGGACATGAGGGTGGAGCAAAGGAAAGTTTCAGTACGGTAGACACAAAGAAAACAAAACTGCATCCAGCTCCTCGAGGGAGTGGGGGGAAAAGTCCCGAACCAAGTCCAAAAGCTAGCAAAAAACATCTATCAACAGCGGAAGAAAAACAGAGCAGGAAATCGCGTGAGCTTGATCAAGATGGAGCAGCGTCGGGGCGGCGCAAAAGTGAAAAATCTGAAGCTCCAAAGCAAAGCTCCAACGAAAAAACTGCTTCGGGGAAAGGGAAGAATAAAACCACAAGAGAGGAAGTCTCCAAAACAAACGTTGCGCGTGGAAGCTCTACAGCAGACCAGACACAGTTAGTGACTGGGAAATCAAACTCTAAGTCAGACGCAAGCAGGATCGAAGCTGGAGTCACAAAATCCGAGGCGAAACTTAAAACAGAATCTTCAGAAGCAATTCAAGGACTTGAAGACGCAGCTAAAGGCAATGATCTAGCCCCTATGCCTCTCAATATGTCTTCAGATTCATTGCAAGTAAGAGCAGAAGCGGACGCAGATGAGGAGGCGCGTTCAGCAGTTGTTGTATGGGAATGGGAGCAAGAGCTGGACGAGTATGATGAGCCTGATATTTATCCATCAGAGAAAGACTACATCATGGTCCCAGTTCAGGTAGAAATATCTGACGATGAAGAAGAGGAGGTTGTGGAACAGTTTGCACAAGAAAAAGTAAAGTTTGAAGGCGTAGAAGCAAACCAAGAAAACGTTGTGGCTGATGTCCAAAACAAATCCATTGCGCAGGAAGACGTTTTAAAAACCCCAGAAGCCCCTCAAAAAGATAGTTTGATAGAAAGCGATGTAACTATCTCGTATGAAGGCCAAATAGATCATGCGACACAACGGGCAGGAGAAGAAAAGCCTAGTTTAAAAGAGCCGCCGGATGTAAGGACGTATGACAATTCAAAAGAAACAAGCAATACGAAAACAGAGAAAGATATAAGCGATACTGTCCAGGAACTAGATCGCGAAAATGCAGATAATTTGGATAAAGACAATAAAGATAAACCTGTAAAAAAGGAAAATGAGGATGTTTTAGTTGGTGGGGAAGCAGAAGTAAAAGAAGAGAAAGTAGAGGAAAGCACAATATTAAACGTCGTCACAAAATCAAGCAATGACAAAGTCAGCCAACAAGAGGCAGTTGAAGAAGGCAAAACTAGAGAAAGAAGAAGTACAGTCGAAGTTGAAGGTATCGGTGAGTCTGAAGTTCAAGAAAAAGTTGATGAACCAAGGGTAGAGCAAGGGGCTGCTCAAGAGCACATGGTCGAAGAAAAGGAACAGATTGAGAAAAAAGAAGCATCAAATGTTTTCGTTGGAGAACCTGGTGACGAGAAAGCTGAGGCAGAGAAAATGTATGAAGTAAACATCTCGGCTGTTGCAGAAAAGCAAACAGAAGGATTTCAAACAGGCGAAGAGTTTACCGAAAGCGGGAGAGAAGAAGGGTCAATGGCTGAAGGGAGTTTGCCGAGGGTTTCTAATGCCGAAGAGGACGGAGTGGGTGAAGGAGGATCTTCAGTTAAGGATGTATTGTTTGAGTCGCGTGAGACAGAAAAAGATTTAAACGGGAAAGAGGAGAAAGAACAAGAAAACGGAGAGGATGGTCAGTCGAAGAAAGAAATTTTAACATTTGAGGAAGAAAAGGAAAAAAAAGAAGACGAAAAAAAGAGATTAAGAGATAGGAGAAGTACAGTAGCCAAAGAAACTTTACAACCACAAACGGATGCAGTCTCCGTCGCCACAACAGATGATGGAAATGATCAGCCAGATGAATTTGAAGTTGCTGGGTTACCAGAGGCCGAACCGGAACCCGATGAACCACCACCAAAGAGATACAAGACAGTAATGGTTAAAACATTGGTTCCAAGACCTCCCAAAATCCACTATGTTCCGGAGGAAGAGAGGAAAACACATATCACAAGTGACAAACACCTTTTTAGAAAACGTCCAATCTCACTAGTCATGTCATATGGTTATGACTGTCAGAGAATGGCAAATCTGCATGTGTTGGACAAAGACACATTAGTTTTTATGTCAGGGTTTGTTCTTACTTTTTTCAACCACAGAACTAAAGAACAAACTTATCTCAGGTGTATTGGCGGTTCTTGTTTTGGAGCTCTGGCGATTCATCCCAGCCGACGGCTGTTTGCTGCAGCAGAAAAAGGTGAAAAACCAATAATCGGCATTTGGTCTTGGCCTAAGTTGCAACTGTTTAGGAAGCTCAGAGAAGGAACGGATAAAATCTATGCATCTGTGAATTTTAGCCCATGTGGACGTTTTCTGGCCACACAAGGTGGAGAGCCAGATTATCTCATCACTGTGTACAACTGGCTTGCAGAGACGCCGGTGGTCAGGGTGAGGTCTCATGCTCAAGATGTATACAGAGTCACTTTCTCGAAAGAGCTTGCCGGAAGACTGACAACGTCGGGTCTTTGTCACATCAAGTTTTGGAAGATGGCTACCACCTTCACGGGCCTTAAACTCAAAGGCGACATTGGGCGCTTTGGACGTACAGAGCTGTCAGACATTGAGGGGTATGTTGAAATGCCTGATGGTAAAGTCCTCAGTGGTACTGAGTGGGGAAACTTACTTCTCTGGGAGAACGGTTTGATTGTGGCAGAAATATGCATTAAGCCTGATATACCTTGTCACGAGGGCATAGTTCGCAATGTAATCCAGGTAGAGGGTGAGTTTTACACAACGGGCCAGGACGGATGGGTAAGGACATGGCCTTTCGACACAGTGGATGCAGCAGAAATCAACACTACAGAAGAGAGTCTAAAAGTTCCGGTCAAGAGCTCAGGTCAGGTACTGATCAAAGAAAATGCTGACATATGGTACATCGTGCCTGATGTTGTAGATGACAGCTCAAGCTCCGTATATTGGTTTGCACAGGACGGTAAAGGAAGCATAATGCGAGCTGACCTTTCTTTCTTAAATACTGCTAAGGAGCCTTATCCTGTCCTCACTGCACATGGAGGGCCCATAGTAGGATGTGCTACATCGAAGATCAACTGCATTATGGCAACTCTTGGCACTGATGGGCAAATTAGAGTCTATGATTATATAAGGCATAAACTTCTTGCTTGCAGAACATTCAGCTCTCCAGGAACGGCATTGATGTGGCCAGGGGTCCATTTTGATCAAACTTGTAGCACCCTTTTAGCCAGCTTTGCTGATGGAACATTCCGGGCAATTCTATTGTCCGGTAAAGAAGAGGAAGGTCTACCGATGTCACTGGTCTTGAAACAGGTGCGTAAGCCACATTCTCGTCAGCTGACATGCTTTGATGTCGATACCAGTTTTCGATATCTAGCTACAGCCGGCGATGATGGTACAATGTTTTTCTTTGACATTAACAAAGACTACCTGCCTCTTTTCTTCATTGCTATGCCGGATTATAAATCTGTTATCTCGTTTAAATGGACCAAACAAGAAAGTAAAGATTTTTCTGACGAAGAACCATCTAATAAAATCATTGCTGCCCTCGATGGAGGAACTTTGGTGGAATTTTCCATGCCAAAGGCAGCTGAGTTTGACAGTACGATTTCATATTTTTTCCCGCATGTACAGTTTTTGCGACGTGTGGACTTTGTCAGCATTAAGTCTGAGCTGCTGCATAGCGAGGAGGTAGAAGTAGAAAGATTGGCAGAAGAGCAGCTTAATTTAGCTTTAGAGATCGAAAACCGAAAACGAATAGAAGACGGTCTGGAAACAGAATCTCAGCAGAACATCCGTCTTTTGGAGGAAGCAGAGGAGTTAGAGAGAATAAAAGCAGAGATGGGCCCTCAGGAAAAATGGCAGCCGTACAAACCACCGGTCCAGAGTCCAATCCAGGTAATGATACCGTCTGTTATTGACCATGACGAAGTTTTTCTATTGATGGGAGGCTATGACACTGGCTATCTTTACTTAATGCGCTTTGGAGATTCTGACAAACAGAACCCACTTAAAGAAAACCCTCAAGAGCCAGTGGCCTCTACAAAAATTGATGACTCTAAAGATAAAGCTATCACCGCATTTACAATGACCAATGAAGGAGATTACATTTTTCTTGGATTCTCTGATGGCAGGATCAGAGTACAGAGTGTAGAGTATCCTTACGCTTTGGAACACATTGACAAGCACTGGACGGAAGGAATACATGATTGTGTGCGTGGGCAAGTGACATCAGTATGTCTTGACAAAGATGGGTTTTTTCTTATTACAACAGGAAGCGATGGAAATTGTTTCTTGCTATCCCGTATGACGGACAAAGATTTTGATGCTTATATAAAGAAAGAGACTCTGCAGCCTGTTGCAGTTGTGGACATAGAAGAGGTAACAGACATAACAGATTCAAACGCCTATACACTTGAAGTTTTCAAAAAGGTGGAAAAAGAGATGGCCTTATTGGCAGAGGCAAAAAAGAATAAAACAGCCAAGAGAGAGGAAATCGCAAGGCTGCGTATATGGTACCATGAAATTCTGAAAAAGAACAACGAACTTCCCGAAGAAGTCCGCCTAACTCCTGTGGAACTTGCATTGACCACAGATAAAGAGGCTAGGCGGAAGGAAGATTTTGAGGCGTCGCTGAAGCAGCTGAAGCTGGAAACTGCTTGGTATACTGAGAGGGCTATTATAGCCTTAGAGAAAGTAAAGAAATTTTACATGGATGATGTCGACTACGAATTGTTCGAGCTTAGAGCTTTTAACTCCTGCTGCAACGTTTGGTCGTTCCGCATGTCCAAACTTCCTTCTTGGTTTGATGACGCAAAGGACAAAGTAGAAACACATGTCACACCTCATTCTGTAGATTCAGACACGGCTCCAGAGGACCTGTCTCCATCTTTTAGCGAATCATCAGTAATGTTGAAAAAGCCGGTGAAAGAACCGGGCATGGATCAATTTGTTTACCAAAAAATGATTCGCATGTGGGAAAGAAAAAAGAGAAAATTGATCAGGGCTAGAGAGTGGAAAGATTTTCTTCGAACTGAGCCGAAAAGTAGAGAGTTGAAAGAAGAAGACCGGGCCATAGACGAGGCGAGGGCAAATTTGGGAGATATGAAGCTTAAATCAGCTGCGGACTATAAAGTACCTGAGTCGAAAAAATTGACTGAACATCGGGGTCGGAATAGGCTGGTGCAATTGGAAGAGAAAATATATCATTATAAAAAGGAGTTCAATGAACTTATGCTTAAACTTCGGCAAGACAAAGTTGAAAGGCTTGCCAGGATGAAAGACTATAAAGAAAAAATTATTGCGTTTCAAAAGAAACTTTCTGACGAAGACATAACGCCGATACCAGAGATAAAACCTATGGTCATAAGTGAAGATCCCATGAGATCATTGAACTATACAGTTGAAGATGTCAAGGAATACAAGAGACATATCGAAGAAAAACTGAAAGCAGCTGCCCCAGCGGCGAAAGTTGTCAAAAAACAGGAGGGGCCATCTGTAAAACGGAAGGCTCCAACAAGCACGCAGCAAAAAGTCCCTACAGCTTCAGCGAGAAGCGTAGAGAAAGGTCTAAATACATTAGCTGCAGAAAGGAAATCTTTGGAAATGATGGTGGACCCCATACCCGAGGTGTTTACACCCTTGGAGCAGAGAATAATGCGCAGTGAAATCATAAAAGCGAACTTCTGGCAGAATCACTATATACAAAAGATTGAAGAAGAAAAACTTTGCTTCGATTCAAAACTTAAACTTTTGCGTCATCGTAAACTCAAACTAGATTTTTTGCTGAAAACCGCCGAAGCTAGAATGGTGTTGCTCACACAGGAGTTTATCTTAGCCCAGCAAAGCGAGGCCTTGGAGGCTTCTCTGGAACTCAAGATCCATGACACGTCAAAGGAAAAGAGAGAGTGCAGCAATGTCATAAAATCCCTCAACAAAAAACTCGATAATATCAAGAAAGAGATTGACGCCTTAGGAAAACAAAGGAACGCTTTGTTTAACGAAGTTGTCGCTTTGGCTGCATCCAAAGCGCCAGCCTTTGAGAAATATTTGGTTCGTGTGTTTTCCAAAAGGATGCCAAAAACTCGACCTCGTCCAGTTGTCACTTCAAACAGCTCAAATTATGAAAACGACAGCGAAGAAGAGGAAAGCAGCGAGGACAGTGATATGGACATGGATCTCAGTGAAGACGAGGACGACGGGTTAGATATTGATTTTCCTCCTCCCGAGCTCAACAAAGAGGTTTATGACAGGTAAGAAGTTAGGTCAACGTTTTAATATTTATGCTGCTTGATCGTCTTTAAAGGATAAATAGATTTTGATCTCATGTTTTTCGTTGAAAAATCAACACATCTTAAAAAAAGTTTTTTAAAAATATTTTGATTGAATTATTGACTGATTAGTGAGCTGACCCTAAAGCTACTTTAAATTATTAATTGAAAATCAATTGAATATAACAGTTTCAAAGGCTATAAAACATTAAGTGTGCTTGTTCAGAAATCCTAACTAGACATCACCGTGTCACCGGACTACAACAGCAAAAAACTCATAAACGAAGACAAGATTTATCTTATAAAAAATTTTTAGAGCGGTCGCCCCAGTACGCATATTCCATGATATAAAGTCTCGTTTTAGCACTCTGAAAGCAAAAAAATGTAAAACTTAACGCGGTTTTAATTGATTTGTATGAATTTATATTTAACAAAAATTTTGTGTCTATAACCGCCCCCCCCCCCTCCGGATAAACGAGAAACATTGAAAAGTTAGTAGCTTGTCTCTCTATAATGTCTCCCTCCATGTTCATTTTCTACTCTCCTCTGCTTCGGTTTCTTAAAGGCTAACAGTTTCAGCTTCGGTTTCAAGCGTCAAGTCGTAAGTCTTCTTCTCCTTCTTCTTTTTCTTCTTCTTCTCCTTCTTTTTCTTCTTCTTCTTCTTCTTCTTGTTCCTCCTTTTCTCCTTCTTCTTCTTCTTCTTCTTCTTTTTCTTTTGCTTTGCCCTTAATTTTTCCTGGAAGCACAGACTTCCAACAAAGATCTTCCCCACCATCCTATCTTATTTCATCTCTTTCACTGCTTTCCATGACTTCTCTGCGGTTGCCATCTTAGCCTCTGTTTCTCTTCTCCACGCCATTTTAGCTTCCCTCAGGAGCTTCAGCCCTGCAAGTTCCATACCAGGCCATAACTTGTTAATCACTGCATTGTTTTTCTGAAAGTATACCCTATCAAATTCCTATTTCTTTTCCTTTTCTCCACCCCTATTGATTGTTGCTGTGCTCTTTTAAGCAAGTACTTGAATCTCTGGAGGGGGTAAAACTTGTCTTTCCTGGTTTGTAGCTTGATCTTTGCTACCACCAGGTGATGACTAACATCTTACTTTATTACATAGCTGCTCCTCGCGTCGAGTTCATCGGAGCTTGACGCCTGAGAAAAGGCGACGATTCGCTCTGTGAATATCCATCATCGGCCTTGGGCAAGCGGTCGAAGATTACGCCAGCATCTCTCCATGATGTGAGAGAATAGTAGCCTTTCACTGCATACTTTGTAGAGGGATAGATTGGACTTCTATGTAGGGGAGAGTGTGTATATTTAGGGTTTTTCTTAATCGCTTTGGAAAGTGTCTAATACTTTTGTTTTCTTGAGCTAATCCCCGTAGTACGTCAAGGTAGACTTGACGAGTGCTTTGCAGAATTGGTTTTTATGTTTCATTTTAACATTTTCTTCGATTATTCAGACGGTTTTAGTACATTTTATGCGATGATGAGAGCTGTTTTTTTAAATATTTTCTGTGTCATCTGTGAGAGAACCAAGATCTGCTTCTCTAAATACTTTCACTTCTTGTAGATGGTTTCTAAAAGTGTGGTGGATGTAGATGTGGTCAACTGGTCTTCTGTCCCTGTGTTGTTATTTGGTGAGATCCAAGTTGCTTTGTGTATCCTCCTAATCAGAATCAATTTTGTTCGATTTTTACACCTCCCTCGTTCTCCTGAAGACGTAAGGAAGATAAATTTGTCTCGTATTTAAAATTGCATTTTTTTTATTATTGTACTTACTGGTTTATTTGTTTCATTATTTTGAAATATCTTTATGAACCTAGTGTCATAGAGATCCGCGAGCGACGGCTCAAGGTAGACGAGAGTGAGGCAGCTATACGCGAAAACCTGGAGGAGGTCAGCGTTACTATGGCCCACTACAGACAAAGAGTGAACGTCGCCGATAGAGAGTTTGAGAAAGGGAGGCGAGAGCTGGACAGCTTCCGCAAGGAGAAACAGGAGAAGCAGAATGTGCTCAACTGCGCTGTGACTCTCAAGCTGCACCAGGTTAGCGCATAGGTAGCCATACTGCCCTTTATGAGAACGTATGCGCAGTTTAATAGGTTTATAATTTAGATTGGTTGTGTTTATTTAGATTTTTTGTTCTTATGTTTTTATTAATTTATGGCAAATTTATTTTTAAGCTGTGGTGCCCTGACATTATGGTCTCACGATAAGTTTGATAAAAGATGTTTACGAAATTCTCATTCTGAATATTGAAGTAATTCACATTTTTTGTTTATTTAAAATAAAATTTTTACACTCTTGCTCTTGAAGTCTTATCTTTTTTTTCTTATGCATGTCTGTCTCTGTCTATCGGTTAGATTGTCTGTCTATCTCTGTCTCTGTCTGTCTCTGTCTGTCTCTGTCTCTGTCGCTCCGTCTCTGTCACTGTCTCTGTCTCTGTCTGTCTGTCTGTCTGTCTGTCTGTCTGTCTGTCTCTCTCTCTCTCTCTCTCTCTCTCTCTCTCTCTCTCTCTCTCTCTCTCGCTCTACTATTTTACTTATTATTTTAACATTCTCTCGCACACTTGCTACAGATCGAGCACCTGGATAAAGATTTGAGCCACGTCCTTGTCACAGAAAACCGCAACATTAACCGGCTACAGCACAGGATTCCTGAGCTCCAGAAAGAAAAAATCAGGCAGAAGTCCATGGGCTTAGAAATGAAGCGACTCAATATGCAGCTTTACAAGGAAAAGCTGGATTTTCTGAGAAGGTTTGTTCATGACCCCGGTCTCTTGGTGTTTAGCTAACACAATCGAGCCTAAAATGCACACAGCAAAATTAGTTTCTCATTGGTTATACTCGTAACAAAGCTTCTGAGGAAGAAACGAAATCTTGAAGTCAGAGGATCCATCTGACTTATTGAGGATGAAGGTGCGTGGTGGCAGCTCAACATGAGGAGAACGAAACGTCTCCGATGTCTTACAGAGCTGACGTTATCTGGAAATGAAGTCTAAACGCCTGCTCAGGAAAAACTGTAAAGCATTATGTGTTCATAATAACAGTTATATTTTTTTAACATTATTCAGTCTAAACAAGAAAAAATAGTTTTGAGCCAGATATCACTTCGGGCAAGCCAGTGTATTAGGCTGACCTGTATTAAACTTAAAAATACTTTGCATCTTCATAAAATACTCATATATTATTTGGAAAATTCTTTGAGTACTTGATAACATTACAGCATAGGCTTTTGGTATGAATAGATACAAAACTTTATTTCATTTCTTTAACAACTTTATTATAAAGTTGTTAAGAAATTTTTCAATCCTGACCTCGGCTAATCCAACTTTTCTATGTTTACTACGAGGAGTGTCTGAACAGTCCTGCCTCTATGACTGCTGTCTCCAAACTAAGTATTCCATACACAAAAGCTATAAGAAATGAAAGCCTAAAATGTAGGCTTTGTTAAGCTACCTTTACTGTTCCGAGCAGTCGCCGTCTCTATCCATAACGGGGCGTCAACGATAAACACGTTTTTTAAAAACATGTCGGCGAAAAACTCAGCTTTATTTCCGCTGCACCATTTGTCCCTATCAGTACCAGCAACAACTTTATTACCACCGGCTCAATGATTTCCTGCTTTTTTAATTGAGAAAAAGAAAAAAAAAGTCCGACGAAGCCAGGTCTGGCTTGTAGTGAGGATGAGGTAGGACCTCCTGGAATCTCAGTCAAACAAGGGCATATTGAGTGTCTTAACTGTTTGGACGAGCGTCGTCATGAGGAAGGATGACATTATTGCCTTAGTCATGAAGTACGAATGAAGCCGTTGTCAAGAAACCTTACTAATTTCAGTTATATCATGCTGTTGAGCATGACGGTTTTCACCCGTAATGTTTCAATAAATATCAACTCGTTAAGTCCACTCTGTATGAAGAAACTCATTTTCCGCAAGTTGCTTCAAAAAAGTTGTTTGTTCTGCACATTTTTAAATTTTCATTTTTACAGTTGGATGCTGAGATTGAAACAGTGCTAAAAGGGTCCACTATTAGATATCCTCTTTTTGTTATTAATAGAAATCCAGTACAAAACAAAAACTAGAATCCTTTTTAAGTCTTTTCAAAACCACGTGTAAGCACATAATGTTACATATCAAGCGAAGCTTTAGGTACATCACAAGGCGCACAAGCTCCAATCAACAAAAATACTGCCTACCAAATACTTCCTATATTTCTTTAGTTTCAAATACTCTACTCTTTTTCTTTTCCTACATTTGTACAATGTAAGAAAACCAGAGACAGAACAGTACCTCGGAGAATGAGATTTTCCCGGATAATAAGTCCCGTTATTTCCGTGCAGGCTAATTTTTAAGCTTGAGATAGAAACCTTACAGACAATGCCACGGTGGCTAAATATTTCAATGTGGTTTATCCCCCAGGCTACAAAACATGCAGAAACGGTGTGACCAGGAGATGCTACGCAAGTTTGGCCAGATCCGACCAGTGGAAGAGTTGGAGTTCTTCAACGTGGATCCCCGAGTGGCCAGTCTCAAGCAGGAGCTCAAGGCTCTAGAGGCATGCCCCCATGGTTTCACACTTTTTCAACCCCTTTCCCTTTTTGTCTGATTTATAGAATACATAGGTTGTTCAAAGGATAGTTATAATGATAGAAAATCTATTTACAATAAATCAAAAGCGATCTATAAAACATAGGAGCTCAGCATCATTTAAAAGAAAATATGAAGAGAACTTATTTTTATTCAGCATCGCTTTTTGTTTTAAAAATAAAAAAATAAAGTACACATGTTGACATAAGTAATCTTCATTTGGGCAGACCTTCTCCTTTTGGAAGAAAAGTTCAAAATGAAAACAATTTCACTAAATTGGCTTTTGTTGTTAAAAATTAACTTTCAAATAGGTTTTTGTTATATCAATGGCAGTTGTCATAAAATGTAGCAAACTAAATATAGAGTGCGACTATTTTAAAGATAAACAAGTCTAATTTTCATAAAGAATAGATAACCAAACTTTGCTTGACCTGTCAATTAAATGCTCTAATAAACTAACACCTTGATGCTGTTTAGAGATATAAAAATACGAGTCGAATGTTCAAATGCTTTGTAAAGTTTTTTGATTCAGTGGTTTAATCTTTCGTTGAAACTTTTACACCAATCTTTTTTTTACCGACGAACACAAAATTGAAAAAGAAAGTTTATAAGCCAAATAAAAACATTCAAACAGAAACATCTTCCTTTACACAACCTCCGGACAAATTTTTGGACCAGTTCCACCAAGTTCATCATTGTCATTAAATGCCTCTATGTGAAAAAAGCAAAAACAAGAAGGCAACTTTATTGAAAATGTGTCAAAGATAAAGGTAAGAGAGGCCATTAGTTTTCCTCAGACAAATGGAAAAATCTAATTTAAATTCAATAAAAATGGTTGCAAATATTGTGAAAATAAATTTTTGCAAAAATCAGGTATATTATTTATGTAGTTTGTTTACAGGGGACCGCACTAGCTATAAAGATGAAGCGCGCAATGGCAGACCTCTATCCTTCACCTGTGATGAAAACATTGATTGCATTGATAAGCTGATAAGATGGATAGACGCATTAATTTCTGGGAAAAGGCTCGCATCCAAGCGATAACTTCTGAAATCAATATAGTTCTTTTTAAGCATGGGTATCAAAAGATTCTAAGATGGATTTTCAAACAGCTCACCAGGTACCAGGGCTTTGTTCATTTGTCTGATGATGACACGTCCTATACAGTGCGTTTTGACTAGAGACTGGTCTTTAACATTAAGGTTGAGATAATACTACCCCACCACCAAATACAGCAGTTCTGATCTCATTCCGTCTGACTAGTTTTTCCTGGGTTCCCTCAAACGTACCTTTGAAGCATTAAGTTTGACATAAATGAAGCCCTTAATATCGAAGTGAACCACTGGCTTGGTAACCTTGACATAACTTTCTTAAGGGAGGGTATACGTTCATCGGCACATCATTCGCGAAAATGCATCTGTCGTCAAGGCGACTGCGAGTCGAATACGATCAATAATAAATAAACGCTAAAACCTTTGGTGTAAGTGTGAATAAGTTACAACAAAACTGTACAAGTTACAACGATGTTCTCATTTGTTTCAGAACATCCTTCGTGCATGACTTTTTGGGTTTTAGCTTTAGTTGAGTTTGCCGTGTGCTTTAAAAAGCCGGCAAAATGCCAAAGACCTGTTTATGCAGTTGCTATACTCGGGGCATTGGGTAGATAGAATGGTTATTTTCCTAATCTTTTTTCCCGTATCATGTTTACTTTCTCTCATCGTTTTCTCCTCCATTTTTTTTCTTGTTTTTTTTTTCTTTTCAATGTCTAAGCTACCATTTTTCTTTTTCTTTCCTTGTCTAGGAGCAACATCTAAAAGAGATTGATGATCTGAAAGTTCGGATCAGGGAAGCAGAGACAGAGAAAGCAGCCGAGACGAGGAAAAGCATCTCCAAGCTAAAAACTGTAGCGCACATCACTGGCTGTGTCAACGAAATGAACAAGAGTATGGAAGAGCAAATGAGCAAACTCCCCTCAGAGCTCGAGGACACTGTAGCATCGAGGGAAATTGCTTTCTTGAAAGTCGTGAGTCAATCCTTGTCTGCTTTTCTTGTACGGTTAAAAGGAAAATATTCAACTCCACAGTTGCTGATGACCTTCCTACTTCCGATAACAAATGTTACGTGTATGTTGTTTTGGTTACCTGTGATAGCCATGTTCCAGGCCTTGCATTGAACGGCCGCGCATTATACAATAAGAAGGTGGCATAAAACCTTTATTTTACTTTGAACTTCTGTCATTTGGGCCAACCCATAAACTTAGATTAGCTTTTTGAGGTTCACTTGTCCAAATGACGAGTAGGATACTCAAGCTCCAACTTGTCTTACGACGCAGTAAGTCCTTGGATTTTATTGAACCCAAGAAAGAGAATGTGAAATACCTGCAGCTGTAGCTGAAAAAAAACCGAACAATATTGTTATAGTGGCCTTGCTCAGGGTCTTGGATTGCATTCAGCACCACTCCAAAATTTTATCTCTGTGTTGTCTCATCGTATATTAGGCCTATGTTATTCTTACCATTTTAGATGAGTATGGTCGGTGGCCTTTGCTGTCAGTGTGGATTTTGCCTACTATCGCTTTGGTTTTTTAGCAATTTCTTTTGCTTCTTCTGCAGTTTCTACAAGTACTATTATCAATACAGCCCGAGACAAACAAAAAGCAGTATTTGCAGTGTAAACCACACTTCATGAACCTTTAGATCCTTTTTTAATTGCTTGTCATAGAGACAAAATTTTAGTCTTTTGGAAATGGTAGTTTATTAAAATTGTGTTTTTGCTGACGTTTCTTGCATCAAAATAAAATAAATCTGTAAAAAAACCAGCACTGTATGTGAAAAGCGACCTTCTGTCTGCAATATTTTTTCGAGGTATTCAGACACAGTTCTTATAAACCAAAGTTTTTGCATTGAAAGATTAAGAGTTTTCAAGAGGAATAACAAACTTTCCTTTTAAAATATGAAAAAAAACTTTGTGGTATATGTAACCAGAAAACCGAGAACTAATTTCCTTGTTTTAAAAACTCAAGCGTCTAAGCCGAAAAATTAACGCGCCGCTTTCTGTTTAAGTTTAACTTTAATATTTTTCTTTGAAGTCTCCTTCAATTACAGTACTAAAAAAAGATGTTAGCCCTCGTCAATGTAAACTTGAGCTGACGTGTATTTTGTCTCAGGTGCTAACTGACCAGTGGAACACGATCAGTGCACTGAGTCTGGAGATAGCTCAGCTCACCCAGAAACAAATTCAACCATTGCCACCTATCAAGAGCTCAAAGGAAAGGACAGGCTGATGATATTGTTCTTCAAAATAGAAAAAGGAGATGGTGCAATAGAACTGATTTAAGATGCACATGAAAACGTGAGGTTTTTACTAAGATATTAGTTACAATTTCAATTCTAGCGCTTCAAAGGGCGAGTATGTTGGTGAAACCAATAAAAATGTGCAAGTGAGAAGATTTATGAGTGTGTGCCTTTTTACAAAATAAATAAAGTGACTCTCACTTGCAGATAGGCATTCTTCAAAAATAAAAAAAACGATTTTTAAAGAATTAGGTAATTTCGTTTGATCTGAATTCGTCCATCTTGTTATTATGTTTATAGCACTTTTTTGTGGATTTCTTATGTTATGTTTCAAGCTATTGCAGTTTCGTGCAATGGTGCAATGGTGTAGCCTACGTACATAGACATCTGTAGTGTTTATATTTAAAGCAGTAACTGGCTGTAAAATATTTATATGGATTTAATGAGATTTTGACTTTAAATACTGTGCAATAAAAACTTGATGTACATTGCATACTAACAAACTTTTTAAACTTTAAGCAAGCGGGCTTTTTTTCTCATGCCGTTGTAACTACATCTCAAAATTTTGCTAACGTCACAAAATTTCTTGATTTTAGAGTGCACCCTAAAGAAATGGGTTGCACAATAAGAAATCAACAGTAAAAAGTCTCTGTATGATGAACTGGTATCAATGCATAAATTAAGTTCTTCCCCTCCTACCGTTAATGTGGCTTTTAAATAAAACAAGATAAAATTTACGTTATAGCTTTTATCAAATTTTCAAGGCAAAATATTGCTCACGGATTAGAACTCTACCTTGCAGCTAGATTTTAAAAAAGTTAGTCTCACAGCCAATTAGTTGCGACCGTTGTCTATGCAGGATGCACCCTGCTCCACACTGCCTAATAGATAGAATTTCATAATCGAGCCAAAACTGCCTCGTATTACTATTAAAATTTTCAGCGTATTTTATCAAGGACATAAAGAGAACGTTCCTTCTCTCCCTAAAAAATCACCATGGTTATTGGTTATCGTTGACCATTAGTATTCACTAGTGTATGCGTCAGATAAATCACAGCGCATGCAACCTGCCGTTAAAACTTCAGATTTTATTGAAGGTGGCACTTGAAGTTGAGTAGTAGTTATGTGCTGTTTGTTTCATTAAAACCAGAAATGCAAGCAGCTCTTACACCAAATGCATGGGGCGAAATTTCAATATGTTTTAATCTATGCATAATCGGCTGACTCTTCCAAAGAACATTTTTTTTAACTTAAATGTGATCTGAAATAGTCATATTTTTCAAAATCAAAAACATGGGTGCAGGGTTAGGCCCTATTTCTCTTGTTTTACATTTTGTAATGGAATAATAGGTAACTTCAAAGTGATTTACAGCACAGAAGCTGCTGAAAGTCAAAGCGCTTAATTATGTCGTAGGTGAGCTGTGTTGTTTTTACACGACGTGATTTCCGCTCACGGCCACAACACTAACTACAACTCTGTTGTCAGCGCGATCGAGTAAGTTTTTTTTGTCACAAATAATTATAACTGTCTATATTTTTCATGGATTCGCCAATAAGTCAAAAGTAAGCATTTCTCACTATAAAAACCCATGTCTATATTTCTTATTGTTTTTTTTTTAAATAAACTTCACTTCAATTACAGATTGTTCAAATTTGAAAAAAAAATTCCGTTTCAATAAAATTCTCTTATGCGGGAAATTTTTCAAATAAACATTTGGACCGGAAAAATGTGTTGCTGTTGCACAGAGTTTATCACGACTTTTACAAAGATTTGTCGAAGAAATCTGAGAATACTGATCAGGCAACTGGAAAAAAATATCTATATGTTAAGAAAATTGATTCTACGACCTGTGCCAAAAATGGACAATGTGCGTGAATTCTGAAAAAAATTATTCGGATAAAAACGTTTTGAACCGCACTATGTTAACCATTATAGTGGCTAGCGTCGTTCTCTCTGCCTTTGTGTCAATGCGTTCAATATTCAAGCTTCATGGGCTCTATGCGGGGACTAAAATTTGACAGCTTTTTCCATCAATTTGGAACGACTGCTAGGTGTCTTTCCTAATTAAACTGAGGTTCCGGAAAGCTCCTTTTTTAAAATTTCATATCGGCGTTAAATGCTAGAGCTAGATTCGAATGCTAGCCAGTGTGAGGGTTAGATGGTGAGTATTATTAAGTAACTTGCAGAGATAAGGAGGGGAAAACAAGAAGACCGACATAGAGAGAGAGAGAAAGAAAACGAAGAAAAGAGCATGAGGAATTAAAGCTAAAGAGAGAAGATGGAGAAAAGGAAACATGAGAGACAGTAAAAAAGAGAGAGAATAAAGAGGAGAAAGCAAAAAACAGCGGAAAATCACAAGACAAAGTAGCATAATTATATGAGTAGAACTAGGGAGGTGAGATAGGGAAACAGTAATGAGGGAAGATAAAAAAGAGAAAGAGAAGGTGATGTGGGGGTATTGACAGATATTGATAGAAATATGATTTGAAGAGAAGGAGAGAGATATATTAAAATGCATGTTGAAAAGACACATTTTCAATTAGACTGATACAGAAAATATCCATGAGGATAAAAAGAAGCAGACAATTTTTAGACGGTTTAACCTATTGCCCGACCCGGTCGTGTACACCAAACTAATAATATCATTCTTTCCTTTAAAAAAAAGGGTATTGATCATTAATGTATGTGTGCCAAAAGCTCAATTTCATCGTCGGGCGTAATGTGCTAAAAATATAAGAGAAAGCAAAGGAGCTGTAGAGAGCCTTTCGCTGTCTTGACCTGACCTAACACATTTTGCACGGCGATAATAATGATAATAATAATAATAATAATAATAATAATAATAATAAACAATATTAATAGTTTGTTGCGTTTGTAAAAACGCATTTCGAAATTTTTTTAAAATATGCTCATTACGAGTATCGTCGTCGTGAATATAATTATAAGATTTTTTTTAAAGTATGCAAGTAATAATATGACAATAAGTCAGACGTGCGGTATACGAAAAATATTCTTTTTAGAGAACTTTTTTTAAATACAAAATCTGCTTCACATGATAATATGATAGCTGCTAAATTGTAACTATTTGAAAAAGGCCTTTCGAATTTCTTTAACAGCTTTTTTATGACTGGTGTTTTTATTGAAGACGAGATAAAACATACTGGATTGATCTCGAACCTCCAACTTAGCTGAAATCTATCTAAACACTTTTTGACTAACATAAGAAAACCATTTCTTTAAATAACTCAGGGATTATGGGATGAAAAACAGGAATTTTTTCATGGTAATTTCTTTGGGTTTTTTTATCACTTAGATTTGATGAAAAGTTAGCCTTGTAGCTGTAAAAAGAATACAACCTTGTAATTGGTAGACTAAAAATCAAATAAAAGCGACCTCTCTATTTATTTGATTCATTAGATAAATAGACGAGATCCTGATTTCCAACATATGTATCGAGAGCTTAAGTTGACATTGGTATTTTATCAGGTGAATGCATTACCGACTTATAATAATTATTTCATGTAGCGATCCTTAAAGCATCGACACGAGTAGCAAGATTGCGCCACACTCCTCTACGTAACACCTGAATGGCATTGTAGCTAAAAATGACTCGGATACAAATGACTACATTTCAACCGCTCTCAAGTTTTATAGAAAGTAATGTTTCTAGCTCATATTAATAATGAACAAACACTCTCATAAAGCAGCAGATTTCGTTCCGAAATATTTGTAAAAAAAAAAAACAACAACAATGTTTTAAAAAATCAACTTACATAAGAAAATGGGGGAAAAGTCAAACTGTGTTTTTTTTTTTGGGGGGGACAGACTTTTATCAAAATTCAAGAGTGCAAAACTAACCCATGTACACGTACATTTCAATTTAAAAGAAGCCATTAAATCCTTATCGGCATGTTTTCTTGGTACCGTGTCTATGAAATTCAGTTCACTTATCATTAAAAGATGTCTAGCTTTTCAATAGAGCTACCCAAGCACAATACATTGTTTTTCAAGGTAAGAGGAGGATGCTTCGAGTGTAGCCTCTGCCTTAA